>CM053760.1:41702975-41738289 GCA_028658305.1 Pachyuromys duprasi
TATTTATTTTTATCTCAATCACAGGTTGGGTACTTTGAATCCCAGGCGTAGCCCCCTCCCCCATTCCCTCCCACCCTCCCACTCCCTCCCTCATCTCCTTCTTCCCCGCCCCCTCCAAGTCCACCAACAGGGGAGGACCTCCTTCCCTTCCATCCAACCCCAACTTATCATGTCTCCTCAGGGCTGGCTGCAAAGTCCTTTTTTTTCTATAATGGCAACCCCAGAAAACTCACAAGAGCCTTAAACGTCCCACCTTGCAAGGTCAGAGGTGATAAGGTAGCACATTCCCAGGCAGAAGCTGTGCTGAGTGAACAACTCTGATGTAACTGTAGCCCAGGAAGTGGGGCATCAACCAATCACATCTTTCTCAGTGGAAATTATAATACTCCAATTTGTTTTTTTCTAGTTTAAATATAATAAATCTTTCCAGGGCATAAATCACAATGGATTGTCACACGGATCTTATGGTAATAAGGTAAAGATGGCTGCTAAAATATGTGTGGGTTTGGATTTATAAAATGTATTCACGAATGTTGCCACAAGAATGGGTGTAAAGCACCGTCACAGAACTGGAAAGCACACCCATGGAGAGCTCATATTAGCATTCACCCCAGGGTCAGGACCTCCAGGTAATGTTAAGAAGGCAGAACCCAAAGTTCAAGCACAGTATGTCAAGTGCATATGCAGGCAGTTGTGGTTATGCCAAGTATACATGTATATATACATATACATATATATGTATGTATATATATGTGTGTGTGTATATAAATATATACCACGCTTATATACTACACACATATATCCCAAATATATATATATAAGAGACATATGTGTGTGTATTATACATATGTATGGTGTGATTGTTGCATGTGTGGTATGTATCTGCACATGTAATATATGTGTAAATATATATATATATATTAATAAGCATGCATGTTGAGTAATACCCAGAAGCTGTGAAAAAAAAACACCCAATAAGAGAGAACTATTTCCCTAGCACTGGGATTAAAGATTTGTACCACCATGACCAACTAACAATTAATAATTCTTAATAATTATTTATAAATATTAAAGATTGCAAAACGAGTTTGGGGGAGATGGCTTAGTGCCTAAGAAAGCTTGACACTTAAGCGTGAAGACCTGAATTCAAGTCCTTAGCACACTCATTAAAAACAAGGCATAGCTATGTGTGGCATAAACCTCATGCACGAGGGATGGAGAAAAAACAGTTGCTGGGGATTGTTGAGTTGCTCTGGGCTCATGGAGAGACCTTGTGTCAAGCGAATGAGTGTCCTGGTTATCCTCCTCCAGATTCTGGGCTCCACTCAACACACATGTTCAAATATGTGTGTGTATATATATTACATATATATCTAATATATAATACATATCTATTAGATATTATATTATTATATATGTATTATATATGCAGATATGTACCACACATATGATATATACTACATATATGCATTATACATGTACACTACATAATATACCCATTTGTCACATATATCATACATACATTATAGACATATATGTAACATACATATAGAACACATATTTTATCACACATATATCATATATATGTACCACATACATAAACTACATTTAACACATGTACATTTAACACATCACACAGATGCAACACACAAGCACCACATAATACACCAAACTTATATACTATACACATATATCCTAAATATATATGAGACATATATACCACACACACATGTGTTGCACATATACTACACATCTCATGTACACTGATACCACATATGTATCATACAGATAAAGCACACATACATGTCATACCATGTGCATGTGATGTACACAAAAGCAAAACAAGCCTGACTCAGTATGTCCACCTGCTGACTGTTCTATGTTTGAATATAGATTAGTATATTTTATTTTGTTTGGCTGACTCATTAACCTTTATATTAGTTGCTATATGCCTATATCATTACTAAACTACTAGACAATAGAAATTAAAATATGTAATAAATTTCTGAAAAAAAATCCCTAAAGTGCTGAGAATGCTAAGGAGCCAAAAGTAAACTGCAATGGTTTCGATAACCAAAGTGCTCCTTAATGAGGCTTTTGATTGGCAAGCCACCTTTCCTAAGATACGTTCTTAGTGGCACCTTGTTGCTATAATAGAATATTAACATGTGTGCAGTTTATAAAGGTTTGTTTTACTTCATGTTTGGGCACATATGTGAGAAAATGCAAAAGCTTGATGGCTTTTGGTGAAGACCTCATATGGCGTCAGAAGGGTAGAACACGTCATTTGGCACGAGAAGAAAGAGGAAGCCATGGAAGCCAAGTATCTCTCTATGGCAAGATTTAGATCTCCTGCTATGAATCAGCTGAAGAAATGGATCTCTTGTGGCCTCAGAACCATTCACTGGGCCATATTCACAGCACTGACATGTTTGAAGTCAAGGTTCTGAAGCGTGGTTTTTCTGAGGGACACATTCAAACATAGCGTACTGTGTTCTGTGTTCTGTGATATTTGGTTCAGGGAAGTAATTTGTTACAGAAAAGATGAAATGCATTTTGGTGGGACTCATGTTGAAGCTCCAACCTTTCAGCTTCTCTGGTCTCCACACAACCTGCTGCCCTTTGGCTTCTATCATTGTGGGGCCTGAGCACACCCTGATATTGCTTTGCCTTTCAGTTAGCTAAAACACTAACTGATACTAGACCAATGGCAGGTTGTCAGTTGTAGAGGCCTGCTAAATGAAGGAAACCTTTCCGTAGGAAATAGTGTCCAAGGGCCATTTCTAAGAGTTAATTCCAGGAAATGACAGTTACAGAGAGAAAGAATGTTGCTTTGCTCATGAAAATGTCTTACCTTCTAGCTGATTAGGAAATATGGTCTCTGGGATGGCTATGGGCTAGTGCCCTGCCTCCTCTTGGAAGGTGTGCTCCGATCAGGAGTACAGCAAACTTTCCAGATCATAACAAAAAAACGAAAGATTAACAAGTATGACGAATGGGAGAAAATAGAGCTATAATAGTTTTAGTTCAATACAAAACAATATAGCTGCAAGGGGTTGGTCTCTGGAGTCTGCCTGAATTCCATGACTGGCGTTTCTTTTACCAACCATGTACATGGTTCCCAACAATTCTGCTTTATAAGAAGTGACTCACTGGATGGCCAACCCCACACATTGGTATCAAGATTAAATTATCTAGTATATGTAATATACTTTTGACAATACCAAGTGTGGAGTGAGTTACCCGTAAACTTGGACTTTGAAGATCAGCACTGTGGCATGGGCTTCACTTCTCTACCTCCATCTGCTCCCAACTCTCAAAACTCTTTTGCCTGTGTGGCCTTGCATGTTGCCTGACAGGAGCAAATCTAATGGCTTCTTATTTAGAAATTGATTTTAAACTTCAAGAGAATGAAGGTTATTTTGCTTAACAATACTCAACTGCCAGATCACCCAACCATTGTCAGTGCTGAAACCATACAATCTCAGTTCCTCAGTTAGCACACCCTGCAAACCCACAAATGGGTTTGATTACTCTTGTACTTTTCTGAAATGTCACAGTCAAGGACCAGATTTGATTATTTATTCAAAGATATATGGCAAACAGGGGAAAAATATCTTAGTGTTTAACTAATTCCAAGAAGATTGCATAATCTTTAAAATGAGATCAAAAGATAGACTTTTTCTTTTGTCTTGATGTGCAACAAAAATGATTGCTCACTTAGCCTAGCACGTTTGAGCATGGCATTGTCCAAGACACATCTTTAAATACTTACAATTTCAGGAAAAGTTAGCAAATAACAGGCAAGAAATAGTAAAAGAAAATTAAAATGAAATCCAGCTTAAACAAGTTTGAAAAGTATTGCACTAAACAATGAGTTAAATTTATTTATCATAGGCGTTCTCAGATTCTTCTGCATGCTCAGCGTATTAGTTATTTTCCTCTTTGCTGTGACAAAAGACTCAAGAAAAGCAATTCAATACACAAAAGTTTTAGTTTGGCTTAGAGTCTAAGGATCTAATCATCGTGGTGAGAATATCACAGTGATGGGAGCATGCGAGTGGCAGCTGGCTACGTTGTCCTAGCAGAGGGGAAGTAAGAAATGGGATCTTGGTGTTCCACTCTCACTTTCTCCTTTTATATTCGGTCCAGGACCCTGGTCCAAGAAATGATGCTGCCTGCATTCAGAACAGGCCATTCCTCCTTTGTTAAACCTTTTAGGAGATATTTTCATAGAAACACCCAAAGGTGTGTTTTCATAGCTATTCTAAAGCTAGTCAAGTTGCCAAACATTCACCATCACACTTCTATAAGACTCCACAATGAACACACTATTTATAAAATGAATGTGACCCTCAGAGATTTTTTTCAAGTTAGAACTTATTCTCTTTTTGTTTAAAAAAATTACATTTTTTAATAGTAATGTTCCTACAGTGCTTAAATTCCCAAAGACATTGGAATATTTGGAGATGATGTATGAAAGGGAAAACACTGTTAAGTTTTTGTACAGATTGATAATGGTAATAACAGAGTTCATGGTACCGTAATCTCTGTAGAAACCAGGTGACATGATTTCTAGATCATATGCACAAATGTGCATGTGGGAGATTTTTCTGTTACTTATCATCCTTCTTCTGTTCACATTTATAAAGGAGCACAAAATGGGCTATTATAAAGCTGAGACAAGTGTTACTCCTGAGAAATAATCATCGAGAGGAAGCAAGGTAAAGATATGCAAGAAAAAAGTGGCAGTAAAAGGAAGAGAGGAGTAATAAGTTGTCAGTGGTCAAATGGCATGGTCATGGTAGGAACACAAGGGAAGCTGAATTTTGGCACTCAGAGAAAAGATTTTTTAAAATATGTTTTAAATAGATTTTTTTAATTTAAAAATTTTTAAATATAATTACATAATTTTTCCTCTTTCATTTTCTCCTTCCAACCTTTCCCGTGTATACCTTCCCCCCTCCTCAAATTCATGGTCTGTATTTATTTCATTGTTGATATGTGTGTGTGTTCAAATTCATGGTCTATATTTCTTTCATTGTTGATGAGTGTGTTTGTGTGTTTATGTGTGTGTGTGTATTCCTGAATATTTCGATCTGACCTGCTCAATCCATGTAATGATATCTGTATATAAATGTTTTCTTTGGTGTGGTAATGGTTTTAGGTTTATAGAAAGCCATGAAGGCAATATGTGGCTTTGTGCCACAGATCCAGTTTCCACTATTATTCAATATTACATTATTATGGGCCACATATAAAGACATACTAAGTACACTGGTTTCTGCTTCCTTTGCTTTGTACCCCTTATATTAGAGGAGGTCAGAAAATCTGCGCTTTTAATTGTTATGGAGGTAATAATAAATCAAGTGGCAAAACATGTTTATGACTCTTAGGCTCTCAGTCTGCACGAACTCACTTCTTTTACCACTCTGGGATACCATCCTGCATTCAGCCTGCATTCAGTTTCTTAGATTCCTATTGTGAATGGCAGTTAACCCAGTTTCTTTGTTTTTGATGCTCACACAACCTTAAGACATACTAAAGCACTCTCCAACACTTTAGAAGGTCCTTACTTGGGTCTTTTGCAGGATGCATTTTATTTGATTATCTAGGAATTATGGACTTTAGGGGAAAAACCTTCAAGTAACCTTCAGTTCTTGTCACATGGTATCTTAGAATCTATCAAGAAGATTGTGACAAGGACTGCTACTGTATGTCTGCCAAATTTATTTAACACATGCTTACACATAGAATGTACACATGCACACCTATACAATATACTCAGTTCCATCCACTTCAAATATATTTTTGAAGTAAGTTCACAAGAGGTTATAAAGTAGTAGACAGGTCCCATATGTCCTCACCAAGTTTCTCATTTGGCTCATCATAAAGAACTTTGCATTCGCACAATTGGCATACCGTGCATACACTTGTAATAATTGTATCATCTTCCAGCCAGAACCTCCTTGTCAGGATCCAGAATCAACTCAGTGAGTAGACTGAATTACCATTAAGTTGCAGTTGCCTTTCTTTGTGAGCTCAGGTTGGTGGGTTTAGTCTTAATTGTTCTGTTTTGTCTTTGAATTGATAATAGTTTCCCAACTTACAAACTGATAGGGTTTAACTAATTATTTATGCCATATGCTACAGTCCTCTGTTGTCATGTTAAAAACTACCCCAACATGTTATAACTTACAACAGTAACATTTGCCTTGCTGGCCACATGCACACAGAACATTGGATGTACTACTAGAACTTCATAGGAACAGTTGTTTCTGATCCTCTGGACACTCTGCCAGCTTGTTTGCTCAATGGCTGACCAAACTTAGCCTGGATTGGGGAAGCTGAGAGTAGCGATTCTAGAACTATCTGAAAGCCTCTTCCATATCATGTGGGAAGGCAAGGAGGTAGTGTTTCCAGTGATGTCTCTGTTCTGCTGTACGATCGCTACCAAAATGGCCCTTGCAGTACTGGGAGAGGGTAAATTTGTTTAATGTCCACTCATTAATCCTAAGATGTGGGGAGGAGAGTCTGACAGAAACAGCATGGGAAGGGAGCATCTGTGTGAATTCTCTGACACAACTCAGAGGTCACACCTTTCTTCTGCAGCACTTCCTTCTTCACTCAGCAATATCACAGAGACAAGATTTAGACTTTGCCTTTTGTAGAGAGTTAGAAAAGTAGTGGGGGAGCATGTAGAATAAGAAATGTTGTTGTGAATTATTGGAAAGATCAAGAAATAGTAAAAGAACAAAAACCGTAAAATTGATATTTTATGCTTCCTAAAAACAACCAAATTATGTCCCAATCAAGACCTTACTAAAAAAGCTTTAATCTGTTAGAATGCTTGACTTCCTGAATAAATTCATTCATTATATGCACATACAATATCCACATACAGAAGTAAACACACACACACAAGTATACATACAGGTACAATAATACATTGGCCTCCCTATCTGTGGTATACCCATGTCCTCAGCCAGAGCTGCCTACCAGAAGTCATACCTCACCACTGGCAATCAATGAATGTAACATCAAAATATAAATGTCCCTATCTGGACCTGGCTGATGAGTTCAGATAAATTGTTTTTGGTTTGTCTAAGAATTGGATTATGGATCCCAAGAGAAGGAACTGAAATCACCAAACTTCTTCCACATGCTGTACTTCTTCCACATGCTGTACCGAAAAGAACACATTACCACATGAACGCACTCGGTAATTAGTTTACCAAGCCATCCAGCACCGTGTAAATGACCTGTGATAAATGGCCGGGTAGCCAAAGGAACAGAAACCATGCATTATTTCCGTAATTTGAGGTAAAATATCATTTGTGTTTATCATTGTTCTCTGAAAACTGGTGTGTGACAAAGCCTTCAAGAATATATGGAATCCTCAGACTCTTTGCCAACACGTGTGTGTGTGTCTACACATACGTGTGGCTCTAACGAGGCTTCCTTATTTAGATTACCAAAGTCGCCTTGCAGGTAACATGATTGTTGCTCCTGTCACAGTGTAACTTACCCCACCGAAAACTGCAAACATTCTAACCCTAACCCTGTTTTAATGGGTCAGAAGCTCTTGGTTTTTCCTTTAGGGTCTTCATCATAGGGCCTGGAAGCCACAAAATAGACTTGCGCCGTTATCCTCATACAGTTCTTGATTTTACATTCTTCTGCTTGAATTCTTCTTTCAGTGTCTCTGGCTAAAAGATTACTGTAGCTAAATATGTGAGCATCAGTCTTCTGACCTAGTCCATCCACGAATCATAGCACAGCCTCACCTAAAGGGAATTCAAGCAATGGCAGCAAAAATTTGGCATTGTGATATACTAACACTCCTTACAAGCCAAGACATCTAATGAATTTATTATTAGATAAATTCGTTCATCAATGGGCCCCTGCTAGATGACGTTTGTCATTTTTGAGCACTTGTTGTGTGCAGTGTTAATATGGCACTTTAGGAGACTGTTCCTCTTGGACAATGACACATTCCTGCGCCTCTGGTACTGTTGTCATTTCACAGGCAACAACACTAAACTCGCAGAGACAGACTGAGTAGGACCACAGAGTTGAGCACACTCACCACTGCCTTCAGCCCTGAGGGCCATTATCGGGGCTAAGGAAAGAAATGGAGGGCAGGGAGTCTGAGAGGCTGTGGGAAGAGGCCCACAGAGTGAGAGCTAATCAAGTCTGGAGCCTCAAGAGGCACATAAGTAAAGACTTAAAAGAAGGGAAAGTTAGCTGGAACTAATGAGGGAGGGTCCCTAGGCCCAGGAACAACACTGGTTCTGGGAAATTTCCACATTTGAGAAGCTGGGGGATCGTTATGTTTCCAGCTGAATGGCAAATGATTCCGGCTCTGTCTGTCTCTGCTTGCCTCCTTGGTCATGGTTCCTGTTTGAGCAGGGGCTACACACACACACACACACACACACACACACACACACAACCGCACAAGTCTGGAATAGGAACGGGAAGAGAGAGGGAAGACAAACTACCACTGACTTAGGAACCAGGTGTAATTCAGGTAAACTATAGCTGCTCCAAGCAAATGCTGGCTAGAAAGACACAAGCTTGTTCAAGCACAATGTCAGGACTGAAGGGCAGCAGTGCTTTGGCAGACTTCTGCTTGGACACATGCCAGAGTCTTGGCATTAGAAAATTCTGGATGGGTACATACGGTTGGCTGTCGTTCTTACAGCCCATGGGGAGTTATCTGGGATGGCGCTGCAACCATTCACTGCTTGACCTCCTAGCGGTTTACAAAGCCCTAACCTTGCTCTCCTCTAATTTTATTTTATTCAGTTCATTGCAGACTTCCTATTCTACATGGTTGGTTTGCTTCGGCTTAGGTTAAAGATTTGTTGCTTTATGTTAAAGCCTGTGTTGCCACTGGGAGGGAACTTATAAAAGGTGACTTGTCGTGAGAGGAACTTAGGTAATAGAGACACACCCTCAAGAGAGCCAGCTGGAGTCATTCTTTCCTTTTTTTTTTTGTACATCCTGCCACCATGAGGTCACCAGATCTGCTCTGTCCCTTATTCCCATCATGATGCACTGTACTTCCCCCATGTCCCCTCCCCCAATTACAGTCTCCCAGTCCCTGAAACATGAGAACAAAATAAACACCTTCTTTTGAAGTTGGCTTATCTCAAGCATTTTTGTAGTGTTTCTCACACTGTGAAAGTGCTCATGGATCATGTAAGAGGCATTTCTGAAGTTATTTCTAATTTCCTAAGTCAGAGAGGAGATCTAAGTTTCTACATTTCTCACCTCAGTTTTTGGATAGCCCAGTTGGGTGAGCATATTCTACCTGTTTTATATTTTCAGCTGGCTATTCAACTCAGGGCTTTGTACAAACTAAGCAAGCTTCATCTTACTTCTGAATTACTCCCTGGTGCTACACTGTTCTGAAGAAATAAAATCACCCTAGCGCAGGAGAATAGGGATAGTTACTTTCTCCCAAGCAAAGAGCCTTCATCCCTGCCAGTCCATTTGGCCACCACACCGCTTTTCTGTAAGTGCTAAGTTGACTGTTCAACTCACGATGGAGACCCAGATCCAGTAGGGAACACACAGAACTCCAGCTTGGGTCTCACTTTCTTCCCAGCATCTGTTTTGCCTTCTGTCCTCCCCTACCTTGCTTGACCTATCTGCATGACTGGACTTCTTCCTCTCTGGAGGGAATCCCACTGAAACAGCTGCTTCCTCCTCACATATCAGCTGGTGGCCTCTATTGCCGGTGGGGTGTAGACCACGGACTTGCATGAGATATCAGCCACTCTTGCCCTCTTCCCCAGACAAGGGGGTGTCTAAACCCCTCCACAGGGTACACACCTGCTCTCCTCACCCAAACTGCCCACTTAAAAAAAAAAAAACCTCAACTGTGCATGTTTTGTAACATCAGCTGTGGGCTTGGTTCAAGTTCGAGACTCAGCCATAAAGACCATATTTGGAGTCTTTTGGTTCCAGGTCAAACATTCCAATTTAACACATTTATCCCATGATTTCCTAATGCTATCAAATGACACATCATTTTATTTTTTTCCTTTGTTTTTCTCTTTCAACTAATTTATTTAATGGGTCCAAAATGGGTGATTAGACCATAAAAACATGTGGTATCCTAATTGGATTTTGAAAATGTGTAAACATGGCCCTTCAGTGGCTTGCTATTACCATCTGGACCAAATATAAACTTCTGACCATTGCCTTCAAACTGTCCTCCTCTGAGCCCCGCCCGATTACCCTTCTCACGTGTTACTTCTCCTGTCCTGTTCTCCATAACCCTCTGCTCCACCAGGACACAATCTTAGTTTTCAGGACCCTCTCCCTGATTTCTGCCCTGAGGCCTCAGTGAGAGCTAGCTGAGGGGATCTGAAGACTGCCTTCCTGTGCCATTTGGAAGTTTTCTGGCTTCAACAGCCAATCTTTTCATCTAGGTATGTTCCTCACCTAACTTCTATCCCTCCACTGTGATCCACACTTATACCCGGACGTCTGCCAGTTATTATGGTAAGATTTGCTTTGTTCATGAATATGCATAGCCCCTTAACAGACACCTGTATGCTTCTTATGTTTTGGGTTCCAAGAAAGAAGTAAAAAGACAATGTCCTTCAGACCACAGAGTTGAAGTTCAGGTTTAGGAAGGTTGATGATGAGCAAAAAGTAAACAAATACTAATTTCAGTTGGTGAGAAAGGACTGTCACAGGTCAGGTGGTGGGTTTATTATTTTTTAATTTTATGTTTATTTACTTACTGTGTGTGTAGGTGTGTGTGTGTGTGTCTGTGCATACCATGGTGTATGGGTGTGTTTGTGTCAGAAGACAACTTGCGGGAGTTGTTTCTGTCCTTCCACCATTCCATCATGTGTATTCTGAAGATGGAACTCAGGTTGTCAGATTTGGCGGCATGTACATTCATCTACTGCGCTATATCATTAGCCTCATGGGTATACACACACACACACACACACACACACACGCATGCATGCATGTGTATGTGAGTGTGTGTGTGTGAATGCTTTCTCTCTCTCAGAAAGTACTTCTAAAAACCTTCCATGTTCTGAGTGAATTATCATTGACTCTGTTCAGTGAAAAGTCATTGGAACATGCTGATCTTGAGTTCACATTGGAAGTCCAAAGAGCTCTGCTATCTGTATAGGAATGGCGCAGTGGTAACAGGCCAGGGGGGCAAGTGCTCACCAGGAAAACTAAGGCAACAAGGAACACAGCTTTGCTCCTTCCTTAGATCTCCTAATCTGGCAGAGTTCAAGAAGTGCCACCTTCATTTGGGGAAGAGGAGTTCCACTCCAAATAACCAAATCAAGAAAATACCATCAAGTAACCAATCAAAAAAATATTTTCCAACAGCTTTTCTCTTAGTTGTTTCTAGATACATTAAAGTTGACAGATAAGATTAATTATCAGGGAATGTTAAAGTTTGCATGTAAATAGAAATGGTTTTACATATTTCAAGGAGATTCATTATGAGGCCAGGCATTCCAGTAAATATTCCCGAGGAGACTAGTCACTGACTCGGTGATGATAAGGTGTCTTTTGAGAAACTCAGAGCTTCTCAGACTTGGTTGGATTTATCAGGGGTTCTTGGTAAAAATCCATATCACAAGTAACCATGAGTTAATTCACCAGTGAATTCCATAGTGAAACTGTAACACAGCCTTTAGGTGACATCAGTCAAGGCATTAGGACAGATGAACAAAAAGAAGGAATATAAACAGGAAATGGGCACAAACATGGATCCATTGGTAAGGAGCTATAGGTTAGAAACTAGATCCATAGCAGGATTCTAGATATGTAGGCACAGGATAGAGTCAATATCCATGTTATCATTTCTATGGCCTGTGCTGAGCTTGGGGAAGTAAGCCCAACTGAGTCTCCTGCCTCAGAATTTCACAGAAAAACTATGCTCTTTGAGCTACAGGCATAAAAATCATTTTGGTGATGAACAATTAAAACAGACTGTGTGAAATGTAACTTTTAAAAAATTTAATTGTCACCAATTCCCATTGAAATTGCCTTTGTAGAGCCACAGTCTCCTGAATAAGTAAGTCATTTTTAATTTTTGCTCATAGAACAGGGTAGTCCAAACAGCTAGAAACAAAGACACTCATATTCCTACAAGACCCATCAATAAGCCACCTCATTTAAATACAAGTTATGTCCCAGAGGACAGCGAGACACCAGGATAGTCTCATTCCACCAGACATAACCCTATGGAGCCTTCTCCAGGCTACGGAAAAAGTAGAAGAGTTCTCAGCAAGGGCCTGGACCATAAGAACAGAGGAGAGTATATGTGCCCTCTCTAGAAAATGAGTAGATTCAAGAAATACCATCCACAGAAATTGGGGAAATCTACAAAAAAAAAAAAAAGGGAAAACTAATACCTCCTTGAGTACTAGGGCCCATATGCATTCTAAAAACCTGACAGACTCAGGTTTCTAAATAGAAGACAAGGTACCAGAGTTCTTGGTGGGTTCTTGATGTGTGGTCCTAAGGTACAGCACAATCATATGGAAATATACCAGTTATAATCAACATTTAGTCTAGAAATTTTTGGACATGTGTTTATAAGAACTTACACAAATAACAGCAGTCATATCTGGAAAGGGTAAGCTAACTGTCAACACAGACAGTTCAATTCCATGTTCAAGAGACATTGACGAAAATGCAAGTCTTTCGTTGGTTCCACTCGAAGGAGCCCAGAGTGCTTTTATTTACTGTCTACCAAGAGCTGAGATGCTCACTCAGAGCTGAAGGCAGACAAGGCTACATCAAGGAAGGTAGAGAAAACTCAAGAATACATAAATAACACGTGTGTGAAAGCCCTAACAATGTCCAAAGGCACTTTCCATCCACAGCAAAACCACCATTTAAGGAACGGTTTCTCTGAGCCCTTGCCTCTCCTTTGGGCTCCTCGGAAGAGAGGGGCTCAGAAGGGGGAGGGCAGCATGGCTCCAGAGACAGATCTTGCCCCCACCCCTTTTCTAAGCAGCCCGAGTCACAGCTCTAGCTTTAAATTGGAAATGCAATTAAGGGTTTAAATTAAGCCACACTAAGTTTTAATTACCAAATGTGACCAGGAAGTTATGGAATACACCCAAGATTTTGTTAAGGGAAGAGAAAACAGTGAATTCTACATAGCACAATTCAGCACACTGATTTCTTTCTTTTTTTTTTTAAATACAGAACACCATGTCCATTTTCTTCAGATTTAGTTGTAATTCTTTCAAGATTCCATTGTCATACAAGTTTTTACTTAAAGCGAATTCCATGCTGTCATGTTAAAAAAATTCAAGAATATTAATTCTCCCTTTCCATCTTACTTTTTGCATATTTCTAGTGTTGCATAAAAGTTTCACTCATTGATCACTGCACATTAAATCTTTCTCCAAAAGTTCAAAGTCAAGTGTTGGTCTTTTGCAAGAAAATCTATTTGGCATGGGAAAATATGTCTCCAAAGTGATGAAATCAGAAAATTTGCCAAAGCATTGCATCTAGTTTCTGAGGTGCTATCCTATACATTCTGGCAGCAAGAGCCATACTCTACATTAAAAAGAGGAATTTGATGACTTTCGTTCTGAATCTAAACCTGTATCTACTTTCATTTATGCATGACCACTCTTATATATAAGTAAAGACCTTCTAGATTAAAAAGGTCTCTACCCCATATTAAACACAGTTCAAATACCTTTAGAAACCCCCAGTTAGTGATAGCAATCTAAATAGCAATGGCAGAATCACTCAGATTATCAGAAATATAAAAATAACTCAGGTCACTATGCAGTCTGAGAAATGAGGCCCACTCATTATTCTCATATTATGGTTTTCATGCCAATCTTCATTTTATCATCCACAAAGAAAAATTGTTTTAAAATAAAATAATCATTGTTATTTTCTCATTAGCTTTAAATTAAATTCAAATTTGTAAGCCCAACATCTTTTGATATTACTAAAATGTACCACTTTCCAGGCAGCCCCCGGGGCCCTCTTCTCTAGGTTTCTGATGACTACATCATTGACTACCAAAGATATATGTTATAGTAAAGGCCTTTGATTTAGGAGATCATCGTGTAACTTTCAGAAATCATTTCACAATCTTAGAGTAGTTACTCTTCAATAAGCCAACTATTCAGTCAATAAATGCCATTCCATGTGATCATCAGGATGGCTGCCAAGTGAGGCAACCTGAAAAAGTGAGGGAGAAGTAAAGGAAGAGGAGTGTGGATATGCAAAAAAAAAAAAACAAACCCGAAAACCAAAAAAAAAAAAAAAGTATTTTACAGCAGGAGGCTTTCAGGCGCACTGGCTGGATTCCATTGGAGCCCATTCATATCTGGAAGTCTTTATCGTTGTTTTAAGGCTAGAAATCAATGACCACTATCCTCTGGAGAGTCTGAAACCTGAAACAAGCATATTTCTCCAAGCACCTTTGCAAATGTACTTAATTTTCCATGAGTACTCACTGTCTTGACCTGGCTCCTGGAATTCAAGGGAAGGGTAGAAAGTCAGATCCAATAAATGAATAACTTTCAGGAACTTCAAACTTGATTATTTCTGATGGCACTCCATTGTATTAAAAAAAAAAGAGGGAAGGTAGTTTGCACTTAGGCAACTCTTTGAAAGAGGAGACTGAGAGCATACAGCTGCTGCACGCTGATGAGCCTCATTCTATATCTTGTTGGCTCAGAGCGCCTTTGTTTGGAATCTAGCCCCTGGTCGAGGGTCAGCTAACGAAAGAGGGAATGAGATTCAAATTCTTTAATTAGTTTCTCAGTGATTCTCTATGTTTGGCAATAAAAGAAATACTTTCTGGGAGATCAGGTTCTTACCCTGAAAGTTAGGATAGGATAAAGTACTTGAAAGACCAAGATCATTTTCAGCCCATTGTTCTGCCTCTGGGTTTTCTTCTGAAGGCTTTGGAGCCAAAATTTTATGTCATCCTCACAACCATGGCTCAGAGGCACCAATGAGCAGGCTTCTCTCAAACATGAATACACAAAGGCCCGTCGTCTTGTAGTTTACCAGCACTGCACAAACACAATACATTCAAGGAGCCACTTGAAAGACAAACAGGTTTGGTTTGCAAAAATTGTGAATGAACATTGCTATCTACTATACACATATTTTGGCATGTCCAGAGGTCAAGTCCTCCGAAAAATTTTCCCTCAGAATGAGAGCAGTTCACCAACTACGCTGGAACTTTCTTAGATGTCAGTATTGGGGGGTATGGGAAGCTCCATGCAAACATCTTTGGAATGACCATGTCCTTTCCTAACAATAGATCCTAGTCCCTAATGTGCATGTTGGATCTTTAAAGGCTGACCATTAAGCCCTTGTACACTGTATGGACACAAAGGCAGCCTAAAGGAAACCATGCCCCTGTATTGATATGGTTATATGCTATTAGAAACATTCTTTCAAAAGCACAGAACATACATGACTCCAGTGCCACCTTCAGAGTGGGACACTGCATATTGGAACAAAAGCCACAAAGATGTGACCGTGCCTTTCCAGCTTATGCTGCAGCTGGAATGTGTCTGACAGGGACCCACCCTGGCCTTCGTGAGTCATGGTCCTTCTTCCTTGGGGAAGACTTGCCCTGCTTCCTGATAAAGGAGAAGGCCATATATGGAGACATCTCTTTTCTTGCCTCTGGGTGGAGGGATGGAACAGAAAGAACGTTCAAATCTTCTCTTGATGTCCAGTTTTACAAGCAGATTTTTTGAGCAGTCTGACTTTGCTGTTTACAGTCACATTAAACACAGCTCCAACATTTGATTGAAGGAAAAACACCTGCCTTCTAAGGGCTATTAAAGTTTTACCTTCAGCCTTCAACTTCTCGGAAAGAAAAACCTAAGGGCTTGGGAGAAGAATCTGTGATTTGGGACATGAGATGGCTCTCAGAGTAAAGGTTGGATACACACTGTATTCACCCAAATGGGAATGACAGCATCAAGAAGGAAACCAAGAATAGAGGAAACACATAACAGCTGATAATTTATTTATTTTTGTACTCTTGGGAAAAGGCTCTTTACTTTTTTTTTTGGCCTCACTGGAAACATGTCTCTCCCAAGAGACCCCAAAGTGATGTCCACTATGTCATTACCAGCCTGTCATCAGTTCTAAGTTCTATCAACCACCTGCCATCCCATGGGAGATTTTTCCAGCAGTCACTTGTTCTGATGAGATGAATTTGTAGAGTACAAAACTGCACAGCAGCATTTTAATGCTATTATTTGCCTTTTATTTCAACACTCTCTGTGCATGCTCTGCAATGTTCAGGAAAAAGGGAGTCGCAACTAACTTTCTAAAGTCCTTACCTCACTCCTCCCCTCATTCTCCTCCTTCCCATGGTGGGTGCTTTCTGAGCACTGTGGGGTTTGTGACTTTGCTCCTGATGTCTTGTTGCAGATGTCCGCACAGGAGGCTGGCCTTTTGGCGCAACAATGATTCCCCAGTGCCCTAATTCTGAAGCAGTGTTTGAAGTTTCCTGCTTGGGTCTTTTAAATTATTTCTTCTGCCCACCCTGCTTAGGATTACTCGAAAAAATAGCAAATAACAACAATAAGCCTGCCTTAACTTTGCCAAAAGAAACTGCCTGGGACTTTTCAGAAGCCACATTCAATTTATGAGTAAATGAAATAGATCTTCTCGACCAACCATGACAATAAGCACTGGCCTACATATTCAGGGCCTGAAAGAAGTTGAGGCAATGGGCCTAATGAGAAGCAGTCAGCGAATCTAATGAGAATCAGACAGAAGGCCTAATGAGACATTTAACATGCTCTGCCTCTCCCTCCTCTTTTGTTCAGTTTTCATGGGAATCTGTGTTTGGGGAGCTCAGTTGCACTGGCTACAAGCAGATACATATGGCCTTAGTGGGGAGATCCAGGAAGCAAGAGAAAGACTAAAGATACCCAAGTATGGGAGAGTCGAACTTGGAAAATGGACCCGAAGGACATGATAATGATAAGACTTGGCTTTTATTTTTAATCGAATCTAATCCTTTTCTAGGATACGATGGAGTCATAGGGCTATGGGTGATGGGACAATAAGCAGGCAGAGATTTCAATTGCATTACCTCACTTCTCA
Organism: Pachyuromys duprasi; assembly: GCA_028658305.1. Lineage (NCBI taxonomy): Eukaryota > Metazoa > Chordata > Mammalia > Rodentia > Muridae > Pachyuromys > Pachyuromys duprasi. Next base: position 41,720,094 of record CM053760.1, read on the forward strand.
GAGGGGAAGAACCGTAAGAAGCGCTAGCTGTTCTGTTTCTCTCTCATAGCCACCTGGAGTGGAGGGGTTGCAACAGAGCTGATACCTGGATTCTCTCCTTATGAGGCAGCATTCCTGGGAACAGTGGGTGTTTTCATGTGTTGATCTTGGACAGAGCTGGCAGCCAGCAAGATAGCTATCAAATTATAAGTTCGGCAGTGTACGGGAGGCATATGAACCTTACTCAGTTACAGCACAGCATATCCATTACCTGTGTTGGAGGCATGGACGGGGTGTACACACACACACACACACACACACACACACACACACACACACACACAATGGAGCTCAAATGTTTGTCTACTCCATGCGTTCAGTAGCTTTGAAGTGTAGCACGGTTTTGAGAGAACGTAGGCAAGATTTCTAATTCCTTCAGCTTTCCAACAGAGGAAATTTGCATTGGCCCTTGTTGCATGCCTATCAAATTAACAGTCTCCCTGGATATAAATGTTCTTTGTTTTAGTTGCTTGCTCAAATATATGCTTTAAGTGCAACCCTATTTCTTTCCCTGGCCATCTGTTTGTGTATTTATAACAACTCTCTTTTTTTTCCTTTTTCTTTTTCTTTTTTTGGTTGCCAACACCCTGCTTCTACTAGCCCACCTGTATCTGAACTCAAGCCGAAGGTAAGTGAACAGACTTGCTCTTTGGTGGCTCCACCTAGTGGCCTTTAGTAACAACACAATTCTCATCCCTCAGGATTAAGAAATTCGATGTTACGATGAGGGGTTAATAGGAGTGCACATTAAGTTCATTAAGTTCCACGTAATAGGTTCAGAATTTCACACTTCATAGCTCTTTCCAGCTTCAGAGAAAGTGTGCTTGATAACATTTGTTAAAGGTTGCTTCATAGCTAACATGCATTGAACGCCTTTCATGGGCAGAGCACAGAGCCACTTTATATGATGCTGGCTCATTTATCTTAGTGATAACATACAGGGATGAAAAAATTAGTTGTTGATTCTAATTGCCAAGGTCTGTAAAGGGCCTCAGGTATTCTAAGCTGTATGATCTTAAACAAATTGCTCAGGCTCTTTCCCCTCCTGTATGATAGCCTGTCCACAAAATAAAGAAGTCATCAGCAATAAATAGTAAGACGTATAAAGTGCTTTCCCCCGAGTCACCAAACATTGCTGGGAAAAAATCAAACTATACTGAATGACCCTCATAGATGTTAAGTCAACGACTCTCAGACAGACACTGAACTGTGCCAGGCATCTCTATGTGTTATTTCCCTCATGTCTACTTACTGCCTTCTTTAAACCATGATTTTTTACCTTCCTGTCTCTCCAACAACCTCAATATGTTTTCACACCATTATTGAGGGGACAAGCAATTACGGAAATGATTTTCCATCCTTTGCCACTGTATCCACAGGCCTGCCACTTCCCCGACCCCCACCCCCAATCTTTCTTGACAAGCCACGAAGTCCCATAGCCATCAAAAGATAACAGTTCTAGTCTCCATCCAGGTTGAAAGTTATTTTCTCTAGGCAAAAGCTAAGCTTCCACTTTCCAAAACTCACCAGATCCTAATACAACCAACAGACAAGTAGACAGCCTTCAACTATTCCTTCCTCAAGGCTTCAGCTGATGTGGGATGAGTGTCTGTGTCCCTCACACATGGGTAGAACAGGATTCTAACAACTAATGTGTCCTTTTTAGGAGATGGGTTATTAGAGCAGGACTTTTGTGGGCAGGAAAGTGCCCTTACAGAGCATCTCTAGAGAGCTTATCCACCCTGGTCCTGATAAATAAGGACACAGGGGAAGTGGACAGTATACAAGGCCATTACCAAAACCTAGCTGTGCTGCCAATTCATTGTGCAGTCTTTTTACTCTAAAACTGTGGATAATTTTACTTTATGCACAGATTTATAGTGCTGTTACAGTAACCTGAACTTAACCACTTCTATTCTTCACTTTTCCGCACAGACATTTTCTCATTCTTTACTTAACTTACTCCAATCAGACTTCTGTTTTCATCATCTCTTTAAGTCTCCAGAGATTCCCATGTCACCAATCCCTTTCGCACCCTCTTCAGTTTTCTGTGTAGCAGCATATCCTGAAGGTTTCCTCGACACTTTCTTCTGTGGGTCCTAGTGACATGTCTCCCCATCTCTGTCCTCTGCTGACCAGTCAGTAAATGTGGCAGGACCTTTCTTCCATGAAAGCATTTTAACTCTGACATTTTACAAGCACTATCACTCTAGCTCACTAGAGTAAAAGGTGAAAGCAGATTTCCCTGCCTTGGTCCTCACATAAGGCTCCTAGCTCATCTGTCTCCATTAGACATGTGTGCCATCTCCACATTGAAGCACAAGTGCCTAAAGCTGCTGTGACGGCGATGTTTCCATCATCCTCAAAAGCAGTTCTTTTCTGGTTCTAAAACTCCTCACCCTCAGAAGGAAATCATAATGTTATTCATCCTGCTCATCAAGTGAAAATGCCAGGAGCCCCCAAAATGGGCTAGAAGTTGGCTTTTGATGTCCCGTCCCTTTTGTAAACCTGAAAATTATGTTTGGCTTCATCTGCTTCTCTCTGGGGTAGAACATGGGCATCTCCTGTGACTATCCCATCTCACCTGGACCCTGAAATGCGTCTCCCAACTTAACATCAAGATTTCAGCCCACACATCTACCAAGCGTTCTCACAGCAGCTGAAAATGTTCCTTGAAATTATCAATCAGGTCACCCACCCCCATCCTTACCATCCACCCAATGGCTTCTTTCTACTTTGCAACTAAAGCCCCAGTGCTCACCCCCAGCTTAGCAGCGACAGTGCAGCTTTAAGAAAAACCATAAAGAAGCTTTTCCTTAATTCTGAGAGTTAAGTATCTTAAATGCCTATTAAAAAAACGAAACAAAACAAAACAAAACAAAAAAACCCAAGTTGGGCAGAGTCTAACTTAGTTTGTTACAATCAAGGAACTGTAATTGCCTTGCCGCGGACAAGAATTTATTTAATGCCTGCCTCTTTGTAGGAAAACATTTGGGGTATGGATGAATTACGGGCATATCAACCAGATTGCAAACTCCTACAATCTGAGACCAATTTAAGAGCCTGTGTGTATAGAAGCATAATGAGGGACATACACACATGGATAGCAATGCTTAATAAGAACTTGTTGAGTGCTTTCAACTCGACTTGCTATTTCTCTGTGAAATCTGCCTTCTCCCAAATCTCACAAACAAAACAAAACAAAACACTTCCATCTCATTATGGGGAGAAAAACTGCTGGCAAAATGTAGGCCTTTTCAGTGGGACATGAGGACAGGGTGACATTCAGGAAGCACAGTGCTCAAGACTGTAACCTACTTAGAGAGTCGGAAGCATGTTCTATTAATTGGCATTCAAAATTGAAAGAAAATAGCAATGAAGTATAGAGTAATAAACCCTTTGAGTTCTTTTTCTTTCTTTCTTTTCTTTTTTCTCTTTATTTATTATAGGGTCTTACTTCAGGGTCTTACTTTAGCGTCTGAATGGCCTCTTCTAAAACTTGCTTTGTAGACCAAGTTGGCTTGAAACTCCAGAGACGGGACTGTCTCTGCATCACCCGAACTGGGATTAAAGGAGTGTGTCATCACATCCCGTTCCAGTTTCCCAGTATATATTATACTCCTCTTTATCATACCATACAAACATGAGATTCGAATAAAGTATTTGTTTTTAATAGATGAAGTAGTGAGAGTTGGTGCTGGCTATCAAAGTTCCGCACAGTGTCACTACTATCTGTAAAAGGCTGGATCAGAGCAACACATGCTCTGGCCTCACTTGCATCTCCTTAATTGGAGAAGGGAGAGTTGCTTGGAAGAAGTGACACAGGGGGGTAAAGAAAGAAGGGTCTGCTGGGCTTTGATTTTAACACCATCCAGAGCCAGCTGGCAGAGGGACTTATTCTGCTGTTTGAAGTACTAAGTCATATACTCGGTCTACGCCTCAAAAGAACGTGAAGCGTACATCAAACACCAAACCTCAGACATTGCCTCCATCGAGAGGCCCAGAAAAATCTGAGCATAGGAATGTTACTGTCAAAACTCCAGTGAAACAGGTGTTTGTAAAGGTTGAGAAAGAAATGTTAAATTATAAGTTGCAATCTTGAAGATTAAGGAAGCTTTTAATTAGCCTAATGATCACTGCTCTTACTTCAGAAACACACACACACAATAAGGTTGGAAACTGACAGAAACCAAACAAGCCTGCAAACAGACAGACTGTCATTTCCCAGGGAGTGCTCTGACCTCTGTGCTCTCCCTGCACCTGGGTCCACGCAGGTTGGATATTTGGACTTTTCCTAGTCAGAGGTGAAGTTACAAGTGTCATTTAAGCACATCACAGCATAGCAGTACCCTCTGAGCCTCACTCAAGAGAGCCAGGCACGTAACACATCATGTTTATGTGTGTGCAGCAAAGCATAAACCAACAGTTACAGAGACGTAAGCATCTGATTTTCTCTTCATAACACATTCCTCTCCTTGTGAATCCCTGAGGGGAAGAGTAGCTTGAATCTGTGCTCGAGAGGAACTTGCCAGTTCCTCTGTGACTAAGGAGCAATGAAAGACAGTAGAGAGGCTCCGAAGCCGGTCTCAGAGATTCACGGAGTCTGGTGGAGGAAAGCGCCTTGTAGAGCAATTTTAGCCTGCAAAGCATTTAGGAGAGGAGACATACAATAGTACTCTATAAGACTGTGCCTAGATCATTTAAATCAGAAATCTGATCCATATATTCGGCAAGTACTCAGAACCAGTGCACAGTTCTAAGTGGGCACTGGTACCTGAAAAGACTGACATGGGAACATTAGAAATGCCTCAATATTGTGTCCTTGTCTAACAGGTAACCTATGATTCTCTCTGTCTTCACACTGGAACATGTCTAAATGTTCATCAGAGATCATATAGTTAACCAAAAACATCTTTCAGTCATTCTGGAACTAAATGCCCATTAAAAAACTTCTTAAAGCTACAGGAAGGCCACGTAGTAACTTCAGAACTAGAAGCCCAGAAGGGACTCCAGAACCCAGTGAAACCCACTGTGTTCTCTTGCTGGCATTAGAGGAAGATTTTAACCAAAACACCAATGGTAGGCATTACTGGAGGGTCAGTCTATACCACTGTGAAGTCAGGAAATAAAGTAGGACCCAGAAAAGCAACCCCAAGAACACCAATTTGGGGGAAAGTAAAGCTAATCGTTTTAGCTCAAAAAGGACTTCATGAACACCAACTATGTAGATACAATTTCATGTTGACCTGAAAACTGAGGGGGAGATACCATGCAATCTTTCCAAAGTTACCTAGAAAGTTATGAAGAGATAGGGAATGTTTTGCTGAAGAAGAAACTATTGAGAAGAGTCCTAGGGGATAAGACTGAACTCCCATTTTGAGAAGTCAATCTTATCTAAGTGAAGCAAGTAAGAAATGCATGGAAAGAAGACAAAACAAGGACATAAAACAAGGCCATGCTTTGGTATGGGGAGCCAGTAATGTTGGATGGACCATAAACTATCTAAGATGATAATGAAAAAAGTTATGAGATGAGTCAAGAAAGAACAAGGTCAGATACATTTTAGGATACTGCTGAGTGAACAAGGGCATAATGTTGAGACTAGAGCAGGTGGAGAACTTGACTGAGGAGCGCTTCCTGGGGGACTCAGAGAAATGGCAGTGTATGTGTGTAGAAATGAAACAAGAAACAAAATCAGTGGGAGATCATGGCTGATTGGCAGGTGTCATGGATGTGAAGGATAGGAAGTACAAGGTGGTTAGTGCTGAGGGGATATTTTTTTCTCAAGATGTGGAATTTGAAATGGGTGGAGACGAGCATTTTAAAACAAAGGCTACTGCCCACATGAGGGCTTGAGATGCCAGCTTTTAATGGTGTGCCAGTTGTGTGTCTCAGAGCTGCCTGGGTCCTGGCTCGACAAGCAGCTCTAGTGTAGGCAGAAAATAAAGTGGAAAGATCTTGCCTGTCTCCTGTATTTTCCTTCTCTCTCTTACTCATCACATTGACAATTGGGATTAGTACTTTTCTAATGCAATTGTTTCAGTAAATCCCCACTCATCTGGTGATTGATTACAGGTGTCTATAAACTAGACGTGACAGAGAATAGTTTTCCCTCCCTTTGCTGCTCCCCTAGTAAACCAGAGGCCTGTAAAATCCTGGGGCTTCCTTGGGGACCATAATGCACTTCAGATTAGAAGTGGAAGGAAGGTGAAGCATTTAAATTAATCGCCAGTGGAAACCCCAACCCGATTGTTATGGTCCTCATGGCTCACAGACTCTCTCTCAAGTTGGCTGAAACCAAGAAACATAAAGATGCTAAAACCACAGGACAGAAAATTGGACTGAACCTTGTGGCATTCCCCTCTGTCCCCACTGATTCCTCGCCTAGGAATTCTGTCTAGACTTGGCTTCCAGGCACATTCCTCCAGCTTTCAGTAGGCAGAGGTGTCTCACTCCTGCAATGAGTGCACAATTTAAAAAGAACTAAGAACAGGCTTCCAATAAGCCACTTCTAAGGGTCAAATCTCACTGCTCCAACTGTGACCAGGAAACACAAATATATTCCAGATCACTCGGCCCACAGGTGCTGAAGCTGAGAGCTGCAAATTCCATGTGCAGCCTGGCAGACCCCTTTCTCCAAGTCTCCAGATGTACAGGGGATGTTTTATGTACAGGAAGACAGAGGCTACATAGTGACAGCTGGGCTTCAGAGAAAACAGTATGGACATATGCTTAGCTCTACCACAAATCCCCCAAATTTAAGCCACCAACATAGGAGGGAGAAGGAAAGCAGCCTGAGGGATTTTGTCTGTGCATGCCTTCCAAAACCTTGAGTGCTTATTAGATGTCAGACATTTTCTAAGGATATTTTCCTCACTTAAGGCAAAATTACTTACTCTGAAGACGCACGTTTTCCTCTACTTAGAAGTCATGAGGCAACACAAGCATTGAGAGTACCATTATACCACTTGCCCCTGCTATACGAAATCACCAGAAAAGGGATTTATGACTTACTTTTAATTCATCTCAGCTACCCCATTTGCAAAAATAAGCTAGAGAGAAATATATTCTGGGACGTGGATTTCACAAAGTGGGCAACTTGACTGAAGAAATTCATAAAATGTGCAGTTTAGCCCATCCTTGTCTCCATGGATCTGTGAGTATAGGGACATGGAGATTTCCCCATTTGTAGAAATACAAACTATTTTATTTGGTGTTGATAGTGAGGGTAATGAGGGCAATGACTATGTAGAAACAATAGGCTTAGGAATATACTGAGTAAAGTTGAAGGAATTTCAGAGAAACAGAAAAATCTAGAACAGTAAAGTGAAAGGAAAATCAGGAATCCTGAAGAGGTATGACATCAGACATTCTTCATTCAGAAATACTCATTGAGTCTTTATACACAACATACTGACCATGACCTTATCTGATTTCAAAAGCTAGGCAGGATCAAGCCTGGTTAGTACTTGGACAGGAGAAGCATTTATTGAGCAAACAACCGATATTACTGTTTTCATTGAACTGTCTGCTTAGTGGTAAAAGAGATACTGAATATAAAATTTAAAATATGTCAAATCTTGAGAAAACTAGAGAGTAAATGAGTAGAATACATTTATACGTAGATTCTCTGGAGATTGGTATTAATTTCTGTAAAGGGTACCAGAGCGAAGTATATGCGGAAAAGGCATTCACACTGAGTTGATAGCTAAGAGTCATTAGAGAATTATCCACAGACCTTAGCTGGTAATTTCAGAGCCTGAAGGAGCTTCTAACTTTTTTGACCCTAATCTATTGTTATTCAATTACTTTTGAAGGTACAGAATCCTGGGCCTGGATTCTGGCCACTTGGGAAACACTTACCAAAGAGATATATTTCACCTTCTTATGTACCTGCTACCTTGGAGTCATTTTCTCTTGGAGAAAAATCATAGAGGAAACCACAGATAAATCTGTTTCCTGTGCAGCAAGATGGAAACCTCAACAATGGAGAGAACTGGTGACAGCAAGAGCTGTTCATTTCCTACCTTGCTGCCAGAAAAACCCTCCCTCCACCCAGGCTTTGGCAGGTTTCTCCCAATGCTTTCTGGTTTGTGAGCTCAGTTCTGTTAGTAAAGGACATGGAGGCTACATCTTCTTGATACACAGAAGTGACAGGCACATCTTGTAATTAAGTGGTGCCTCTTGTAATTAAGTTCTTTTCTTCTAGGTAGTCAGCAATATGGGGCGTAGAACCCTGGATACTGGATCCCTCTGGGATTGTTCGGCAAAGCTTGCATTTATGAGGTAGTGAGCTGGACTTTAAGGGCACAGAATCAAAGATAATGAAGCTTGTTTGTACATGTAATCACCATTATTGCAAACTTATGGTCAAAAATCAAAAGATAAGTATTACCGGGAGGTGGGGTAAATTTGACATTGAAAATTGGGTTTCAATTTTAATCAGAATCTGCATTATAATAATACTCTCAGTTGATTCATGATCATGCCTATGCATTGAGAAGCCTATGCCTGAGCTAATTTCTCCCGAGCTTGCAAAGAAATATGTGTGCCTTGGTTCCTTCTTCATTTTCATATACACACCTTAACTTGTTTCTGTCTGCCTGTCTCACAGTGCTCGCCTCTTACATTCTTTTGTACTTGAATCAGGTTCTTGAATTTAACAACATCTAAAGATGGGTTTTTTGTTGTTGTTTTTTGTTCTTGCCTCTTCTGTACAGATTCTAAAACTGAGGCTTACTGGGGGAAATTTCTGCTAATCATAAATATGTTGAGATTCAAAGCCAGGTTGGCTGACTCAAAAACCAAGTACCTTCCCAGTGATACCAGAATTCTTCCACAGAGGCTTCAAAGGGTCCTGGATTAGTTACTTTTCTATTGATATGATTAAACACCATAACCAATGGAACTTGTGGAAAGAGCTTTTTTTGGGGGGGGTAGAGTTACAGACAGATAAGAGTCCATCATACTGGAAAAGCATGGCAGGTGGGTGTCCACGATTAGCTAAGGAAAGACTGGAATTTTAAAAAAAGTTTGACCAATAACTAAAGATTTACAGGAGATGCATAAACCAAACAGGGCATGATTTTATAGTCTTGTTCCATATATAATACTCTTTGGGGAGCAAAGAAGGGAACTTACACAAATGAGCAACTTAGAAAAGAAGGTTTAAGCTACTCCTTGTACTTACTTTCTCCATGACAGGAGGTGGAGAAATGTGCAGTGCATCACAGTGCATCAATCAGTCTCTTCGTTTATAAGAACTAGTTTCTCATGGGCCCCAGATTAGTACCAGGTTTTATTTCCTTTGGCTTCTCTGTGGAGATCAGAAAACTGTTGTTCCTTTTCTAAGAAATGTATTGTTTTTAGTAGAAATATCTTACAAATACCTAGAATTCATATTAGAACACCAAGAAAGAAATGTACAAATGTTCTCGATTTCTCTTCCATCAACCATTTGGCTTATGGTGGAATTGTCAGTTTCTCTCTCACAAAGCATATTCAATTCAAAAGCCAAGTTGTAATGATATTTCTTCCATAAAGTTCTTTCCACTCCTTCCTGCAAAGTCATAGAATTTTTTTTTCTTATAAACCACTCACATATAACACGTTTCTATTGGAAGTCAGTTCAAAGTTCAGCACAGGGACTTTTAACAATCTTTGCAAAGCAAGAAATAGTATGTGAAAAGTAAAAAGTTCCCTCCAGTGGGACTTCTCATAAGCTGGACAAACTAATACCTTTTTACAATGTCTCTAATAAATTATAATAACATTGCTGCATGAAAGATCGCATGTGTCAAAAACAACATTAGATGGTGCCATACTCAAATCTCCACCTTGCTTTGTTTCTAAGACCCTGCATGAAACAACCGGTGCTTCACGAGCATCTCCAAACTACTTTCTAGATTCTACTCTTCTAAAACTTCTTTGGCATGGAGTCCATATGCCTCATATGTCCACACATTAGTGTCAATCAGTAGTGGTCAACTCAGACTGGTGGTAGAGAGCTGCATCCCCCTAAGATGCTGAGGAGAAATCGTTCCAAGAACCACTTATTGAGCCTATTAATATACCGCATCTTAATGAATTATATCGATGTTTCATTAACTTTTGCTGGGAAATTATGGACAAACGTCTCTTTATTCCAGACACTGCATCAATGACAGAAATTATGCCATCTAATAAGTGGAGCTTAGTGAACCAATTGATTTAATTGTGTTTATTTACAGAAGGATGAATGGGAGATTATCCACATGAGCAGGAGAAATTTACAGGCAACTACACCACCAAAAAAAGTCACATGATAACACCTTCAGCACCCCCAGAGCAACAGTCTCAGATGCTGCCTTATGTTCCCATGTGCCCTTCTCTGCTGTGAAGGAATGTTACTGGATCCAATCTCTTGATGATTTCATACGTTTAATCTCTGCTCTTCTGATTTCAAGTCACCAACAGGCCAGAGTGCAACATTCCACAACTGTAGCCTTGTAGGGAAGAAACCACAGCGCCTTCAATTATCCACTTCTTATCTGGGACACCAAGACCAAAGAACCTGGGACAACGAGTAACCCTATCATCTTTCTTTGAGTCTGTAAACATTTGCTGGCAAAGAAAAACTACAGAATAAGCTGATAGGTGAAGTGCAAAACACTATGAAAGTATTAACATTCACAGACAAAGGGATTGACATAGGGATTCCTGAAGGAGGTGACCTTTTCCAAATTTTTCTGGGCTGGGAGGAGCCCAAGTTAGCAAAGAGGAAAATGAAGGCAGCCTGGTCGGCAGAATTGCACCGTTCTTCAGTCCTCAATGTTGATGAGAAATGAGGGTGTTGATAGATTTCCTGTGACCAGAAAACAGATGAGCAAGAAAGTTTAATTCTGGGAATTTGTATTTTCCATCCCAAGGATTACTCCTCGGTGATTAGTGCTTCCTCAGATGGAGGTACTTGCTAAAAATAGGTCACTAATGTTTTCCTTAGAATTGCAGCACACGTCAGAGGAGACTAATGAGGCAAAGCCACACTATTTTCTTTTCATTTCAGTCACTCTCAAACAAATAAACCTGATAAATATTATCAGAGTCGCTCACTCATACTCATTAAGGATTAGAGTCAGTGGCTATGTTTGTTTTACTGTGTAATAGATGAAGCCATGGTGGTGAGTGGCTTGAGCTGGGAAGGTTCTTGTATTTTCCCATCTCAGTAGTGAAGATTTGCTCATTGTTTTTTCACCGGCTTATATGAGAAATAGAGTAGATTACTAAAACACTCATTTTGATGTGTCTTAACACAGTCTGCATTCATTTTCACATCTTTTTATCCAGGCATGATAGTTGCTGCAAGTGGTTCTTGAATACAGCAATGAACCACAAATAAGCACCATTGATAGCTTGAGAAAATGTGAACAGTTTCCAGTAATAATAGTACTGCTATTACTAAGCCAACCTGGTCCTAGCCAACCTATACCATTTCAACCCTCCAGACCTAGCTAGGTTCTAGTACAGTGTGGTGAGTTCCCTAAATGCTAGGCTGCCTATATCCTCCTTGCCAATTTCCAGACCTAGTACTGGGTGCATGTGCTTAGTGCCAACCACATCTGTGAGTCCTGCCTGGGCAGCTCTCCACCTCCAAGCTTGGCCCTTGTCACACATTCTGTGCTCCAGGAAGGTCTGGTGAGTTGGCCTGATCCCAGCAGTATCATATATAACTTCCAGACTTAGCCTGGGATGCACATTTGTGCACAGGCCCAGCCTAACGAGTTCCAGGAATCTCAACAGCCTTCACCAAGCCCAATCCTCAGGCCTACCTTTGGTCTGACAGTCTGTATGCCAGCCTGGCATGGAGAGTACCCAAGACTCAAGCCCACACATGCTCTCCTCCTGCTTTCAGGCATAGCTCTGAAGCACCTAATTTCATAAAATTTCACTACAAGATTTAAAGTCATAGGTTAATTACAACTCAGTAACAGTGTATTTCAAGACTCTACTTTCACCCATGAAGATGGGGCTTCATGGTGATCTCCATGACCTTACTAGAGGAGACACCAGAGAGCTTCTTTCCCTCTCTTGTGGGACAACACAGTGAAAGGTAAACTGTTTGTGAGCCAGGAAGAAGTTCTGACTGGAGAAGCAAACTGGCTAGCAGCTTAAGTCAGCTTCTCAGAAATACAAGTTTCTGTTGTTGAAATAACTTGTGAAATCCACTGTGAGAAATAAGTTTCTGTTGTTGAAGCCACTCTCTGTGTAACATTTTGTGATGGAGCAAACCAAGCCTAGCTGAGGATTTCTTCATTTGAAAAGCAACACTGCACTTTTCTTTCTTCTTACGAGGAGGTTGTGTCCCCTCCTAAGGTGTGTTTTATTTCCAAATTCCCTTTACAGCATTGAGTACACAGTGACTTGACCAAAGATTCCAGATGCTTGAATGTATCCTTTCTTCTTAAAATGTAGTAGTGGGGTAGAAATTTCCAACAGTTCCTCTCATGAAATGATATAGACAGAGCACAGAACAGGGGAACAACTAAATCTCTAATTTCTACATGGCTTGGCCATGTAACTGGCGCTTGCATGGAAATGAAGTTTCAGCAGATGCAGCCATGACTTACAAGGATGGTTTCACCAAGAGTCTCCTGGAAGATCTACCAATGATGTTGACATCGACTCCACCCAGCTCTCCAGACCACCATGATGCTGAATTTTAATGGTCTGGTAAGAGCCAGAGCCCTAGGAGAAAATTTAAAATAATATTTAATACTTCAACCTCAGTAAAACATTTTCTATCAGCACCTCTAGTCTTTGGATTAGCCCACACAATATGTCATTGTTTGAGCTAGGTTTGAGTCTTGGATAAAAGTAGACTGAAAGATCCATGCTTCTTTCAGATATCTGGAGAAAGGGTCCCAGTGGTATTTTCAAGTAGCTGTTCTGGTTCTTGGAAGGAAAGAAATGCCAGTTGGAATCCATGTCAAAGAAGGTTCTCTTATAGGAGTGGGAGTCATCACTCTGGAAGCACAAGGGAAGCCAGAGGGTTAAACATTGCACTTTTATCCACCCATGAATTTACACAGATAAGCGGGTGAGCAGCACTATTGAAACATGGAGCTTTGTCAACCTAAATGAGCCTAACAGATCCCAAGTCAAATCGTGGTACTTCCTGCCTCTGTGCATCTCAGTGTCATCCCCTGCATGAAGAACAGGACCAGAAAGTAACCAGTTTTGTGCTCATTTTGGCAGCCTCATCCTGTGCCTTCTCTTTCCTCACACCATTTCCGACAAAGGTCTTACTTCTGTCTCTCTAGCACATCTTTCCTTTTGTGTCTCACAGCCTTGGCATATGCTCATTTTATTCCACAGATCAGACTGTTAGTACTTTTGCTTGCCTTTACCTGTGGGCCTTATTACAATTACCTTATTGAAGACCCTGCTTGCAAGTTATTTCCTTTTATAGCACCCTGGTCATGACTTCCTTAGCATGAATAGCTTATCTGATGACATGATTTTATGTTTTCCTAACTTGAGAACATGTTTGTCATGATGTCTTGTCATCAAGTACATTGATAGATACAGCTAATTATATTTGCTTGATACCTGAGAGGTGTCCAATTAGTATTTAAATGGATGAATGAATAAATGAGTGAATGAATAAGATATTAAAAGTTCCTGCAGGAGGAGTTAAGCTGTCTATGCTGTAGTCACTTGATTCAGGTGTCAAAGGAGTTCAGAAAACAAGTACATTGTTCTGACAGCCAACTTCTGTATGAACTTTTGTCCAGAGGCATAAAAAAAGATAACTTTCACCATCATTTCAGATGTCCTAGCCCATTTTCTGTTGCTAATAACACAATACCACAAGCTGGATAAGTTATAAAGGAAAGAGGTTTATTTTGGCTCTTGATTCTGGCTCACAGCAGAAGGAATCTGGTGATGTCCTTCTTATTGGCACCACTTTAAGGTGATGTAGGACATCACATGGCAAGAAAGCAGGAGAGATCAAGCCAAAAGGACTTTTATAACAGACTCACTCTTAAGATGATCTAGTAACCCACTAATCCATTAATCACATGAATAGATTAATGTATTTATTAAGACAGAACACTATTTCTTAAAGGTCTCTGATTCACTTTTTAATATAGTATAGTTAGCATTAAATTTTGATTTGAATTTTAGAGGGGATCAGCCACAGTCAAAACAACACAGGCCCAACAGCAAGAACCTGTTTACTAAGTGATGAGAGCAAGTGGGAGTCCAGCATCAGCCTATGCTCCACTGGCCGGAAGTGCACCCTGGAAGCTGCTTTAATCCACTTGTGAATGCTCATTTATTAGTCTGCCAATAGAAGCAAGTTTTTGATAATCCACACAAGTAAGAGATAGCCAGGATCCTATTAATGACTCAAGATATCAGCAGCACAGCTAGCCAGTGGTAACCAGAAAGAATCAAGTCTTGGATATCAGATGGAACAAATTTAAAAGACAAACAGTGGCTTCATCAGGTCACAGAAGGACAATATTCAAATCCAACACTAGCATCTCCAGGCAAAAGCAGGACATGGTGGCAGTTCGATAAGTTTTGCCAAGTAAAAATTTGCTGATCACTTTAATGCAGTTTGCTCCTAATTATTTGGGAAAAAATGCAGAGACCAGACAAACCATGGTGTAAGAACAATCTTGTACTGTTTCTGTATCCTCTGACTGTTTCATAAAGGATAGCATCACCATGGGATGGAAGTTTACAATTCCTATTAGGAGCTGCTTGGAAAACTTGGTTTACCTTCTTCCCTACGAGTCCCATATGACCTGTTACCCTAGAATATTTTGATAAATACTTAAATCCTAGTTCCTTCATGTGCCTTGTGCATAGAACACAAATAGGCCTAGATTAAGTGGTATAGCATTACAACCTGCTTTATTAATTCTCAGAGTCAGGACACAGCTAAAATAATGAACCTTGTAGGGAAAATGAGGACAAAGAAATTCAAAATGGTACCACCAATTATTTTCATAGTAGAAACACCGCCCCGTGGCTTTAACCTTGTAGTCTCCTGTCTCGGTTTGGTTTCTATTGCTTTGATAAATCACCACAACAGAAAGCAATTCGAGAGCAAAAGGTTTAATTCACATCATACTTCTAGGTAACAGTCTACCAATGAGGCAAACCAGGGCAGGAACTCAGGCATGAACCTGGAGACAGGATCTAAAGTAGAGGCCATGATCACTGGCTTGTTCCCCATGACTTGCTTAGCTCGCTCTGTTTTACCACTCAGGACTACCTGCTCTTGGGTGGCCCCATCCCTAGTGGGCTAGGACTTCCTACATCATATTTTCAATCAAGAAAATGATCTACAAACTCACCTACAGGCTAATCTGATGGAGGCAATTTCTCAATTGAAGCGTCTTGATCCTAGATGACCCAAGGTAGTGCCAAGAGACAAACCACTAACCAATATACCAACATACGCTGATAGACATATGGCAGCTCTCTTTTTCAGATTATCTATTGTTTTTATTATTATTAATATTAATAGTACTATTATAGTATAGTACTATAGTATTATAGTATTATTAATGTTATTGTAATAATATTATTATTGTAATAATATTAATAGTACTATTAATATTAATATTGTTGCCCTTTCTCTTCTTCCCAGCAGCACCCAGAGTGTCAACCAAACACTGGAGGTCCATTCAAGGCTTATTTTCTACAGTTGTCTGTATTCAGGTCTCTACCTCACACTCAATCTTGGCATATACATAATGGGAAAATATTTGGAGACAACTTGTTTTCTAAGAAAGGTCATCTTGTTGGTGAAAGATTTATCACTCCTTGCAAAGTTGGGAGAGGCCTCTACTCAAACCCAAACTGGTCATTCAGAGTTTATTCTGTAAGCTGATCATTTATTTGTGTTGTGTTCACCTTCTTCAAGGAGATGGGGTTACTTGTGATTCTATTACCTCATTGCAAATAGTGTGGTCAAGTCACTGTCTCTCTAGACAGCCCATTAGGGACTTTGGTATGTAGCTCATCTGAATGTTGATTTAAATCTTTGGGTTTATAAAAAAGGTTAAATTTTTTTATTTATGTTAATTTCAAAAGAGGTCATAACACAGTTCCTGCCCATAGAAGACATTTCTTCCTTCCCCCTCCTAACCACTCCTAAAATGGCTGGTGAAAAGCACAGAAGGCTTGAAAAATCAAAGGATGGGTTGTAGGAAGTAAACTCAATTTTACAATAATGACCTATAGTGATCTGATTAATTTCAGTGGCACCAGACTTATCAGTGGCCCATAAAGGAACAGGCCAAGAGTAACACAACATAATCTATTTACATCAGCATATAGGTCTGTGAGACTATGCTTTATCCCATTTGATCATTTTGAACCACAAGTATTTATATTTTCACTCTGTAGATAAAGCAGTACATATATAAGGGATGGTTTGTTTCTAGTCATAACACAAAGACAAGTTTCTTGTCTATCTTTAGAGCAGAGCATTCTTTGGCAAGGTCTCTGAAGCCATGTCTAAATGCTAATTAGGGCAGTAATGCATGGAAGTAATGCATTGGAAGATTCTCCCTTCTCTGGTCTCCTACCTTCTTAGAGTAAGTAAATTCACCTTGATGTTCTATGGCTCACAATGACTTCCTCTTTTAAAATTTTTATTTTTCTTTGCTGATGTTATTGCTATTGTTGTTGTTGTTTTTCAAGACAGTGTTCCTCTCTATAGCCCTGGCTGTCCTGGAACTCACTCTTGTAGACCAGGATGACCTTGAACTCAGAGATCTGCCTGCCTGACTCTGCTTCCCAAGTGCTGAGGTTAAAGTGTATGCCAACCATCACCAGCCAGCACTAAAATCTGATTGTTATATTTCTGTTCCTACCCCATAGGTGAACTACCAAGCATTGTCCTTCAGCTAGCATATCTTCTGTCCACCACTGATCTGCAAAGAAGGAGCTAGACCTGGAATTGATACCACACATCTGGCCTTTGTGGATCTTAAGTAAATGCTGTGTGTGTGTGGGGGGGGAACCTTTAACATCTTAGGGAACTTCCAGAAGCTATTTTTATTTTCAAGTAGTTTTGAGCTCTGAAATTATCAACAAAGTTCTTCTTTGTCTGCCTACCTCACTTGCTTTCATGGGTGGCTTTTTAACATGCTTTTGGCACGGAAATTACAAGCAAGCATAGGTTTTAGGCTTCAAAGTAAGGAAACAAAGACTTACTTTTATCATTTGTTGTGTTGTTGACAGGAAAGTATATGTTACATCTGAAAGGGAAATATCCATCTCGAAAGCACTTCTAGTGAGACGTCTACCAAGCCCATGGATCAGTGAATAAGGGCATCATTTATCATGCAGCAACTGTTTGTTTATGACTTCCTATGCCAGGTGCACGGATGCCATGGGAAACAAAATGCATACATTTTTAGAAATGTTAATAAAACCGCAGGGCAGATTATTCAGTAAAACCCCAATGAAGTTTGAGGGATGTATGGAAAGTTGAGATCTGATGTTAAGTTCCAGAAAAAAAAAATCACATAAAAATTTTCTCATTTATCTATATTTGTATAATGCTCTTCCCTCTAAAAAGAGACCTGAGTGCAATGGTTTTGAATGAAGATGGGGGAAATGCTACTATCAAGTACATTTTTTAAAAATGTAGTTTATTTATTTATTTTTTGTTTTGTTTTTTTCTATCTCTTTTTATTTATTTTTATTTATTTTTATCTCAATCACAGGTTAGGTACTTTGAATCCCAGGCGTAGCCCCCTCCCCCATTCCCTCCTACCCTCCCACTCCCTCCCTCATCTCCCTCTTCCCCGCTCCCTCCAAGTCCACCATCAGGGGAGGACCTCCTTCCCTTACATCCCACCCCAGCTTATCCTGTCTCCTCAGGGCTGGCTGCAATGTCCTCCCCTGGGATCTAGCCAGTCTGTCACTCCCCGGCTTATAAGGGGGAGGGTCAAAGAGTCAGCCATCAAGATCAGGACTGAAACAGTCCCTGTTTCCCTGAATAGGGTCTTCAGTCCTACACCGAGTTATCATGGGCCCCATCCGTGCGGGGGTTCCAGTCCACATCCACACGTGGTCCTTGATTGTAGAAACCGTCTCATACAAGACCCCTGTGCCCTGTTCAGTTTGGTCTTTGTGGAGCTCTTGT
>CM053760.1:41738789-41770609 GCA_028658305.1 Pachyuromys duprasi
TCTGCCATTCTATAATCCTCTACGGTCAGTTCTCTTTTTAGCTCCATACCCCATTTTTTAATTGGATTATTTGGTTTCTTGCTTTTTAACTTCTTGAGTTCTTTATATATACTGGATATTAGCCCTCTGTCAGAAGTGGGATTGGTAATGATCCTTTCCCAATCTGTTGGCTGTCGTTTCGTTCGGATGACATTTATTTTTATATTAATCACAGGTTAGGTACTTTGCAACCCAGGCATAGCCCCCTCCCTCGTTCCCTCCCACTTTCCCCATCCCTCCCTCATCTCCTCCCTGCCCCTTCCAAGTCCACCAACAGGGGAGGACCTCCTCCCCTTCCATCTGACCCCAGTTCATCTTGTCTCCTCAGGGCTGGCTGCAATGTCCTCCCCTGGGATCTAGCCAGGTTGTTACTCCCTGGCATGTATGGGGGAGGGTCAAAGAGCCAGCCATCAAGTTCATGACAGAGACAGTCCCTGTTCCCCTTACTAGGATCTTCAGTTGGACACCGAGTCACCATGGGCCACATCTGAGCGGGGGTTCTAGGCCATATCCATACATAGTCCTTGGTTGGAGAAACTGTCTCGTAAAAGACCCCTGTGCCGTGCTCAATTTGATCTTTGTGGAGCTCTTGTTCTCCCCAAGTCTTAAAAAAAATAAATATCAAGTACTTTTGATAGGCATCTTTCAAAGGTGAGTGTACTCATTGCTCACCATAGGTGGCTGTATGTAGTGAGACAAAGAAAGAGAGGGAAAGAGAGAGAGAGAGAGAGAGAGAGAGAGAAGGAATGTATATATGTTTCAGTCCATGTTAGTCAGAGCAGGCTTCCGTATCAAAATATAACAGAATGTGGCTTAAGCAACAGAGTTCTGAATGCTAGAATTCCTAGATAGTTTGACAGGGTTTTTGTTGTTGTTGTTGTTGTTATTGTTTTGTTTTTTTGTTTTTTTACTTAAGGGCATAGTTCCCAGCTTGCAGATAGCTCTCTTTTCACCTGCATTCACATAATAGGGTAAGAGAAACAGATCTGGTGTTTCTTCTTCTAATTATGGCACCTGCCACATCAGCTCACACCTTGTCCTCTAGTCTTAACAGTATCTTCACAACTTCTTTCTAAGCTCTTTGCTCAAACAGAGTTACATTGGGAGATGCAGCTTCAACTCATGGATTTGGGAGGTGATACTTTCATTGTACAACCTGACTGATCTTTCCTGTTCATATGGTAGAATGGATATCTCTCACATGGAACAAATTACCACAAGACTAGGAAATAAAAAGAATCATTTTCATTTGAAGGTGACTCTTTAGGTACTATAGACTTCCCCTCCAATATCCTTAGTATATAGACAGAGTTAAATCATTATGATGTGTGGCCATAATTTCCTTTTGGATTCATTCACTTCAATTAAATCTCATGTCTGAATAATAGGTAATCCATTCTACCTCAGCTGCTCCAATGCCATGAAGTGCTAAGACAATAGAGAATAAGTGCTAGGAAGGTGAATGCCAGTAGGGAGAGAGAGGAAAAAAAAAACAACACATAACACTGGCTAAAATGTTTTGTTGGGTTTCACATCTAAAAAAATTAAATGACTATCAGAGACTCTTTTCTATTGAAGTCAGAGTCAGATATTTTCACTCTCATTGAACAGAAGAAAATTAAAAAAAAAAACTGAGCATGCAAAAGCAATAGAAGTCTGTGAGAGAAGCAGTCTCACGTACAAGCCACGTTTCCAGCCACTAATGTGTTAGAGCTCTAGCTATGGCAGGGCGGGCTCAAGTACAAATCTTTCCTACTTAATTAGCAGTTTGATAAGTCAATCTTTCTGGCAACAGTTTTAGTTAAAGCTCAGAGTTACTTGCCACAAAATTCTTGCCACAGAGTTACTTGCCACAACACACCTGGAAAAAAAGACACAGAAACTTTTAACTTCAAATTTCAGATTGGCATAAGTCAAAAGAACCCCAGGGAAGGAGAATAAAAAAAAAGTAAGAATTGCATATTTCCACATCTGTTTTCAATAAGACTTATGTCAAATAATTTTATTATTTGACAAAAGCAATCCACAGAATTACTTTGTTTTTTTCCAGAATGCCTTGAAATGTCATTAGAATTCACCTATGACCACATCCACATAACATAACACCTGTCCAGAGTGTTAGATCAAATGAGAAAACAGGGACCAAGGTCTCATGAGTAGAAAGAAATTTGTCATGCTGCAAAAGAGAGACGCAGTGCTGATGCTTATCTGAGCATTCCTGTTTCCACCAACCAGGAGAGAAACAGTCCACTTCCATCCTGACACCAAGCAGGAAACCAGTCTGCTAAAATACCCTTCCTGTTAATACAATTGAAACATATCCCCAGAAAAGCAGAGATAAAAAAAAAAAAAGGTTGAGTACTCAGATGAGAGCCATCCCCAAACTAGTAAGGAAATAGCAGCACAGGACACAGCTGAGAAAGCAAATTCACAGAATAAGAAAAAAACTGAAGTGGTGTAAACGTCATCCCTTTGAAATTATTGAAGATACGTTTTTAAAAAAAATATATGGGTAAAGATGTGTATTATTTGGAGATAGTTTTACATGGATAGTCTAGTTTTCTGGACATCTTGCTGGGTCTGGCAACTGTAACAGAAATTACCTTCTTTTCCAGGGTTATACTTAAATCAAGAAACAAGGGTGAAGTGCTGTCTCCTTCCTAGGATACAGTGCAAGCCTATTACTTGTCTAGACAGCAGTTCAACATTTTCCCAGAATCTCCCCATTGTAATGAAAGCTCTCTCCATGTGCACAGCATCTATATGGGCTCATGGAGTCGCCTCCATGAGACTTGAGATGAAAACAAATAACTAGTATGCTGCTGTTCAGGTTGTTTGTTATGCTACAGAAAAGAACAAGAAAATTAGACTAGTATGTATCGCCTTACAGAAAAATTAGATTCAAGTATACCAAATATCTCAATTTGAATACTGAGACACAAAAACTGGGAGAAGAAAATATAGACTGTACCTTACAAGATTCATGTGTAGGAAAGTAATTTCTGAACAGGACTCCAGTTAGCCAGGAATTAAGACCAACAATTGACAAGTGGTACCTCATAAAAAAGAAACAATCGGTTGAGTGAAGAGGAACCTCATAGAGTAGGAGAGGAGCCTTGCCAGCAGAGGATTAATATGCAGAATACATAAAGAACGCAAAAAACAAAGGAGTCAAGGAAACAAATGACTCAGTTAAAAAAATAGTAGAAATCTAAGCAGAGAGTTTGTAATAAAAGAAATAATATCTTCATCATCCTTAGCAATTAGGGAAATGCAAATGAAAACAACATTGTACTTTTATCTCATCCTAGTCATGATGGCTAAGACCAACAGAACAACGGGTAACATACGCTGCTGAAGTGGTAGAGAAAGAGGAACATAGATGTAAGACACCTCTTTGCTTAAAATGCCTCAGTTCATCCTAGCACCTACAGAATGGTCTTGTATGTAAATCCTGCACATTGGCTTCATTAAGTTTATGTCTGGCTGACCTCCTTGACTCATTTCCCCACCGTTTTTTTCTTTCTTTTGTTTTTTCAAGACAGTTTTTTTTTCCTTTTCCGTGTAGCCTTGGCTGTCCTGGAACACCCTCTGTAGACCAGGCTAGCCTCAAACTCAGTCTCTGCCTCCTGAGTGCTGAGATTGAAGGTGTGTTCCACCACCTCTCAGCTCCCCACTGTTTCTTTATGACATAGATTCGTCCCAACTCTCAGGCAAATGTTTATTTCAAGAGTCATGTCCTGTATGATTCATTTCATAACAGCTTCTCCTTGGATTCCATGTTAGACCATACACAATTCATCAGTACCTGTGATATCATCTGCCTCTGTTCGATAACTTTTCTACTTGAATGAGAATACTTTGAAGACATAAAGCATCCTATTTACATTTGTATTATGAATAGCAAAATCCATACCCCCAGCAGAAGCTACAATTCATACCTGAACAATAATAAATACAATTAAAAAGCACAGACTCTGAATATTTTCCAGTTCAAATATCTCATGAGTTGACATCAGTTGACTCAGTTGACATCTACATTTTGCTACTCAAAAAGGAAAATAAAACCAAGGGTGGTAATTCCTGCTTGCAAAGAATGAAGCTTTATGAAGGCTCCCCCCCCCATATCAGTTCAATTTTCCTCTCATGCACCTATAAGAAAACACCTTGGGAATGTCAATATCACTGGGATACAAGCCAACAGAATAATTTGATACCTCATCAATGTAATAGTCCCCATAAGCATGTACTATGAGACTATGCATGCTAATAGTTGCTTTAAGCCTTCTCTAAAATTTTTTAATCAGGGTCACAAATAAATGGTACGGGGGAACTTCCAGTCAGGACTTAAGTCTAGAAGCCTTGTTGGAAGTAGCAGCTCATTACAGTTAGTGAAAGAAAGGGGAACAGAACGTTTCATCACTCCTCTAGCTGCTCGCCAGGTTTCCACAACCCACATGATCAACACCCCAACAAACTCCCTCTTCTGTCTGTAGTAGTTATTTTTCTATTACTGTGATAAAACATCATGACTAAGACAACTTATATAAAGTTTATCTGGGGCTTAAAGTTTCAGAGTGGTAGAGCCATAATGACAGAGTGAAGGCATGGTGACAGGAAGAGCAAAGAGTTTACATCTTGAGCCACAAACCAGGAAACTAAGAGTTCAGTGAAGATGAACCGAAAACGTTGACCAACTGGGGCCAGAACATTCAAATATGTGAGCCTTTGAGGGTCATTCTCATTCAAATCATTACACTATCTAACTCAGATATTTTCTGTTGATTACACCCAATGCAGATGGCTGCAGTAGCTAAAGAATTCAGAGGACCTTGGCAGTCAGCTGCAAATGGCACTGAAAGACTTCTGGGACGTTTAGCAAGGCTGTGCTCATCATCACAAATCCATAAAAGAGGTTTCCAGTGACTGCTACCAGGACCATTATCATCACCCCAAAGGGAATGATGCAGCCGTGGGAACTAAGCACAAGCTACATCAGCTTTGGGTGCCAATGCTGTGCGGTCTGTGGGTTCACAGCAACTGCAGTTGGACAGAGTTTGCCTGACTATCCTCAGTACACATGGAATCAAGGATCTCCACAAGAAAACTTCACACAGAAGTGGAAGCTGGGAATCCAAAAGAGAAGAACAAGACCAATAAAAATCAGAGGGGTGTATATCCTGGAGCAGTACAATGCAGTGGATAACAGGAGACTAAAACAACATTCAGGCCATTGTGTTCATGACCTTATATTTCCATTCAGCCCTTATTACCTCCTATAGCTATACCTTAGTGATATAATACTCTTGATCTACCTTGTACTCTCCTCTACTGGTCACACCTTTTACCCCCAACCCTGTGTGTGTGTGTCTTCCTCTTTATTGTTTTTGTCTCCTCTTTCTTTTCCCCTTTTTTCCCCATACACTTTAGTGTATGGAAACTCCAATAGCACTGGAGTTCCCTTTTTTCTGAAGCCAATGATTATTTAACAGTTTCCTGTTTTATCTTATCTGCTGCTCTGTTATCAGAATGGGTTAGCTATTGGATGGTTACTATTGCTTCGAACAGTATTAACCATATAAGTTTTAACATGAGACAGAATCCGGTACATGAAACAGCAGTCTAACAAGGAAAACACTGCAACTGTGCTACAATCTAGTCTGATTTTAGTTTAAAACAACAACAAACCTTAATCAGTACTATAACCCCACATGTGCATATTCTCGCTGCAAACCAGAAACCTGAAAATGAAGACAACATCTACCCTCCAAAAGTTACCAATCCCTGCAAAAAAAGTTTACTAATCCCATAGTAATGGCCCTCAATGTGTTCAATGAAATTACAGACATACAATTCAAAAGAATGACTTTAAACATGTTCAAACAATTCGAAGAGCATATAAATATTTTCCAACAGAACAAAAGCAAGCAGCTAAATGAAATAAGGAAGTTAATTCATCGTATAAAATTAGAATTTACTAAAGTATAGGAATACTGAAGAAAGCCTAAACCAAAATTACAATGGAAATGAAAACTACAACAGGTCAAATAAGCCTCACCAATAATACAGATCATGTGGAAGATGTGACACCAAGATTTGAAGATGAAATGGAGGAAACGGATTATCCAGTTGAAGACAATGATAATTTATTAATTGTGACAATAAAATATGTAAGATTTTTCACATTATAGAAAGAAAAATGCATTGTGAATTATGGGCATATTAAAGAAGAAATGAATGTAAAACTTAGATAAAATATTTTTAATAAAATCATAGAAGAAATATTCTAAATATTGGGAAAGAGTTGGCCAAACAGATAAAAGAGTTATTGCAATAGCAAATGGAAGGACCAGAAAATAAATGTATCATACTATATAATTGCTAAAAAGCTAAACATACAGAACATAAAGAAATGTAAAAAAAAAAAAAAAGAAGAAGAAAAGAAATGTGATGACAAGGGAGAAGGGCAAGGTCGTATTTAAGGTGAGATTCTCAGAATAACCACTGTCCCTTCAATCAAAGCCATCCAAGGAAGATGGACTTGGAATGATGTATTTCAAATTCCAAAAGAATGTAATTATAAACCCAGACTACTATACCCAGAAAAACTATCCATTGTAACTGAAAAATGACAGAAAAACTTTCCAAGGTTAAAATATACTGACAAGCCAGGCCTAAGGAGGCTACTGAAAGAGATGGTTTGGACGGAAAAAGACAAACACACTCAAGAGACAAGAGGGGGTTAAATTAAATGATGTTAAGATCATTAAGTGAAACAGGAAGAAGAAATCCACAAACACTACAGCACCAACAAAATGACAGATATCTGAGCAGCTTTTGAAATAATTTGGAATATTAATGGTGTCAGTTACCCTATCAAATGATACAGATTAGCAGATTGGATTAGAAAACACTCTCATTTTTGCTGCCTCCAAGAACCACACAAAGATATCTTATCACACTATCTTAGTGTAAAAGGATGGAAAAAGATAATCAAGGCAAACAGACCCGAGAAGCAAGTAGCTGTCACTGTTAAATACCTGACAATCTAGACTTCAAGCCAAAAATAGTCAGAAGAGATAAAAAGGTGTGTACTGATCAAGAGAATGAAACATCAAGAGGCAGTTATAATTTTAAATGAGTAAGTAAGAAACAATAGGCTCATCCAATTTCATAAGACAAACACAAGTAAATAGAAGTCACAGATTAATCACAACACAGTAGTAGTGAATGACTTCAATACCCAGTAATGGGAACATCATTAGACAGATCAACTAGACAAAAGAAAATGCTGGAATTAAATTTCATCATAGATCAGATGTACATAACAGACATCTGCAGAACATTCCTCACCTCTCCAAAAATAATACACTTTTTCTCATTATCCCGTGGAACTTTTCCAAAATAAATTACATATTAAGATACAAAACAAGTCTCAAAATAGAATTGAAACAGTGTTCTGTATTCTTCTGACCACATGGGATAAAGCTAGAAATTAACAACAAAATAAATGACAGAAAGTAAATGCACTCATTGAGAGTAAATCACATAATGTTGAATGATGACTGAATCATTGAAAAAATATTTACAAAACAAACAAAAAATGTCTAGAATAAAATGAAAATAAAAACAACATACCCAAATATACGGATACAATGAAGGTATTCCTAAGATAGAGAATTATAGCTCTAAGTGTCTAGATTTTTAAAATAAATATATCAGAAAGGTCTTAGATGGCTTGATAATGCACCATAAGTCATTGGAGACAAAAGAATAAATGAATTCCAAAAGCAGTAGACAGGAAGAAATAACAAAGATAAGTGAAGCAGTTAATAAGATAGACGTTAACTAACAACAAGAAGAAAAACAATTAAAAATAAATCAATGAAACTAAGAGGTGGTTCTTTGAAAAGACAAGCATATTGAGAAGCCCTTAGCCAAATTAACCAAAAGAGAATTAATTGTTGGTCAGGCAGGAATTTCTGGAATCTCCCAAACATTACCAGCTATTATTATTGCTTTTGGTTGTCCACTAGAATCCAACGATTAGACCCCATTGATGAAGACACCACACACTGTGGTCAGGGGACATAGAAAAGTCAAGCTGATACTGAGTGGGAATTTTCCTTCCTGTTGGCTAACTTCCTTGTACCAGAAAGTGCTGTTTTTGTAGGCTGTGTTGGGGATAAAAGTTAACAGTCTTGCCCAAGTCTGTTACCCAGTCTTACTACAAGCTTTAATGACAGTTGACCTGGTAAAATATGCCCATTGGTTCAATAATAGTGGCATTATTGTTATGTGGTTAATTATTTTCTGGTTTGATTTAAGACCCAATCTGAGGAAGTGATTTTATGCCTGGTTCTATAAACCTGGAAAAGATCTTGTGGGTGAGATTAAAATTTACTTCTAGTATTTGGCTAAATGGACAGGTACTCAAATTGCTTTCTAAATACTGTTCTTTATACTTACAGATTAATGCAGCTCTCAGCCCTCATTGGAAAAGACCCTCCACCATGGCTGACAGTTAATGTATGGAGTCACAACTAGTCAACATGTAAGGAATAAGTGAGTATGAAGCACTCAGTCCTAATCAGGACATCTGTATCACACATACCCATCCACAAAGGTGCTAGGGAGCATGGGGTTAAGAGAAATTTTGGGGGGGAAGAGGTCCGCAACATTGTTTTCTTGGCACCATGTAGCTGGTGTACCCACTAACTCCTCTCAGCAGCTGTATTACTTGTACAAGACCTACACAGGACAGAGCCAATCAATATCCCAGCAGGGGGGAGGTGTGGTCTTACAAGGCAATGCTCTCTTGCTAGTGGTGGTACAGTCATTTTTCTTCAAGAATATAGCCTCCAGTAGCTTGTCCTTCCTCCAGTGGATTGTCTACCACCATGCAAGTACAGACAGCACTAACTAAACTCAGTGAGTTATTTTAAAAACATAGTAGGAGAAAAACTTGGTAGGGAAATGTAGATGGGACGATCTGGGAAGAACTGCGAGTGGATAGAGAGTGGCTTTCTCAAAATATGTTGTATATGTGTGTGGAATTTTCAAAGAATAAATAAGAAATTATACTTTAAAAAGAAAAGTAAGTTAGGCCAATTGAACCCATACAGGGGGAAAAGTTCAAAAATTTTCATTTAAGATACATGTATTGACCCATTAAGGTATGGCTTAAAACTGCACATCAGGTTTATAACTTAAATTTCAACCATGCTGGAACAGAACTGTAAGACACAGACCAGGTGAAAGTTGAAATTCGTCTTGACTTCTTTGAAGTAATTCCTTGTCTTTAAGTACAGCATGACTTAGATTGGGGCTCTCGAAAGACTGGGAAAAGACAGGTGACATATTTGGACTTGAAAATCAGAACAAACACACACAGCACAATCTGTGAAGCTAGCCTGGAAATTGTGAACAACCTGTGCTTAAAGGCCTTTCACCCCGTGCATGTACAACAACATCTACAGAAGCCTGAGCAGGGCTCAGTTGGGCAGCTAGAGGAGTCAGGAGAAAAATCACAGGATGCCCAGAAGTGCAACTGGTGTCTAGGTGTTGCTTGGATCATCATGGCTATAAGCAGCTGCTCTGGACATTTGTTATATAAGGGGTAGTAGGAAGAGACTGTAAGTTCTCTTTGGTCTGTCCACTCTGGAAAGCTCTTAGAGTAAGGGTCAGCTGTGTCCTACAACAGGCGATCCACAGTGGGTCTGCTTGCTTGAGGTTTTGCTGACAAGAACTTATCTGCTGTCCCATATGCCAAACGCTAAGCCTTCACCCTCCATATATGCTTACCCAAGCGGGGCTTTTCTCAGCGACCACGAGCACCACTTTCCTATAAGCCACGGGAAATTCTCTGTTTAGTTTCAATGTCGTCTCCATCCTTGGATTTGGTTCCCAGTGCCTAGTGGACATATAAAAGTTTTATCTAAAAATGTCTGCACCCCACAGTGCTACACTTTTTCAGCTTCAAGGAGCTAGAAGAACCCACTGGGTTATTCACAGAAAGGAAATTTAATCTGCTGATCAGATCTTACAGTGTTCACATCGGTTTCATGTTTAGCTCTGACAACAAAATGAGGCTGAGATCCAGTTTTCATAGCCGACATGGCAAAACAAACAAACAAAAAACAACGGTTGGTTCAGTTTAGCCTTGAGGACAAAAGGAGAGCTCTAGTTTGTTGCATAGTCCATGGGAGCTGTAGAACTACATAAAATAGTTGTTTTTTTCCTAAAAATGTTTCAGGTATAACAAGACTATCTCATCCCATTTCATCATTTCTATTTGTACAGAATTATGCACACTCAGCTTTCTAGAACTGCGGGTTTCCTAGTCACAGTTTCACGTTCTATGGATAATGTCCTTGTTGTTTGACTTACAGTGGTTGCTCTGTCATGGTGTACTGGCTTTGCTTTCTTGCCACTATCCCTTCTATAGTACATACTAACAACTATGTACCTCCCATTTCCATTATATAAGTAATCAGAATTGCCTTACAGCATACAGGAGACGGGGGTATCACAAAGTGTTTTTCTAGGCTTCCTTGAATATTGACCTTCCTGAACCAATTTACTATAGATATTGATGTGACACTGTAAAAACTTACAGACACAGACAAAAAATAACATATTCCAAGCTTTATTAAGTTCATTATTTCATTTGGATATTTCCTGAGGTTCATGAAAAAAAAAAAGAGTTGGAGTACGGTAGGATACATACAAATGATGCAAATGTAAATTATTAAAATTATGGTTCCTTGCTTAGAGACATATACCATTTTCAATTTCACTTTGCTCACTTATTTTAGTCTTAGACTCCTGTATTAGGGAAGAAGAAATTAGGGTGTATACTTCGTACTTATGTTTGTATATGAGAAATCACTATGTTTAATTTAAGGCAAATTCTCACAACAGAAAGAGGACATAGCTGAGGCTTGTAAGATGGCTCAGTGGTACAACTGCCCAATATCAAGCTTGATGATCCCTTGAATTCAACCCCCAGAACCCACATCGCAGAAAAAGAGAACTGACTTCCTTGTCCAACATTCATACATACATGCATACAGGCATACAGGCATGCACACACACACATAATTAATAAAGGTTATGCATTTTGTAAAAAGCCACATAGCCATAATTTATCCTGGTGCCTCTTCAAGTTTCATTTGATTGAGGGTGGAGATATGCAAGACTGGGAAGCAGGAAGTCAGTTACTTTCTTTAACTGCTTGGGTGTGAGAAGATTTGGTTATCAGTTTCCTATGCAATGCATTGTGTTCTGAGGGATTTAGGAGCCTGTTCTCTTCGTCATTAAGTGATGATTCTGTGCACATGAATTCAGCGAGCTGTAATAACACCTCATAGTCCAATCTCAACTTAATTTTTTTTGTCCAGCTATGAAAGGATAACATCCCCACCTTGGGATCTTGGCAGCACCCTTACTACACTGGTAACATTCAGCCCTGACCTTTCTATAAAATGACTATCAGGCAGCAAAGGAGTCTACAGTCATGGAAGAGTAAACAGGGAAGTCCTTTCTGACCGATTTGGACAACAGATAAGGCACCCAAGTAACACCTAAATTGTGCTTTATGGATCTTGAATTCGGGGAACGGTGTGATGGGAAATGTTCAAGGCCTCAGTGTGCTAAGCATCAAATTCCACAAAATAAGGTAAAATGAAAAAATAAAAGACGAGTTCTGGTGGATCCAAGAAAGTGGACAAACTGCTCGTGATCTCTTGGCTGGTTGGAGCAACTCCAAGAACTCATCTCCATTGTTTCTTTCAGAAGCTCTGCAACCAAACCACAAAGATTTGGCCAGATAATAATCTACTCCTCTATTTTCAATAAGGATTTTTGGTCATCTTTTAATAGGAGCAAAATAAATAGATTGTTATTAGAAGAGAAATATTACTATTATATAAACATCAATGTGTGTCCAAGGAATGATGCAAACATAATTTTATCAGCTCATTTGCAAGATACGATCCTTCCTCCAAATTCTTCTCAGCTTTTCCTTCATAGTCTCTGTCTGGATTCCCTTCTCCCAGAAGCCTGGCTCTCAACCAGTGCACTATAAGTTTTATCATCTAGGTAAAAGCTCTGCCATGCTACATTCTTATTTGCACTTGAAAGTAGTACAAAATTCTTCAAAACTAAAATGTATACAGTAAAGTTTTTTCTTGCTAACAGTGTTGCCTTAATTCATGCCCTTGACAATGTTTGCAAGTAGAGGCTCTCTTGTCTGTTCTCATACTTAGAAACGTCCTGCATAAGAGAGGAAGGAGACAGAAAAACAAGTAACAGCTGAGTAGGAAAACCTGTCCCATAGATCTTAAAGTTGACCACCCCCATGATTGAACTGTTAGTGAACAAAGATTGTGCTGTTAATGATGTGAAGCTCATGAAAAGAACACATAATTTTCATTTCCCATGTTTAAATGAAAATCAATAACTGACTGACACTATCTGTGCATATTGTTCAGCATTCTATGAGGTTTTACTTTGTAATTTAAGACTTTGGAGCCTGGTGGTGGTACACAGCTATAGTTCCAGCACTTGGGAGGCAGAGACAGGCAGATATTTGTGAGTTTGAGGCCAGCCTGGTCTGCAAAGTGAGTCCAGGACAGCCAAGACTACACAGAGAAACCCTATCTTGTAGAAAACAAAACAAAAGAGTAGAAATGTCAATTTGTTGAAGCGTAAACCAACTTAAAGTACTTTTAAATTTGCTTCATTTGTTTTCTGTGAATATGTGAAACTTTTATAGAAACATCATAGACAATTCAAATGATATAGTTTCATAGTGCTGACAATAATCATGCTAAAGTGAAGCAAACTAATTTGAAAATCACTAAATATTTATCTCTTTTATCATAGTAATTGATGAGGACAGGACTAAAGTGAGCCTATGGGAAAAAGTAAAAGATGAAGGGAGATGACAGTTGGGTATGAATACATGAGCCACAGGGGTTCACCAAATTGCAGGCACAGCTGTATAACTCTAAACCCCTATCAAGCAATGACAAGGAGAGATATGGTTAATTTCATAGTTTCTATTGTTAGAAATATAGTAGGTGGTATCATTAAAAAGGTACTCAACTAGAATCCTAAAGGCAAGGATAATGTTTCCTTTAAAAATAAAGGACTTCCAATGTGGTTGTTTAAGCTTATATTCCTACCAGCAGTGGAGGAGGGTTCCTCTTTCTCCACATCCTCTCCAGCATGTGTTGTCACTTTAGTTATTCATCTTAGCCATTTTGATGAGTATAAGGTGAAATCTCAGGGTCATTTTGATTTGCATCTCCCTGATGACTAATGACGTTGAACATTTCTTTAAGTGTTTCTCTGCCATTCGATAGTCCTCTATTGAGAATTCTCTGTTTAGCTCTGTACCCCATTTTTAAAATTGGATTACTTGATTTGCTGCTATTTAACTTCTTAAGTTCTTAATATATACTGGATATTAACCCTCTGTCAGATACAGGGTTGGTGAAGATTCTTTCCCAATCTATAGGCCATCGTTTTATTCTGACAACACTGTCCTTCGCTTACAGAAGCTTTTCAGTTTCATGAGGTCCCATTTATTGATTGTTGCTCTTAGAGCCTGTGCTGTTGGTGTTCTGTTCAGGAAGTTGTCTCCTGTGCCAATGAGTTCAAGGCTCTTCCCCACTTTTTCTTCTAACACGTTTGGTGTGTCTGGTTTTATATTGAGGTCTTTGACCCACTTGGACTTTAGTTTTGTGCAGGGTGATAAGTATGGATTTGCATTTTTCTACATGTAGACATCCAGTTAGACCAGCACCGTTTGTTGAAGATGCTATCTTTTTTCCACTGAATGGTTTGGGCATCTTTGTCAAAAATCAGGTATCCATAAGTGTGTGGGTTTATTTCTGGGTCTTCTATTTGGTTCCATTGATCCACCATTTTGTTTCTATGCCAGTACCATGCAGTTTTTATTACTATTGCTCTATAGTACAGCTTGAGATCATGCTTTCTCAGACAATTAGGAATAGCGCTTCTTCAATATCCAGCTATACCACTCCTAGGTATATATCCAAAAGGTGCTCAAGTATACAACAAGAACATCTGCTCAACCATATTTGTAGCAGCTTTATTTGTAATAGCCAGAAGCTGGAAACAGCCCAGATGCCCCTCAGTTGAGGAATGGATACAAAAATTGTGGCACATCTACATAATGGAATATTACTCAGTGATTAAAAAAAAAACAAGGAAATCATGAAATATGTAGGCAAATGGTGGGAATGGAAAAGATCATCCTGAGTGAGGTATCCCAGAAGCAGAAAGACACACAGGGTATATAATCTCTCATAAGTAGATATTAAACATATATAATATAGGATAAACATACTAAAATCTATACAGCTAAGGAAGCTATTCAGGAAGGAGGACTCTGGCTAAGATGCTCAATCCCCACTCAGAGAGGCAAAGAGGATGGACATCAGAGGAGGGAAAAAACAGGGAACAGGACAGAAGCCTACCACAGAGGGCCTCTGAATGGCTCTACTCTGTAGGGTATCGAGGCAGATGCTGAGACTCATAGCCAAAGTTTGGGCAGAGTGCAGGGAATCTTATGAAAAAAGTGGGAGATAGTAAGACTGGGAGAGGACAGGAGCTCCACAAGGAGAGCAACAGAACCAAAAATGAGGGCACAGGGGTCTTTTCTGAGACTGATACTCTAGCCAAGGATCCCTCATGGAGATGGCCTGGAATCCCTGCACAGAGGTAGCCTATAGCAGTTCAGTATCCAAGTGGGTTCCATAGTAATGGGGACTAGGAACGTCTCTGACAGGAAGTGATTCACCTGCTCTTTGATCACCTCCCCCTGAGGGGGGAGCAGCCTTACCAGACCACAGAAGAAGACAATGCAGCCACTCCTGATGAGACCTGATAGACTAGGATCAGAGGGAAGGGGATGAAGACCTCCCTTATCAGTGGACTGGGAGAGGGACACAAGAGTGGAAGAGGGAGGGTGGGATTGGGAGTGGAGGAGAGAGGGAGGTCCGGGGGGGCTACAACATGAATAAACCATAATTAATAAAAATAAAAATAATAAAAAAATAAAGGACTTCACTGAAACTCTATCCAATTTAGGTAATTGTAAACCAAACTATGGAGCTTCTGTTTGTCTAGCATGATTGGAAATATGGATGGAACTTTAGATAGCTTTGTTGTTAAGGTTGGTTTAATATTGCCTTTACAGTGGGGACGTGGAAGACCATGGAACATTCACACCACTGAGATATGTCAGGGCAGATCCATTGGCATACACAATATTAACTCAAATGAGGAAGTGATAATTACTCTCTTTCCATTTCTTAGCAGGCAGGATCTGGGATAGAATGCACATACATCTCATCCAAAGGCATATCAGGCACATAGATGTCTATTAAGCTTCTGTAGAGAAGAGCATGTGCTTAGACTCTATAGTGAGGAGTGCCTTAGAATCACATGGGTTGAGCTGAGCCCAGTGGGAGAAACAAAGCATCCTCACTAAGTGCTGCATACAAAATACTATTTCACAGTATATCTTTTCAACCAAGTTCCAGACACAGGGTTTGGTTTTTACATCTATGATATCTGATGTACTAGCTTGTACTATGCTCTCCCAGAAGCCCCTTTAGAAGCCAAGACTCAGAGCCTACCTTCTTACTGCTAAGCAGTCAGGCTGTCGATCCATTGAGGATTGGGTGGATTGATTTTAAGATAAACATAAAATAAATATCTTGTAAGTTTGTGATGGAGGTATAGTTGAGTAGAGCACTCGCCTAACATAAATGAGGACCTGGGTTGATGGCCATCACTGGAAAAAAGTTAAGTTTAAATTTTTGCAAGTTCTGTTATGCTTCTTCCTTTGAATTATATGGGGCTTTCTACCCAGAAAGAACTTCCCAAGCAGAAAAATAGACATGTAAGATGTAAGCATATTCAGAAATAGCAATACAAATCTGTTTTGACTCATAAATGATTTTGTTGATAGGAAATGAATACCAAAGCCATCTTAAGAGTAAGACAGTAAAATGTTTTAATATATTCATAACAACCTAAACCACCCTATAGTGTATGGAAGGCTTTCTGTAGCTCCCCCATGCCACCTGTTCAGTTAGGCATGTGGAAGCATCACCTCTAGGGCTACAGAAAAGAAGAAGAACAACAACAACAGCAACAACAATCACATGTCTAGAGAGCAGCATGAAACATTTCTCTATTTGACTCTTCATGCCTTAAATTCTACCATGATACTCTAGATGTAAGTAGGAGTGTAGAGAACCAGTAGATACTACAGACTGCACATCACCAAGGGGTCATGCTAGGATACTGATACATGGGTCAGTATCATAACTACAAACATACTGATACAAGAGAGTAATACTTTCACATACTCATCTCACAGAGTGCCACTTCACAATATTAACATTTGTAGGCAAACAAATTTGGATAGGATTATTTCATTTCATTTAATTCAGCTTTCTTTCAGAGAAATGTGAAAACATTCTTGCAGTAGAAACTGGCTGCAAGTTAGGCATGGATGCATGTGTCTCTGTTGAGACAGAGAGTTATTCCCATCCTAAAAGCAGCGAATTAATAGATGGTAAAAGAGAAATTTCATTCTACTATCCAAGGAGGCAATGCATTCGTTGGACTAAAAAACATCAAAATTGAGCATAGCAAAAAACAAAACAAAAACTCATGAAGAACATTGATCTCCATCTCATTAGGAAGCTAAATGAGACATATTTTTGGTCACTGGGTCAAAAAGCTTATTGAAAATCCTCAGCTAGGCAGCCAACAGTGTTTTTACATAACCCCAAAATGTCTCTTATTCTTGTACAGAAAACAAAATTCTTGAAAACAAAATGATCCAGTACATACATATGAGAATAATTTAAATAATCAATAATTAGATAAATTTGAAGTAGGTGTAACATGCAAGACAGAGCTTATAAAATAACCAGGCAAAGGTAGCATAGTGTGTTTCGGTAATGTGTGAAATTTCCAGAAAACTTGTAGCTGATACTTTAGTGCAATCCCTCTGGTTTGTCAGCTTCTTCTTGGCCACTATTGTTAGGAAGGGAACCAGAAGTAAACTCACCTCCAGATGATCCTTCTGGAAACTTGCCTGAAACAGTAGCATGTGAGTGTGAAAATAAACACACTTCTCAGATAGGGGAGAACAGTTTCCAGCAGCTGCTCTGTGACACGCCTATCTAACAAGAACACTGAACTCAGTCATATTCCTTATCAAAAGTCAACCTGGAGCCATTGTGTGATCAGCCCAGGAAAAGTCAAATCATCCACCCTTTCCCCATTGAATCACATACTGTTTTCATGACATCGACTCTTTTTATCTGCCTAGAACTTCCAACTGGCAATACAAGTATGCTGTCTTCCCAGGCAGAATTCTGTGTTTCTACATTATTGCTATATGGGGATAGAAGGGAAGGAGCTCTTTGAAGGAATCCATGAGAAGCATCAGTGAGCAAGACCTGCTAAACCTTGTATTCGTCAACCTGAAGGAACTAGGACATCAACCATCCACTTGAATCCCAGAGAGTAGCAAACATCCTATCTTGGGATTTGACTGTGTTTGATAAGTTGAGTTTTCTGTATTCAGCAATATAATGTATGGAATGAGGTGCCTTCTAAGGGATAATGGGTTATTGATTTCAAAAATGAAAACAAGAAAGAGATGACAGCTCTGAAAGGTGAGCAAGTTTAAGCAAAGGCCCACATCTCGCCTTTGGCAAGGGAAAGGAGACGGCTGTGTGTGATCCCCCCTGTTGCAAAGCATTCACTTGCAAAGTGTGTAGGCATTGACAGGCAGTTCCGTTTTCGAAGGACAATTCAATTGAATTTGATAATCTTTATTCCAGTCAGAAACAATTTGAGATTATCCATGTATTTCTAAATATTTTGAATCCACTATGTAATTTAAAGTGATCTAATATCAAGAGTAGGTAGGAGAGGGGACTGAAGGAGTCCTAATCAGTTAGAGTAAATCACTGTAAAGTTATTGCTTAATAACACATATATGTGCATAGTATTTTCCTTATCCTAAGAAAATAGTCTAATCAATTAGGAATAAAGAAACATTCAGCTTCAGAATTCTTGTGGTAATATTTCCCAGAATTGCCTGCTAGATAAATTACCACACCATCAGCATTGTGTGTGTCCATCTGAAACGTATGTTTGTGGACTAATGCACTAAAGTGTTTTTGGAGATCGGAGGGACATTATGAAGGAATGCTAATACACACAGGGAGAATGATGCATAGATAATCTAATACTGAAAATTATACTAAAATGGAGCAAATGTTTACATGCAGTATATAGATTAGTTGATCAAACAAAAAAATTCTCCAAGTGCTTCCAAATTGATGTGCCATTTATTTGTAAGGTCTATCTTTTAAAACATTTTTGTGATGAAACTATGTGTACTCCCAATTTCCAAAATTTGGAGATCCCTGAAGCATTTAAAATCACTTATATGTATGCATTGTGCAGGAACTTGCACAGTTTTAAATGCATTATTTGAAACTAAGCAAAATAGTGAATGAGTCTAAAGGCTCTGATAGGGCTCTTCTTAAAAATGCTGATGCTATTTATAGTCCATGGCTCATGGAAGCATTAACTCATGTGGGAACAGAAGATTGACAGGAACACAAAGTCTACATATGGCAAGTCCTAACTTCTAAAGAAACCAGAGATCACTGTGAGAAGTAGCCTTTGAATACAAATTAGGTGCTGTCACCTTTGTGGGAAGCTTTTTTCTCCATTTCCCAAAGGGCTCATAAGCTAGTGGTCATCACAGGTGATCAAGCAATGAGGTAGCAAAGGTTTCTGGTGGACCAGGACAAGAGTTAACACTAAGTTTGTGTGTGGGTGGCACCTCTAAGGGGCAAGAACCTTAGAATGATGGGGAAATCCATCCCTAACAAGTTCTTTGTGAACCATCTTGCAACTAACTTGAACAATGATCATGGTGGAGATTCCTTTAAAAATCTCAACATGCTGCTATGCTCATGAATTAATAAAGTGGAATAGTGAACAAATAGAGAATCAAACTGCACAATCTGTGTTCTCTTTGGCACAGATTATGGGCCCTAATGAGAAACTTTGGGATTTCCATATTGATTTTTTTTTAAAAGCAAACTCACTGGAGGCTCCAAGATGGTGGTAACCAGTGCGTACTGTATTTGAAAGGCAGAAAATCCAAAACTCCAAAACTGGTGAGTAGATGGGCAGCTGAAGCCAGAGCACTAACTTTGAGGCTTCCTGAGCTAGAGGGGATAACCTCTGAGCTGGAACAGATTAGATCCAGGCCCCCTGTTGATGTCTCGGGAGGGAGGGGAAGAGTTCTGAGAGTGGAGAACCTTCCCTTTCAGCTGCACCTTCCCTTGCTCCACTTGCCTGGGCAGGCAGCAGCAGTGGGAATGCATAGCCCGTAACCCCAGGCACAACTCCTCCTTACTCTAAGAGCCACAGAGGGGACCCAAATCTGAGAATAGAAAACTGTGGGCTATGAGATTACCACATAGTCCTGCAAGTGATTCCCCAGGCCCTTTGTGCATTGCATACCTGCCTGTGAGTGAGTGAGTGAGTGAGTTTGCCCTGAGAGTGAGTGCTTCTGCAAGAGAGTGTGTACAGAGCCAAAGATCGGGATCCCTCTACATCAGCAGCCAGACATCTGATCCCTCCCAACCACACCCTTTCTGTGGGCAACATAGGGATCCCTGGAACAGCGTTCTCAACATTGAAGCTCCAGTTCTTGGGTCTCCCTGTGGAGTCCAGACAAACAATCCCTGGAAACAGGATGGTGCAGCTCAGGCAGATTTGAAAGCCTGGAGCACAAATCCAAGACAGGCCTGTGAGCCACCTGAGCATGCACATTGCACCTCTGAAAAGCAAATGGGACCTGCACCACAACCTGCACCTGCACTCCTCCTTTACACTTCACCCTTGCAGGCAGGCACATCCCCATCCCCATGCACACTCCTGAGCTTGCTTACTTGTGCCTGCGACCTTCCTCCTTTAGCTGTATCCACTCACAAATCAGAGCACTTTTCTCAGCTTCCTGAAGAATACTCCAGACTTCAGAGACAGACGGATCCAGTCAGCAATACAGGCTCCAGGAACAAACAGCAAAGACTACTGACCATCAGATGAACTAGAGGTAGGCTTAAGAACACATCCAACAAAATTCAGGACATCATGGCTTCACCAGCAACCCCCAAAATCAATGGATATTTTAATTCATCCAAAACACAGGAAAATGATTTAAAATCTATGCTTGTCCAGTTATTAGAGACACATAAAGAGGAAACGAACAAAAAAAAATAGAGGTCATCATGGAAAGACAGGAATTCACATTCAAACAGATGAAGGAAATGGTGTAAGACATGAAAACAGAATCAGAATCAATAAAGAAAACACAGAGAAAACTCTGGAGCTTAAAAACTTAGAGAAAAGCTCAGAAACCACAAAGGTAAGCATCACCAACAGAATACAAGAGATGGAAGAGAGAATCTCAGGTGCTGAAGGTACAATTGCAGAAATTGTTACATCTGGCAAGAAAAAAACAAAATCAGAAAAGTTACAAACACAAGACATCCAAGAAATCAAAACACCATAAAAGACGAAATCTAAGAATAATAGGAATAGACACAAAAGAAGATTCCATGCTCCAAGATCCAGAAAAATATTTTTAAGAAAATCATAGATGAAAAATTTCCCAACTTAAAAAAAAAAAGATGTCCTTAAACATGCACGAGGCTTATAGAACACCAAATAGACAAGACCAGAAAAGAAACTCCTCACATCACATAAAATCAAAACACTAAATCTACAGAAATATATATATATATATATATATATATTTAATATATATATATTAAAAGCAGCAAGGGAAAAAGGCCAAGCAATATACAAAGGTACGCCTATGAGAATCACACCAGACTTCTCAACAGAAACCACTAAAGTCAGAAGAGCTTGCAGAAGTCATGCAGACTCTAAAAGAACATAGATGTTAAATGAGCCTACTAACCAGGCAAAATTTTCAATCAACAAGGATAGAGAAAACAAAACTAAACTTAAACAATATATACACAGCAACCCAGCCCTACAGGAAATACTAGAAGAAAACCCCCAAACTAATGAACTCAACTACAGCCAAGAAAACATAGGACATAAATAACCTCACAACAAAAATATCAAAAGAAATGAGTACACAAACAAACTATCGCCGCCAACTCCAAAATTAAAGGAAATGACACTCATTGGTCACTATTATTTATCAACACCAAGGGACTCAACTCTACAATAAAAAGACACAGACTAACAGAATGGTTGCAGAAACAGGATCCAACATTCTGCTTCATCCAAGAAACACACCTTTGCAACAATGACAGACACTACGTCAGAGTAAAGGACTGGAAAAATGTTTTTCAAGAAAACGGACCCAGAATAAAAGCTGGAGTAGCTATCCTAATATCTAATAAAATAGATTTTTCAACCAAAATTAATCAGAAAAGATGAGGAGGGGCACTTCATTTTCATCAAAGGAAAAATCCTTCCTGAACATCTATGCCGCAAATACAATAGCACCTGCATTCATAAATGAAATATTATTAAAGCTTAAATCACACATCTATCCCAACACCTTAATAGTGGGAGACTTTAACACTCCACTCTCACCAAGGGACAGATCATCAAGACAAAAGCTAAATTGGTAAATAATGACACACAGGGTTCATAAATCAAATGGACCTAATAGATGTCTAGAGAACCTTTCACCCAAACTAAAATTAAAAGAGTATACCTTCTTCTCAACACCTCATGGAACCTTCTCCAAAACTGACCATAGAGTCAGACACAAAGCGAGCCTCAACAGATACAATGAGATTGAAATAATCCCTGGATCCTTTCAGACCACCATGGCCTAAAACTAGACCTTAACAACAACAGAAATTTAAAAAAGCCTACACATGGGTGGAAACTGAATAACTCCCTACTCAACAACAGCTGGATCAGGGAAAAAATAAAAAAAGAAATTAGAGACTTCCTCAAATTCAATGAAAATGAAGGCATAACTTACCCAAATTTATGGGACATGATGAAAGCAGTGCAAAGAGGAAAGTTCATAGCACTAACTGCCTTCAGAAAGTTTGAGACATCTCATACAAGCATTTTAATGACAAACCTGAAAGCCCTGGATAAAAAGAAGCAGACACACTCAAAAGGAGTAGATGATTGGAAATAATCGAACTCAGGGCTGAAATCAATAATTAGAAACAAAACAATTCAAAGAATCAATGAGACCAAGAGCTGGTTCTTTGAGAAAGTCAACAAGACAGACAAACCCTTAGCCAAACTAACTAAAAGGCAGAGAGAAACTACGAAATCAGCAAAATCAGAAACAAAAAGGGGGACATAACAACAGATACTGAGCAAATTCAGAGAATCATTAGGTCTTACTTCAAAAGCCTATAACTACAAATTTTGAAAATCTAAGTGAAATGGAAAATTTTCTTGATAGATAGCACTTAACAAAGCTAAACCAAGATCAGGTAATAGATTAAACAGTCCTATATCCCCCAAGGAAATTGAAGCAGTCATCAAAAGTCTCTCTGCCAAAAAATGACCAGGGCCTAATGGTTTCAGCACAGAATTCTACCAGACCTTCAAAGAAGAGATAACACCAATACTCTTCAAATTATTCCACAAAGTAGAAGCAGAAGGAACATTACCAAACTCATTCTATGAAGCCACAGTCACCTTCATACCTAAATCACACAAAGACCAAACAAAAAAGGAGAATTTCATACCTATCTTTCTTATGAACACTGATTCAAAAATACTCAATTAAATACTTGCAAACCAGAGCTCCACAAAGACCAAACTGAGCAGGGCATAGGGGTCTTGTATGAGATGGTTTCTACAATCATGGACCATGTGTGGATATGGCCTGGAACCCCCGCTCAGATGGGGCCCATGATAGCTCGGTGTAGGACCGAAGACCCTAGTGAGGGAAACAGGGACTGTTTCAGTCATGATCTTGATGGCTGACTCTTTGACCCTCCCCCATACAAACCGGGGAGTGACAGACTGGCTAGATCCCAGGGGAGGACATTGCAGCCAGCCCTGAGGGGACAGGATGAGCTGGGTTTGGATGGAAGGGGAGGAGGTCCTCCCCTGTTGGTGGACTTGGAGGGGCGGGGAGGAGGGAGATGAGGGAGGGAGTGGGAAAGTGGGAGGGAATGAGGAAGGAGGCTATGCCTGGGATGCAAAGTACCTAACCTGTGATTGATATAAAAATAAATAAATTAATAAAAAAATTGGAAAAAAAATAAAATAAAAAATAAATACTTGCAAACCAAATCCAAGAACAAATAAAAGATGTCATCCACCATAACCAAGTATACTTCATCCCAGTCATGCAGGGATGGTTCAATACACAGAAATCCATCAATTTAATCTACCACATAAACAAACAGAAGGAAAAAAACACATGATCATCTCCTTAGATGGGGAAAAGCATTTGACAAAATCAGACACCCATTTCTGTTTAAGTTTTGGAGAGATCAGGGATACTAGACACATACTTTAACATACTAAAGGCAATATACAGCAAACCTATAGCCAACATCAAACTAAACAGAGAGACACTTAAATCAGTCCCACTGAAATCAGGGACAAGGCAAGGCTGCCCACTCTCTCCATATATCTTCAACATAGTACTTGAAGTCCGAGCTAGAACAATAAGACAACTAAAGGAGATCAAAACACATTGGAAAGGAAGAAGTCAAAGTATCACTATTTGCAGATGATATGATAGTATACATGAGTGACCCCAAAAATTCTAGCAGGGAACTCCTTCAGCTGATAGATGCCTTCAGCAAAGTGGCTGGATACAAAATTAATTTAAAAAACAAAACAAAACAAGTAGCCCTCCTGTATACAAAAGACAAAAGGGCTGAGAAAGAAATTAGGGAAATAACACCCATTACAATAGTCACAAATAACATAAAGTACCTTAGTATGATTCTAACCAAGCATATGAAAGACTGTTATGTAAAAAACTTCAAGTCTCTGAAGAAAGAAATTGAAGAAGATATCAGAGGATGAAAAGAGCATGTTCATGGATTGGTAGGATTAACATAGTGAAAATGGCCATTCTGCCAAAAGCGATCTACAGATTCAGTGCAATTCCCCTCAAAATACCAACACAATTCTTTTTTTTTAATTTTCTTTTTTTTAATTTATTTATTTTTATATCAATCACAGGTTAGGTACTTTGCATCCCAGGCATAGCCTCCTCCTTCATTCCCTCCCACCCTCCCACTCCCTCCCTCATCTCCCTCCTCCCTGCCCCTCCAAGTCCACCAACAGGGGAGGACCTCCTCCCCTTCCATCCAACCCCAGCTCATCCTGTCTCCTCAGGGCTGGCTGCAATGTCCCTCCCCCCTGGGATCTAGCCAGTCTGTCACTCCCCGGTTTGTATGGGGAGGGCCTAAGAGTGGTATAGCTGGGTCCAACACAATTCTTTACAGACCTTGAAAAAACAATTCTCAACTTCATATGGAAAAAAATTGCTAAAGTATCTCCTTCCCTGATCTCAGGCTGTACTATAGAGCATCAGTAATAAAAACTGCATGATGCTGGCATGGTAACAGAATGGTGGATCAATGGAATTGAATAAAAGACCCAGAAATAAACCTACACACCTACAGATACTTGATTTTTTACAATGAGGCCAAAACAGTACAATGGAAAAAGGGTTGCATCTTCAGTAAATGGTGCTGGTCTAACTGGATGCCTACATGTAAATACATACATACATATATATATATATATATATATATATATATATATATATATATATATACACACACACACAAATAGGTCTGTATGTAACACCCTGCACAAAACTAAAGTCTAAGTGGATCAAAGACCTCAACATAAAGCTAGACACACTAAATTGGTTAGAAGAAAAAGTAGGGGAGAGCATTGAACTCATTGGCACAGGAGACAACTTCCTGAACAGAACACCAACAGCACAGACTCTAAGATCAACAATTAATAAATGGGACCTCATGAACCTGAAAAGCTTCTGTAAAGCAAAGGACACTGTTGTCAGCCTACAGATTGGGAAAGGATCTTCACCAACCTTGTATCTGACAGAAGACTAATATCCAGAATATATAAAGGACTTAAGAAGTTAAACTCTAACAAACCAAGAAATC
The DNA here is from genome assembly GCA_028658305.1 of Pachyuromys duprasi. Lineage (NCBI taxonomy): Eukaryota > Metazoa > Chordata > Mammalia > Rodentia > Muridae > Pachyuromys > Pachyuromys duprasi. Next base: position 41,764,100 of record CM053760.1, read on the forward strand.
CAATTTAAAAATGGGGTACAGAACTAATAGTTCTCAGTAGAGGAATATCGAATGGCAGAAAAACACTTACCCTTAGATTTCACCTTACACCTATTAGTATGGCTAAGATAAAAAAAATATTAAAAAAAAAAACCCAAGTGACAACACATTCTGGAGAGGTTGTGGAGAAAGAGGAACCCTCCTCCATTGCTGGTGGGAATGTAAACTTGTACAGCCACTTTGGAAATCAATCTGGCACTTTCTCAGAAAATTAGGAATAGTGCTACCTCAAGATCCAGCTATACCATTCCTGGGCATATATACAAAATATGCTCAAGTATACAATAAGGACATTTGTTCAACCATGTAAGTAGCAGCTCTATTCATAATAGCCAGGAGATGGAAACAACCTAGATGTCCCTCAGCTGAGGAATGGATACAGAAATTGTGTTACATTTACCCAATGGAATACTACTCAGCTATTAAAAACAAGGAAATCATGAAATTTGCAGGCCAATGGGTGGAACTAGAAAAGATCATCTTGAGTGAGGTAACCCAGAAGCAGAAAGACACAAGTGGTACATACTCACTCGTAAGTGGATATTAGATGTATAATATAGGATAAACACACTAAAATCTAGACTCCTAAATAAACTAAACAGCAAGGAAGACCCTAGAGAAGATGCTCTATCTTCATTCAGAAGAACAAATGCGATAGACATTGGAAGCAGGAGGACAGGGAACAGGACAGGAGCCTACCACAGAGGCCTCTGAAAGACTCTACTGATCGAGGTACTGAAGCAGAGGCTCAGACTGAGGCGAACTTTGGGCAGAGTGCAGGTACTCTTATGAAAGATGGGGAGGATAGAAAGACTTGTAGGGGACAGGAGCTCCAAAATGAGACCAACAGAGAAAAAAAAGCCTGAGACCTGGGGCCCCTGCAGAGACTGATACCCCAACCAAGGACAATGCATGGAGAGGACCTAAAAACCCTGGTTCAGATGTAGCCCATAGACTCAGTCTCCAAGTGGGTTCCCCAGAAAGGGGAGCAGGGGCTGTCTCTGGCCTGAACTCAGTGGCAGGCTCTGATCACCCCACCCCAGGGGTGCAGCCTTGACAGGCCACAGAGGAGGACAATGCAGCCATTTCTGGTGAGACCTGATAGGCTAGGGCCACATAGAAGGGGAGAAGCTCCCCTATCAGTGGACTAGGTGAGGGAAATAAGAAGAGAAGAGGGAGGGAAGGTGGGATTGGAGATGAGAGAGGGAGCCAGAGTAGGATACAAATTGACTAAATTGTTATAAATAATAACCATAAAAAAGAAAGAAAAAAAAAACAAACCAACTTAAGAGCATGGCTTGAGTTTTGCCATCAGACAAAGAATGTAAATTAATGTTTTTACATAATTAAACTGTCATTAGAGGCATACTTCTTGGCAGAGAAAGTCCCTTGCTTTCCACTGGATTCATGCTGTGATTCTTCACGATTTCACCCACAGACCAACTACTGAACTTGGGCTTCTGCACAAGCAATAAGTAAAGGCCAAAATGGAAGGGTGTAAACTGCTTAGCTGAGCACTGCTGACATACTTCAGCAGACAGAGAGAGTCCCTTGGAAATGGTTGGGAAATAAATCTTTGTGGATTGATAAAATAATTGAGTAGAAACATATGAAAAAGACCGTGTTCATCAGGTTTCTGTTACTACAGCAAATGCCTGAAATGACCAACTTAGAAATAACAAGGATGTATTTCAGCTTAAGGTACCAGAAACCCATGACCCTGCTGTTTTGGAATCATTGGCAAGGCATCTTATCTTCATAGGCATAGTACAGTGGTAAGTTTCTGCTTACCTCATGGCCCCTAAATAAAAGAGAACAACTGAGGAACAAAAGCAGCCAAAACTTTATTTAAAAAAAAAACATTCAGTGACCAAAGAAATCACCTCCTCCAGGTCCCACATCTTAAAGTTGCTGCCACCTTCCAGCAAAACCACGGAGTGATGTTCATGTGTTATGATTTGAATGTGAAATATATCCACAGGCTAATGAGCTTGAACACTTAGTCCTCCACTTTGGTACTGTTTGGTGAGGTAACAGAACCTTCTAAACATGGGGTCCGCCTAGTGGCAGTCAGTCACTAGAACCAGGACTTCAGGGTGATGCTTGCTTCTGGTTACATTCCATTTCTCTCTGCTGCTACCACTGGCTTTTGAGAGGTTAAAAAACACATTGTCTCAAACAAGAATGGAGAGATTCCTATCTCAATAATATGTTGAGATGCTCCAGCAACCAAAAACTAGAGCAAATATTTCCTCCCCTAATTTGTTCCTGTGAACTTTTAATATGGACCTTAGAGTGACATGCAAACCCAAAGGTACACATAGACTTGAGAAGGTTAATTCAGAAGAAAATTAAGCTAACAATAATGGCAACATTAAAAAATACTGATCAACAGGCATAATCTAGTTTCCAAAAGTTCCATATATTATATTTTCATTTAAAGATCTTTTTCATACAATATATTTTATCATTTCCCTTCCCTTTCTCCCAACTCCTACATTTCCCTTTCCTACCTACCCGCATTTATGTTCATAGTCTCTCTCTCCCTCTCCTTCTCTCTTTCTCCCTTTTTTATTTGTGTAGATAAAATGTGATAAGCCAGCTACCTGCTCTTATGCCATGCCTTCCCTGCCTGTTACCATGCCTTCTCCACCACAATGCATTCTAGCCCTCTGGAACTGTGAGCCCAAGCAAACCTTTCTTCCCTGAAGTTACTCCCTGTTAGCTTATTCTATCACAGCAGAAGAAGAGCAACTAATATACTAAATTGTCATTATAAGAAACCTGGATAGGATGGGAACCAAACAAAATTCAAAGCAAGACAAAGAGCAGTAAAAAGACAATAAAGATTAAAAGCTAAATAAGCAAAGTTGATGATTAAAAATTAATAAGTAAAAAACATCAAAAACAAAAGTTTATTCTTTGACTAACAAATTTAATAGACCTTTATACAGTTTGACCAAGAGTTTTAAAAAGAAAACTCAAACTACTAAATTTGGGAGCAAATAAGGGTATATTCTCACTTATGTGAGGTAAAAGGCCAATGCACGTTATTTCTAATTCTGTCTCTGTGGTGATTTGAATAAGAAAGCTCCCCATAGGTTCACAGATTTAAACGCTTAGTTACCAGGGAATGGCTCGACTAGGCGATATGGCCTTGTTGGAGAAAGTGTGTCACTGGGGGGTGGTCTTGAGGTTTCAAATGTTCTAGCCAGGTCTAGTGTCTCCTCTCTTTCCAGTACCATTAGTTCTGGATGTAGAACTCTCAACTACCTCTCTAGCACCATGTCTGCCTGGGTGCTGCCATGCTTCTCACAGTGAAGACAATGAACTAAACCTCTGACCTATGAGCCAGCCTTAATTAAATGTTTCCTTTATAAGAATTGCTCTGGTCATGGTATCTCTTCACAGCAGTAGAACACTGACTAAGACGGTATTTAAAGTGGAAGAATTCCCAGAAAAGTTAAACTTAAAAGCACCAAGAAGAAATAGAAAATATTAATATACCTACAAACACAAAGAATATTAATAGGTAATTTAAGTAATCTAGGCCGGGAAAATGGTTCTATGTGTAAAGTCCCTGCCATGCAAGGGTGAGGACCAAAGTTGAGATCCTCAGAGCCCATGTAAAGCTAGACACGACAGTGTATCTGTAATCCCAGCATACCTACATTAAAATAATAGGAGAGGGCTAGAGACTGGAAACTACCCGAAAGCTAGTCTAGCATATGCAACAGTATACAACAAGAGAACCTGTCACAAACAGGTGGAGAATGTGTACCAACATCACAGGTGCCCTTTGACCTCTTGACACAGAACACTCACACATACATGCACACATCACAGGCACACACACAGACACACACACGTAGGGGGAAAATTTATAGATAAGCCTAGACTCAAAGGGATAGAGAGATCAATTCTACTAAACATTAAACAATTAAAGGTGATGTCTTACAAGTATTTGGAAAATATACTATATCTGTAATGTAATTTAAATCTTTAAAATAAAAAAGTCAAGTAGTATAATTTGAAACCTGGAAAGGATTTGAGTAGCAATTTCTCCAAAAGGTATACATATGGCTAATATAATGAAAGATGCTCACTGCATTTATTAGTCATCAGCTAAAAAAGAATTACAGAAGATTCTGCTTGCTTTCACAAAGATGTCTCTATTCAAGAAAACTGTAGATGTTTGTAAGTGTCTGCAAGCAGTGTATCCAACATACGTCATTGAAAGGCATATAAAATGATACAACCACTTTGAAAATAGTTCCACAGTTTTTCAAACAGTTAAGCATGGGGTTACCACATGGCATAGTGATTCAGCTACTTTTAGGCATACATATTTCTCAGTTTTGCCTGGGCCTTTTTGTTCTTCCCCTTGGTCAGGCATAAGAACCTGAGTCTCAAGCCCCACTGGATTCCTGAAGCATGAGCTCTGGGACAAGTTGTATGAAGCACTTAGTGGACAAAGAAGATGTTTTGTTTTTCTTTGCTTTTTACTGGGCATGATCAAAGATGGAATAATGGCCTGAGATTCAGGCTGAGCTGCTAGTGCTTCCACACCTAGAAAAAGCAGGTGAGATGTCATCTCCTGTATCTTGGCCAATTCTATACTGACTGCTGGATATAAGGTAAGCATCTCACTAATCCTGAAAGCCCAAAAGATACATAGTCTAACTCAGAGAAACACTAAATTCAGAAATTCAAGAGTCTCTTACTCTTCTAATCCCTCTTAAAAAATTCAAGGGCCTCCCTTATAGTTACACTTCTGAAGAAACTACAAGGTGACAAGGGTGAAAAGGTGTTTTTGTTTGTTTGTTATTTTTTAAATGTAATTTATTTATTTTTATATCAATCACAGGTTAGGTACTTTGCATCCCAGGCATAGCCCCCTCCCTCATTCCCTCCCACCCTCTCCATCCCTCCCTCATCTCTTCTCCGCCCCCTCCAAGTCCACCAACAGGGGAGGACCTCCTCCCCTTCCATCCAACCCCAGATCATCTTGTCTCCTCAGGGCTGGCTGCAATGTCCTCCCCTGGGATCTAGCCAGGCTGTTACTCCCTGGCATGTATGGGGGAGGGTCAAAGAGCCAGCCATCTAGTTCATGACTGAAACAGTCCCTGTTCCCCTTACTAGGGTCTTCAGTTGGACACCGAGTCACCATGGGCCACATCTGAGCGGGGGTTCTAGGCCATATCCATACATGGTCCATGATTAGAGAAACTGTCTCATATAAGACCCCTGTGCCCTGCTCAGTTTGGTCTTTGTGGAGCTCTTGTTCTCCCCAAGTCTTACTAACTTCCCCTATTTTTTTGATGGTGTAAAATCAAAGCATTACTTTATTAAATGAGTTATTTTACACAATATGAACATCAATATAATTACAATTGTAAAAAAAATTTTGTTAACTGAATGGACTGATTTTTCAGATTTCCAAATCAGAGTCAACTGTATATTTACACAGAATTGTCTTTGCATGAAGCCCAAAGGGAACAGCATAGAAATGAGTGTTTCTGTAGCCCCTTTATTTTTGCTGATCAACAGTTTGTTTAAAAAAGCAGCTGCAGGTTTGTTACCTAAGGTCTGAGACAGTAGAAGAGTCAAAGGTGTCATGAATTCACCTGTAAACAACTTTATGCCTGAACATCAGCCAATTCTGGAGGAAGTGGAGTCTTAGGGTTCTTGCTCTCAAAGTGCTGCTTGAAGGTCTTGGGGTCTGGCATTTGTGTCCTACAGACTGTGCAGGTATATATTAAGGCAGCTTTGGCAGCAGCCTTTTGGTCATGTCCTTGCTTCTTCTTTTGTCCAGCCTGTTTTTGGCATTTTTCTGCTGAGACTGAATCTTCTGCTGTCCACGGGCCATATCCGGGCCCTGCACCACTTGGGGCCTCCGGCACCCGCTGAGGAAGGACCGAGCAGAGCCGAGAGCCCAACAGCCCGCGCCTCAACTTCCCCTATTTTTATTATTATTTCCTGCCCTCTGCCGAAGGCTTGGTTGTGAGTCTTAATATCTGCTTTGATACATTGCTATATTGATTCTTTCAGAGGCCATCTTTGGTATGCTCCTGTCCTGTTGCTTGTTTTATCCTCCATTCAATGTCCATCCCACTGGTTCATCTAAACGAGCATTGATCATACCAACCTGGGTCCTCCTTCTTGTATATCTTCCCTAGGTGTATAGATTTCAGCATGACCTTCCTATCCTATAGGTCTATATAAGTGAGTATGTACCATATGTTTCTTTCTGCTTTTGGGATACCTCACTTAAGATGATTACTTCCAGGTCCCACCATTTGCCTTCGAATTTCATGATTTCCTCCTTTTTAATTGCTGAGTAGTATTCCATTGTGTAAAAGTACCATACTTTCTGTATCCATTCCTCAACTGAGGGACATAACTGAAAAGCTTCTGTAAAACAAAAGATACTGTCATCAAAACAAAACGACAGCCTACAGACTGGGAAAG
>CM053760.1:41771109-41798797 GCA_028658305.1 Pachyuromys duprasi
AAGAGGAACCCTCCTCCATTGCTGGTGGGAATGCAAACTTGTACAACCACTCTGGAAATCAATTTGGCGCTTTCTTAGACAATTAGGAATAGTGATTCCTCAAGACCCAGCTATACCACTCTTAGGCATATATCCAAAAGATGCTCAAGTACACAACAAGGACATTTGCTCAACTATGTTCATAGCTGCTTTATTTGTATAGCCAGAACCTGTTTGTTTGTTTTAATACACATATCCCTGGTTCATTCAGGATGTCTTAGATCTCCTTTGAACTTTTAACAGTTAACTGACCGCATCATAATGCATGTCAGAGATATGAGTCTGTCTGATTTTTCCAAGATGAACAAGAGAGAGAGAGAAAGTAATGTTTAATTTTAATAGTGTAGGGAAATGGATGCAGCTACGGCCTCCCTGCTGTGGAATAATATTTTATCTAGTCTAGTTTTATCTAGTTTTCTTCCAGAATGTGTCTCAGAAGAATGCTTCTCTATTTGTCATCCAGATTACTTAAGTGTTTTACCTAGGGAATCAGATGGTCCAATTAACCCTTCCCATGTACCTAGATAAACATTAGCATAGAAAGCAGAGGAAAGAACAAACAGAAACATGGAAACTTGTCAATCTCTTTTATTTCAATAGATAATATTGAACATTTCAATAAACAACATTGAATAATCAATATTATTTCTGGCCAAAAAAATCATAAAACTAGATTAAGGACCTCCAGAATTTTAATCCAGTAATACACTTGCTCTGTCAAGGGATCATACCCAAAGACCTTCTAGGTCTATATGATCTGGCTAAAATGCAGACATACTCTGGATTACAGTACTATCTAGCTGGAATACAGACATGCCCGTAGTACACACCTTAAATCCCAAACAATGAAGATAAGGCTAGTTTATAGAAGAAAGCAACCGAGTTTGAAAGTGGCATCTAACTGAGGGGCAGACAAAGTGACAAATCAGCGAAAGAGTTGATAGAATGAGTCAGAGACAGAAAACAGAGGCTACTTAAGAGCAGTGCAGGGAGAGAGTTTCTTACCTAGAGTTTCTTACCAGAATAGTTTTACAGAGACAGGCTACAGAGAGAACAAGCTAGACACAGGTGAAGGCAAAATGAGCAAGAGAATGACAAAAAAAAAAAAAAAAACAACCCAGAAGATGAAAACCTATTGCCGGAATTAGTTTGAGGCCAGGCAGAGCAATTCAGTCAGAAGGCAAGAGAAGCCAGTATGAATTATTCAGCTTTGAGAGGAGTTTAGTTCAGAATAGCTGAGTTGAGCCAGCCAGAGAAAGTTCAGAAAGAGCTAGAAAGGCTTAGGAATGACTCTCATCTGATCCCTTCATCTGAGGAAATAAAAACAACATTTACACAGCTTTTATATTATTAGCACTTAAAACTGAGGCTGGTTAAAAACCGCTGCAAAGGCTGCTGGAGGTGGTGTGCACAGAGGCAGGAAGACTCCTGAGTTCCAGGTCAGCCAAGGCTATATGGCGAGGCCCTGTCTCAGACAGCAACAAACCCCAAACAGTTAGAGTTGACAGTATTCTTTTAATGAAACAAGGAAAGAGGAAACAAACAATATTTACAATGAAGGGAATGTATAACATAATTAAAACCCATGTTTTTTTTTAAACTAGTGTTTATCAAATTTGTATTGCATTACTAAGGAACTACTAACATTGCATCCTGGATCTTTTGCTATGGTGAGAACCAAATCTAATGGCACTTAAATTCTAAGCAACATTGTACCACCCATAGCCACTGGTGTTTTTAAGCAGACATTATGTAGCCCAGATTAGCCTTGAATTTATTATCTTCCTGTGCTGCGATTACAGGAGTTGGTGAACATGCCTGACTCATCAACCCCTCTGAATAATAGTTACTCTTGTGTTGGATATCACTAGGCCACTTTCCTAATGTAGAAGATTACTTCACAAATTCAATCTCCTTTTAAAATTTCTTATTATTTCATGTTTACTTTAACCAACTGTTTCTGCATTTTAAAATCCTAATTATAGTCAATTAATCATGTGTCTTGAGTTTCATAGATATTTTTGGACTTCTTATGGTTGTTGTAGCTTCATATAAATATATTTTAATGAAAGTAATATATGTGTGATGTAAAGAAACACATGAGCAGAGCATGGTGGTAGATAACTTTAATCCAAACACTCATGAGGCAAAGCCAAGCCAGGCAATCCCTCCACGAGTTCCAGGCCAGCCAGGGCTACATAGTGAAACCCTATCTCAAAAAAATTATCTCAGAAAAAGAGAAGAAAAATAAATAACTTAGTAAAAATATTAAAACATCTGTAATTGACACTCAGAAATGTGCTGGTAACATTCCTTCATCCTTTCTGTGTACATAGACACAAAAGTTCAATTACATAAAATTTAGTTATTTTACTTTTAGTGTGTGTGTGTGTGTGTGTGTGTGTGTGAGAGAGAGAGAGAGAGAGAGAGAGATTGAGAAAACAAGTGTGCATGATTTTCATAGGACCCAGAAACAGACATCACATTCCTTGGAGCTGGAATTACAGGCAACTCTGAAGCCACTCAGTGTGTGTGTTAGGATCCAGACTCAAATCCTCATAACTCAGTGGCAAATGAGCTTAAATGCTGAGCTAGCTCTACGTTATTAAAAGAGTAAATACTAGAATACTATCAAAATGTCAGCTTATTAGCTCAAAAACACAACAGTTTAAAAACCAACTTACCATAAAGTTCTGGTAGACAACTGAGAGCAATGGCAACAGGCCATATTGATTTTTAGAGTCTTCAAGGCAGATCTGACCAACAGCTTGAGGGAATGTATGCCACACCTGCCTCTTGGCTTTTTGTAACCTATAGCTACTGAGAAGATTATCCCCCACTGTAGGGTAAACTCCAGTTAAACTCCTTTGTATGCATGTATATGCATACTATGACAGATTTTATATAAATATCTATGGATCTGGTAAACTAGTTGGTTTCCATATGGCTTTTCAAACATGCTTAGTACTAACTCTCCCTCCTTCTTTCTCCTCTTCCCTACATTACCACCACTATCCCTCAATCCCATTTTCAAATGCTTGGGATTATTGTTCATTGAATGTTATTTATATATGTCTACTTGACCCACTGTAGCTAGTTTTAGCCATACAACCTTTTTCTATGCAGCACAATATTTGTGTGCTTTCTAAATGAAATATAATGTAGATATTACAGTGACAAGCCTCAGATGAGCTTCTGAGTTTGGCTTGGCTCTTGGCTTTGGTTATATGCCATGAATAGGTCTATGAGCAGAGGTCTTTCAGCTTAGGCTCCAAAGTAATGTGAAGCAAACCTGAGTCCAGCCCAGAGGCCAAAGCCAAGCCAGAAAGGTGAACACATTCCAGGACTGCTGAGCTGCAAGTGAACTTTCAGAACTGTAAAGGAAAGGACAAACACTTCTACATATGTTTATGAGCTTTGAAGTCTTTGCCATTGTGAGTCATCAGTGTTAAGAAAATATCTCCTTTTTGACATTTTGCAATAGATTCTCTATAGAGTTCCTTTCTGGGTGCAAAACAATGATTGGAATAATGGACAATGAAAATTATCCTGGAATTGCATTTACATAGCAAGCATACCATTCTAATTTAGATTATTTGTTCATTTGGGGTGAGCTATTAGTAATTTGGAACTTAGTTTTAAAATGTACACTTCATTTCATTTTTAATATTTTTGAAACCAAAGTGTTTTGTAAAATTCATTGTGCGTGAAGTACAACAGCTACAGATACTCGGTCTCCAGCTCCTCAGCCCCAAACTTTTTTCTTTTTCATTTATTTATTTCATAAATTTACAGCCTGATCCTAGCCCTTCCACTCCTTCCAGTCCTACTCATACCCCTTTCTTCCCATCCCCACTCCTTCATCTCAGAGCAAAGGACCTCCTATCAACCGACCCTGGCACCTTAAGTCTTAGCAGGACTAAGCACATCCTCTGTCATTGAGGGGGAAAGGCAGCCAGCTAGGGAAAGGGGACCCAAAGTCAGGCAACACAGTCAGAGACAGCTCCTACTCCCATTGTTAGAGGACCCACCTGGTGAGTGCTCATTCCCAAACTTAATTAGCTGTCTTTCAAAGAAAGAATCAGTGGTCTCCACATTCCAGTAATTCTGAAGTAAGAATAGATTGTGGGGATTGACAAGGTGGGAACAGTCACATCGAGAGTATGTCCGATGACAACTACAACAAGTATCTAAGCAGCATGATTAAATACCTATGGAGGACAAATTATTGAAAATCAAAATAGCATTCTGTTGTGAAACTAAATAGCAACTCCTGTACTGCATTATGATAAACAGAGATGTTTGGATATACTTAGTGTCTGAATATGTAGTCCTCAAGAACAAGGACTAGAGTATTCTGCCATAACAAAGTAATTATTTTTAATTGGAGAATTGTTCAGAACAGTGTCTACAACTGACCATCATGATCATGAAAGAGCTATATGATGGCCCTATCCAGCATGGGAACAAGAATATCTAAGATAGATGGGTTTACTTAGGACTTGCCTTGCAAATGCTGGCAGACTCAAGCACAGCAGAATTCAGTTTTAGTGTATCTGCTATTGGGATGCAATTCTGACTCTAGTCAACACTTTGAGCTGCTGCAGCTTTCCCATAAAATCATGTTATAATTGGTTAGATAATTGGAAGTTGTGTTCCCGACCAAGGACTCAGCAGCAAATAAATCACAGATATAAGCAACAATATGTCACACAAGCAAGATACAACAACCATAAGCTTCTAGAAACCATTTCAATTAGTATAATTATCATCCTTATCCTATAAAATGGTCAAGGATTTACAAATAACACATAAAATACAAACCAAATGTATCATAAATTTGGCTTGTTTAGAACTAATAGAAAGCTAGTTGTTGTGTGCATTAAGTTCAGGCTTTTGTAGGATAATGCACAAGGCCTTAGGTCATCAAGCAAAACACAACAAACTGTGAAACAGCATTTTAACCAATGCCTTCTTTATTGCTTATAAAATTTACTGCTGCAAATTTGCCAAATAAAAGCCAGTATTATTTGTTTAAATGCAAGACTTTGGGAAAGAGCACATAGCACATGATAGAAACATGTTAGCTAGCCTGTTCATACCTAGCCTACAGTTCACACAGGCTCACTTGTCCTGCATAAATTCACTGCTAGGATAATCCCACCATAATTCACATGGAGATAAACCTCTCCTTGATTTCTTTGTGACAGAGGTTCTTAAATGAATGTGGTTTTGCATATTACTTGGTAATATCTGGTAACCTTTGTGTTGTCTCCTCTGGGGAATGGATGCTGTCTAGTAGAAGGTGGCCAGAGACACCATTAAACCTCCTACAAACTACTCCTTTGCAATGTGCCCAACATAGTATCCTCTGGACCTACACGTGAATAGTGCCAATACAACATTTTTTTTTCCACAAAGGTCTGTATTGAAGAAAATGACATTGATTTAGCAATCCAGTTTAATTCATCCAGATAGCTCTTGGTAAGTTGTTCTTTTGATTTTTGTTTTTCTTAACAAAAAGTACCATTCTTATATTAGCTGAGTACCTGGCACATTACAAGGTGTATTAAGAAATATTTGTTACATACAAGCCGGGGAGTGACAGACTGGCTAGATCCCAGGGGAGGATATTGCAGCCAGCCCTGAGGAGACAGGATAAGCTGGGGTTGGATGGAAGGGAAGGAGGTCCCCCCCTGTTGGTGGACTTGGAGGGGGCGGGGAGGAGGGAGATGAGGGAGGGAGTGGGAGGGTAGGAGGGAATGAGGGAGGGGGCTAAGCCTGGGATTCAAAGTACCTAACCTGTGATTGATATAAAAATAAATAAATTTTAAAAAAGAAATATTTGTTAAATAAATGACTAGAAATAATACAGAAGGATGAAAGAAGAAAGGGACTGAGTTGTGCCAGGCTCAGAGTTCGCTATTGCCACTGTTTACTGTCTTAACTACTTTGAATTAATAGCAATAAAAGAATTTTCCGAATTAATAGTCACTGCACAGTTGGTTTTTTCAGCAGCATCTCATAAATACAATATTTTAAAAATAAATATTCAACTTTCAATTGTACTCAAAGCTTAGACAATTATTTCATAAAATCAACTAAATAATCTAAGTCAGTTGGGATGCCACTTAACTTTTGAATGGGTTGTGTGGTTTGTGTGCTTGTCTGTTTGTTGATTTGTTTTTGTTCTAAGATGTTCCTTAGGAAGCATCTTAGAGTAAAAGATCACTTCTTTTATGGGCAAATGCTTAGCAGGAATGAAAGGATTATGTGTAGTGGGCCATGGTGAAATGAAAGGACAGGAAGAACAGCGAGGGAACAAGGCATAATTTTAAAACCTACCCTAAATTTTAGTACTTATTATCAAGATGTTATTCTTCAAATTTCTACCTCAATCCTTGAGTAACAGTATGGTGCTAATATATAACATAATAATCAATACTAAATATAAATAGACATTCTTGCCATCGTATGCCCTCCAAGCATCATTATGTTAATATCCAACATATTTCCCAAACTTAATCAATAGTCAACTTTGCTCCCATTACAAAATAGTTAAATACACACACACACACACACACACACACTAGCCATTTTGCTGTTGTTCCATTTAATCCAGTATATGTTATCTTTGGTCTTAATTTTCCAGCACCAACTTGATATCACTTTCTGTTTAAGTTTTTGTTTGTTTCCCATCTCAAGCTCATCTTATGTATCCAATGAACCTTTTAAAGAATCCTACTTTGTGGGATGGGAGGTCTTAGGAAAGCATTTTTCATTTTGAAAATGAGACAGACGGGAGGGGTGGCAGACTCACATCCAGGTTCATGTAGTAACAGCTGGATCGCATTCTAGTGTTCCAGCTCTGGATGTCATTCCTGTTAGCACCAGCTCCAATGAGGAAAATGAAAAGTGAGTGAGTGAATTAGACTGTCAAATCCAAGTCAAGGATGTAACTAGTGACGTGAGCATGTCCCTGAAGGAGCCTGTCAGTAGGAGCACTAACAAAGCTGCCAAATGTTATCCTTACACATTGGATTAAAAGGCAACACTCGCTCTATTGGCATTCCACACAGATGGATTCGCTTTTCATAAAACTTCCCTGATAAAGCTGCTAGGTAAATCCCACCTACCTCTTAACATAAGAGCCAGCTTACACGGAAGGTGTTAGAAACATGGCCCAATTGAAATATCTGGAGGCAGCTAACAACAACAAAAAGTCTGAATCCCAGATCTTCAGTTACACAGAAGCAACCAAAAAAAAAAAAAACTGTATCAGCACATATGGGATGTTTGGTATGTTTGGGCTTCCCCTCTGCTCACTGACCCTGGGCTTCTCACAAGGACCTTGAGCAGCGTATTTCTCACCTGCCTTCAGGTTGATTTGCATCTGCTATTAGCTGTAATACAATGACAACCTTCAGGAGGAAACACTGGCCCATGGCCCACACGAAGGAACTGAGTGAACTCTAGGGTGACTTGAAGCCTTGCTTCACAGCTATAATTCAGAAAACAGGTGGAAGCACTCACTGTGTGGACAAGTCCTACTCTGAACCAAATGCTCCATGTCCAGCAGCTGCATTGTTAGCCCCTCCCCCACCCCCCACACACCCAGCACTCCAAACTCACCAAGTGATCTGCTCTTAGCCTGTCTCTGGACAAGCTCAGGTCCAGGTGATCCAAGGAACTGTTGATTTTGGAAACAGCTTGGGCTGTATTGCAGCCGAAACACAGAGGGCCTTCTTAAAGATAAAGTACATAAGAAATGAAAAGGAAACAACTCTGAGCTAAACAGGCTTTGGGGTATGTGAAGGTATTCTACTCTGACCAGTTTCTTCAGAGGGCATGTGGATTAAAGAAGAGAGCAGTAGAAAGCGAAGTCACAGACAAAACTGAAATGCAGCATGCACACAAAAACTACGCATTGAAGTGCACAGACTTGGCATAAAAATGTTGCTTGCCAAACATTTTCTTTCCTGTTCTTTAATTCTGCTTTCTTCTGTTTAGATGCACCGTCTTGCCAAGGCTCATCTGGAACATACAGGCTCAAATGATTCTCCAGCTTCAGCCCCCCTCATCCCTAGGACTTCATGGTTGTACACTAAGTCTGACGGAACTTCTTTTTGTTTTACTAATTTGTGGTGTTCTGTAGCTACAAATGTTCCCCTGAGTTTTATTAGGCATATGCCATTAGATTGTAATATTAATACCACAGTGTTAAACTTGGATCTTCCAAATTTAAAATGATTAAACTGGAATTGAAACAAACGTTGACTGAACTGAAGCATATTTAATCAGTTCCATAGTTAATTTCTTCGATGATTCTGGTGGCTCTGTCGCAGGCTGCCACTCTTTCAATTAGTATGCAGAGTCTCTGGCTTTTGTTTTAATTGGTCAAATTTCTCTCTAAATTATTTCTTTAAAATGCCATTTTCTTTTCTTTCATGCCTTGTCAACATTTATGTTAATTGCTTTAAAACCAAGTTGGGTGAAAAAGAATGGTTTATTTATTATTTCAATTTGTTTTTAAAATATTTTTGTATGTATCTAGCGATATTTTTAAGTGAAGTTTCTCATGATGTCCTCATTCATTTTCCTATTAGTTCGAGGCTGGTTGTGACTCTTTTCTTACTTATTTGCATAGCATGTGTCACATAAAATTAAATTGGTTTATTTTATTTTTTTAATTGAAACTATAAGTTAAATAACCTACACCTCTTCTAGTGCTAAGAATTAAAAGGGATGAATATTGACTCTCTCATAAGAGGAATAAATAAATAAGTTGTTCAGTATCCCATTTCTGGTGGGGATAGTGTCTCATGTCCTCTGCCACAGCAGTAAAGACCAACAGCCACAGGCTTCGTCAAAGCAGTCTCTTTGATTATCTGATTAAAGAGGCTACGTGGAATCAGCACAGTGACTGAATAAATAAGCTGTGACTTAAAAGTATCAGAATTAAAGCTCTTTCTGGGTCTTATTGGCCAGGGGAATAGGCAATATACTTAATCTCAGTTTCTGAGTTTTAGTTGTGGATTGCAAAGAGTAACCATACTACTTCACAATGTTTTGTGAGCATTAGATGAAGCAATGCATATAAAACTAGCAACAGGTACATGTTAATTCCATTTATGCAGCACTTTACAAGCATAGCACCTGGCACAGAATGCTAGCTCAGTGAGTGTTGACTATATGAAACTAATGCTATTATGTCTGTTACTCATGGGCCCCAACAGCAAATAAAATCAGGAGTTCGGGGCCTAAGGAGGTTAGGTTAGGCAACATCTTTTGTATGATTTTTACCTAGAACTAAAATATATACAAAAATGGTTGTATTATCAGGACACTGATGTGCTTCCAAACTAAGAAAGTATCGAGTTTTGTGTGTTCTGATTCTTATTCCAGTTACAGTCACCATACCATATCAGCTCCAGAAGGATGCTGAAGTGATTCTCCAAGTCATATATCCACACTTCTGCATTTACCTCTTGAATTCAAGCCACAGACACAAACACACTCCTGGCTCCACACAACAGCACCTCTGATTAAAAAGGAGAATGATCTAGAATCTCTACAGACAAGCATTCTGGGAAGGATTTTCTCACTCTCTGGAGCTATGATTTGTCAACTCAAAATCATACAGTATTGGGGAAGTATGGAGGATGTAACTCATGGATGAAAAATTTGCTTTGTGTGTGCCAGCTGCTGGTTAAATGTGAAATACTACAAATTATCTTCTTTCTATCTATCTATCTATGATCTATCTATATATCTATATATTTATCTATGTATCTATGTGTGTGTCTATCTGTTATCTATCTAGCTGTCTGTCTGTCTATCTATCTATCTATCTATCTATCTATCTTCTATTACCTATATCTATCTTCCTATCCAGCACCTGTCTACTGTCTATGTGACATGTCATATTATGGTATGGCTTTTAAAAAATTACTTCTGTGTGTTTCTTGTGCGGTAATAGGTTTACTCTAAATTTCCTTTGGTGTTTTTCCTCCAGTACTTTTAGTTGTTACTGTAATTTTTACATCAATTTTCCTACATTTATTCTCAGATTCGTAGTTATATTCAGTATTTGCCATTAGGAACAGCCTCTCTCTAGTTTGTGTGTGTGTTTCTGTGTGTAGTGTATGTGTGTGTATGTGCATGTGTGTGCTGGTCAAAGCACCAACATGTGTCCATGTAGAATTTGAAGATCTGAGCTGGATGCTCTTCTCTTTCACTCTCCGTGTTTATGTTGAAGCTGGAGACTGTTGTGTGCTGGACTGACTAGCCAGCCAGTGAAGCCCCAAGTCTTGCCTGAAGAGCCCTCAGTGATGACGTTACAGACAGCTAGCTTGTATGTAGGAATAGAGATCTGAACTCGGGTCTTTAGGCTTGTACAGTAAGTACTATGTGTCCATAAGAGCTATTTCGTCATAGTTTTAAAATACTTTCAGATGTTTATTATAACCTGAAAAAATTCATTTTCTCTCAAGAGGGTGAAAAGGGGGAGTAACTGTTAACAAGAAAAACTGGCGAAACAAGACAAACAAGCTTAAAACATAGATTCTACATTTACGTATTGTTTTGTGCCAAAGAATAGAAAGTTATTCTATCCCAGTTCAGGTTCTTATTCGCTCTGTTGTTAGTTCAACCTCCTTGAGTTTTTACTGAACTGTAGAACTGAAATTCTAAGATCGCCAAACATCTGATTATCCTGTTTAGGTCCATACTTCAAGTGACAACATACTTCTTGGCATCAAACAGGTGATTTGAGGCAAAAATTATGTAACAAAGTATAAGTGACTTAACACTTCCTTGCAGTTTTCTTCTTGACTTGTGCAGTTAGGGATACTAAGTGTGCTCACAATTCTGGGGAATTCCCACGCATTTCCCATTTCCAGTGCTTTCAATATCTCACTGCTCAGCAGTAAAGCAGGACCGCGGTGGATAACACTTTCAAGAAATTTGAAGATATAATCTGTTACCAAATTTGAAGATGTACTCTTCTGTGATTTCTAAACTCTGAGACTGAACAGCTATTGATGAGGTAAGAGGGTTAAGGGAGATCAGAAAAAAAATTGGAGAAACAGAAACTTTAGCATCATCAAACAGTGTAACACATCATTTAATACGATTTTAACATTGGTAAATTTTCCAGATCTGTATCTGCACAGATATTTCCCCCCATTATTCTGTACCAAAAGGTAATAGTATATCTCCTCACCTTCCATTTTAACAATATTAAGAGGATACTTCAGTGCCATTAAGTACATCCAAAGAGCTGAGTATCACTGTCCGTCTGTAGAATATTTTATCTCCCCAAATTCAAACTCTGTACCATTAAATAATAACTTCCCATTTCATTTCCCCAGTAATCTCTGCCAACAACCATTTTACTTCCTGTCTTTATGAATTTGAGCGTCTTATTATTTGACAATAGCAAATAATTTTTAACTGCAACATAATTATCTTAATTGTAATACCCTAAATCTTGTAGATGATGTTCTTAGCATTGGCATATACACAAAGCACTTATAGTTTAGTGATCCATTCTGAGCTCTGGCCTGATGGAGACCTGCCTCCGGCAAATAAAACAAAGCCCCTTTATTTCCCTGTTTTGATCAGCCCTAAACCATCTCACTGGGGTTCTGGTACTGCTTACAGACGCCGAATGTTTCTGATGGTGCAAACCTAAGTCATAAAAATATCTACAGTACTTGCTTTAATAGTGCTCACTGCCATTTAACTGTAAACAGACTTGTAAGATGGCTGTAAAACTCATAAGTTGCTGAAAGAGGCTATAATAAAGTCATAATAATTGCTAGTGCAAACACTGCCAGAGAGGCTGAGGATGGCTGGCCGGCTATGGAGGATGGTATGTATGATGTCAATGGGAAAGAAACCTGGGCTGTGGCCATTTAGTATTGTTTCTAGCGAGGCTCATCTTTTCTGTGATCTTCAGTGCCCCAATACATTAATATTAGTGAGGTTTTGGTTGTTATGAAAAAAAAATGCTATGCCAATCTTTCCTTACTGGGGACAGAGACATGCTCAAGACCCCCCAGTCTTCCACAACAGGATCATCCTCTTGGCAGGAAGATGTAGAGCAGTATTTGAAATAGAGGCTGTCAATCACAGCTGTTCCATAGCAGAACCAGTTCTTACTGGAGACGTGTGACAGTCCCTGTGTGGATAATAAGATAACACTTCTTTGAAGCAGGAAGAGACCTCACTTTTCATTCACATTCTTCTAGCTTGAATTAGTTAAGGCTTTTGCACTACGGGATATATCTTAGAGACATTGAGCTTTTTCTGCTTCAGGTGAGGCCAGAGGAAAATTGGATCAAGGCATCTATTTCTTTCAACCACGGTCTTGGTTTAGATTGACAGAGACACAGAGCTCCTGAAAATCCCCTTCATGTATTTTTTTTTTCATATTTATAAAATTTCAAGGGAGTCGTTGGAGTTGACTATGCAGAGCACAGGGAACTGTGGCAGAAGCAGGGATCAGAGCGTTGAAAAATTTCTCCTTTTTGGTGGAAAATAGATCTTGTTTCTGGCAGCATAAAGCATCAGGCTACCTGATTCAGGAGAGCGGAAGACTCCTTGTTCTGTAGGAAGTAAGTTTGCAATCACAAGTTCAAAAACTGTTAACAAACATCAAGAAGGAAGGAGGCAGGAGGCTGTAATTAAGGCAGAGAGAACTTTGCTTGCATGCCACTTTGCTTGTATATTGCGCTGATGTCTGTTTAAAAAGCCATGGTATGGGTACATCATTAGGCAATCACAAGTTTGTGGTCACGGATTTGTGGCTTTTAGTAGCATGTTGTCTTACACATGACTGGTGGGTCACTAATCAATATATCCCTGTAACCATTTTCTAAACCACCACTCCCATATCACATCAATCCGGACGTTAGAGGAGATCTGGTAATAAATTGTCAAGTTCAGCCTCTAAGAGTTGAATCCCTTGCAGGTCAGTGTCACTCCTCTTACCTGAGGCAGATTGTACTACAGCTGCCTTCCGTGCACATCTGGACACTGTTCCTCCATAACTGCTACCCGTCTCGTCGAATTCGAATTCTCTACATGAAATTCAAGGAGACGAGTTCACAGAACAACAAAGCGCTTTTAATGCCTTCGGCTTTTATGAAGGAGGAGGTCATTATATAAACATATTCTGACCATAGAACTTTTTTTTAAAACACATAGTGATAAGTGTCACTATGATGCCAGAGTTTACAGAAAAATCAGACTGAACCTCAACTCCTCCCTGGGCACTGTTACTCAGAAGAAACACACAGAATTTTTTTCCCAGAGCTACAGACTCTGACATCCACATGCAGGGTCAGACATGTCCTAAGTGGACAGGATGGTGATACCGTGTTTAACCTGAGTCCTCGTTTCCCCTACACACCAAAAACTAAGGATTCTGCACCTTGTCTTTTCACATTTCTACGTCACATTACTGCACATAATGGCCAGTGAATTCCTACTATTACATGACAGTGGGTCTGAAATTTGTATATCCAAACAATTGCCAATATCTCTTTCAATGTTTAGCATTTTTAAGTGATTCTTTTAAAAGACTATAATCCAACATATCACCATCAGGTATGATACATTCTGAATTTTCCTTGACTCTTTCTGTGCTTTTCTCTCAATTACATTCTTAATTTACTTCCTGGCATCTTCTGGGGATACCTACATCACGATAGAGTTAGAGCACAATTAAAGTACCACTCACAATATAAAAACTCCTACAAAAGTAGCTTGAAGATAAGGAGTACTTTCTTATACCCACATACTTACTCTCTAAGATATCCTGCTCACGTATCCAAAATGTATTCTTTCTTTTACACTTTGTAGATCAAATGCAGTCACACACAGACACACACACGTACATACATATACAGACACATGCAGATATGTACAAACACATACATACACACATACACATTTAGGCATACACACACAAATGCATATACACACATACATACACTAACTCAGACAAACATGCGCACACACATGCACACACACTTCATTTTATATTTTTAATTGAATATTATTTTGAAAACCACTTGAAGTGAGTTGGGAAAAATCATGTCTAACTCAATTACTTCATCAATGAAGACTGAACAAGGTGGTATTTTTTTTCCGTTAGGGCTTTACCTTTACTGTAATACCACTACTCTCCCCGTGCCACCCCGAGTCCAGTTCTGCTAGCCTCCTCATGGAAATGTGATATTCTAGATGAATGAGTTTTTTGGAGCACAGAGAATGTCCTAAATATGTTATATACCAGGATCCTCATACTCTTGCAGCAGCCTTCTTAAACTTAATTGACACACATCAGCTCAGGTTTAGTCATGGTATGTACTTTTAACAGATACTCCATCCATCTGATTCTGTGGTGTGTGTGTGTGTGTGTGTGTGTGTGTGTGAGAGAGAGAGAGAGAGAGAGAGAGAGAGAGAGAGAGAGAGAGAGAGAGAGAGAGAGAACTTCAGAGTTCAAAGGGTGCTTAGGGAAGTTTTCTGTCACATATATTATACCCACAATAGTAGTTCAAGCAATTGTTGTTGATTGACTATCTTATAGGCACACTTTCCATTGATCTGCATGATGAGTTCATCTCATAGAAAAGGAAAGAGACAAATAAAGCAGGGAAGTCTCTCTAAGGTGGCTAAACTTTAGTGCCAACGGAATGAATCCAAACTTCAAATCCTTAGCTACACATCCTCATGCAGGCTAGAAATAACAGCGAATGAAAGGCGAAACGGGAAATCGATAGATGGGTTCCGGGAGAACATAGGTTTGCTCTGTTCTCTAGTAGACAACAGGGCTTGAAACAGGCAGAGCTGAGGAAAAGCTTAAAGCCAAGCTTAGATAAGTTTCCAAAGCTCGGATGTTCTGATGTCCATGTCAGGCTCTTTCCATAGCCTGATCAGCACTTCACTGAGAAGGCCTTATAGCAACACACAAACAAAGGTTCTCATAAACTGTGACCTCTGGGTGAGAGCTGGGCAGAGAGAGATCCTCTCTTAACCAGGCCTAGAATCTGTAGATGATTGTTGTCCCAGGCTTCTGATAATGTGCAAGATCCAAGCCTGTGACACCTCCTTACCTTTCTAGTCAAGCTCAGCTCCTGTTTGAAGCTGGGGCCTGGGTCGTGGTATGCATGGGCCATATCTAGGAAGGGGCAGCTGACTGCAGACTGATTTCTGGCCTCTGGTTTTTCATCATCTTCCTTCATGATATTACAACATTCAGGATTTTGGCTTTTTATTTCCAACTTGGAATTAAATATACAGTAAGGTTTTTTTGTGTGTGTGTGTGTGTGTTTTGTTTTCTTAAGTAAGTTATGTCCTGCTTAGGTTAAATGGGAAAAAAAAGTAGGAGACCTGGAAGTTTATAAAAACCATATTGAGTGCTCCAGAGGCAGGAGTCACCAGTTTGGAGCCTTTTTATTCTCCTGGGAAGACTCATAACGCAGTCTTATGGGTTTTGTTTGTTGTTATATTTTCCCCTTCATCCTTTCTTTCTCCTTACCTCCTGAGTCGCTCGTCTTTTTATATGCTTTGCGGAGGTATATTGCTGACACAATAGCCTGGAGCAAGGACCCATTGGAGCCGCTTCTGTTCCAGGGTGTAATTACACACACAGGGTGTATTTATAGCCATAGAGGTGCCAAAGTGGGGGCGGAAGAGACACGGAGGGGCTCTGCCTTAGGAGGGCGGCTCCTTGAGTCAGCAGTGAGAACTCCGCCAGGGCGACTGTGGCGTGGACAGAAGTGTCCCAGGGATGCCAGTAGTTGCTCAGGGAAAAACTGCACACAGCTGCTAACCGCACTTGTCAAGGGAGGACAGAGTAGGGAACACATCTACACATGTGCTTTGATCCGTCTCCCCCACCTCGCCATCAGAAGTTACCTTACTAAGGGCTGGTGAGATGGCTCAGTGGTAGGGTCACCTAGGAACCTCGGTTGAATCTCTGGAACCCAGTGGAGCACGATGGAAGAAAAGAACTAACTCTCTCAAATTGTTCTCTGACAGCCACTCTCCACCCTCCTGTCCCCACATACACATGCACAAGCATGGAAAAAAATAAAAATATAAAAGGGATAGTTTGTCATACCGCGTTTCTGGCTACCCTACAGTTCTGCAGGCCAGGCGTAGAGACTGTTATTAGGGAGCAGAAGGAGGGGTGACTTCATGCAGGAGAGCAGGGCTGCACACTGGGCTCCTGCCCTAGCCTCAGAGAGATTCACCTCACTGCGACATACATGTGAAGGTTTGGATTCAATTCTATTTGAAGGAGATAGTTCATTTAACTAAAAAGTTCACCGTCTCTAGTCTACAAGTTCTGTAGTCCTGTGAACTGGTCATCTAGAAGCCTCGCTGAATGCTCCTCCCCGACTCTGCAGCCCTGCTGCATACAGGCAAACGCTCACGGTCTCCTCTCCTTTGAGTTCCTGGCAACCCACTGGGGTCTTGCTACTTCTGGTGACAAAGTACACTTTTCCCGGCCACCATCACTCATTGCACAATGTAAGTTTAGTCCTGTCCTTGAACTGGATAGGACTCTTTTGCATTAACCTCCACCTCCTGTGGAGGTATGGAGGGGTGTGTGTGTGCACCCACATGCGTGCACATGTGTGTGTGTGTGTGAACACTGATCTTCCTTCAGGGAACTTCAATTGTATAATGCAACATTATCATCTATAATCCCTATGTGTTCATTAGCTGTCTGAACTTGTTCATCCCACAATACTTAAACATTGTTGCATCTCACCATATCTACATTTCCCACACACAGACATACCCAGGGCCCTGGCTATCATCTCCATGTCCTACTCTGTTTCTATGACATACATTGTTTTTAATACTAAATATAAGAGAGACCATTATCTGTTTTATTTGCTTTTTTGTGTTGGCTTATTTCACTTAGCAATGTCTTCCGTATTTTTTATTCACATGCTTCTCACTACAAAATTTTCTTTTGAAAAATGAATAATATTACATTACATATGAGTGCGTATTCTTATTTTTTTTCTACTTGAAGTGAGAAAAGAATCTAAATATACGTTTCGTAAAAAGATATGCAAATAACAAACAAGCAGGAGAAAGAGAAAATCTCCATATAACTAGTCAGCAGGAAATGTGATCCCAAACCACAAGGCGATGGGCTGGAGAGATGGCTAGGCAATTTCAGAAAACTGGCTGCTCTTCCCGAGGACCCAGGTTCTATTCCTAGTATTTACACAGTGGCTTTCAACCATCTGCAACTTCAGTCTCGGGCATCAGATGTCTTCTTGTGGCATTCCCGGTCACTGTACATATAAAGTGTATAGACATAAGTGCAGGTAAAGTCTACAAATAAAATAAAAATAAATACATCCACTTAAACATGTAAAGCCCCCACAATGTGATGTCATTTTCTACCTGCAATGCCTATTACCGTAGAAGCAGGGCAATGAGAGTCGGTTTGATGTGAAGAAAAATATTCTTTTTCGCTATTGATAGGAATGTAATAAACTCTGAGCTATCATGGGAGAACACTGTGAATGTTTTTTTTCTCGAAATTGAAGAATAGAACTGTAATATGATACAGCAGTTTCACTGTATGGAAGATTACAAGGAAAAAAATCACCATGCCAAAGAGAAGCTAGACCACGTGCTCCCTGCAGCATTTTACATTCAACCTAAACGTTCCTGGACAGATAAGTGAACTTAAGCATGGAAGGTGACCAGTTGGTGAAGGTGTTTTCTGCCAAATGCAGTAACCTGAGCTTGATCCTCGGGACTCAAATGGTGGAAACAGAACAAACTCCTGCAACTTGTCCTCTGTCATACAAACTGTGTACATGAAATGAATAAATAATAAAAAAAAGATAGTTCTCTTTGAAAACAATAAGAAATAAAAATACAATGTATAGGATTACACAGGTTTGTGTGCGTTCTGTTCCGTCAGCCTTTGTGTTTTCATACAGGGATATTTTGTTTATAACAGGTTTAAAGTATATCTTGAAATTAGGGTGTCTGATGCCTTTTGCTTCATTATTTTTGCTTGATTATTTTGGCAAACTGGAGAATTTTGAATAGTTTTCTTAATACTTCTATAAAAATTGTCACTGAAGTTTTTACAGAGAGCACACAGAATCTACTCATTACTCTTAATATCATAAACATTTTAACACTATTAATTTTTTCTAATCCATCATCATTTGTACATTTATTCTTCAGTTTCTCTCTTCAGTGTTTTGTACTTTCAAAGTACTGATCTAGCACCTAATAGGTTAATCATTTTTTTCAAATTTTGCAAAGCAGTGTGTGTGTGTGTGTACACGCGCGTGCGTGCGCGCACGTGTGTCTTATAAAGCATACATGGAGTACAAAGGATACCTGTTGAGAGTTGGTTCTCTCCTGCCACCTTGTGGGTTCCCAGGATTGAACTCAGGTCATCAGGTCTGCGCACAGTGCACCATCTTACAAGCCAAAAATTTAAAACTGTGTGATTCTATCATGACCTGGATAGTTTTGATTTACTTCATGGTTTCATCTTCCAACCACGGGTTGTTTTTTTTTTCACAACTACGTTTCTAAAATTGTTACCCATTGGTTAATTTTCCAGTTTTATCTTATTATTATTTTCTAGTGGTCTGAAAATACACTTGCTGTGATTTTAAGACTTTTGAATTAGCTGAGATTTACTTCCTGTCTTAACATTTGACTTGCCCTAGAAACTTTTCGGTGTATGATTAAAAGGTGTGTAGTATTCTGCTGCTGTTGGATGTAATGATTTCTATGTATGTCTTCTTGATCCAATTGCTCTTTGGAGTTGATCACTTGTGATGTTTCTTTATTGATTTTATGTCTGAATAATCTTCACATTCTGGAAAGTATAGTATTAAATTTCTTTTTTAGTTTTTAAATTTATGTATTTGTAATTAATTACAATTTATTCACTTCATATCCCAGCTGTAGGCCCTTCCCTCATCCCCTCCCAATCTCACCCTCCCAACCTTTTCTCCTCCCATGCCCTTCTCCAATTCCGCTAATAGGGGAGGTCTGCCTCCTCTTCCATCTGACCCCAGCCTATCAGGTCCCATCAAGACTAGCTACATTGTCTTCTTCAGTTGTCTGGTAAGGGGCTATCAAAGAGGCAGCCACTGAGTTCATGTCAGAGACAGCCCCTGTTCCCTTACAGAGGAACCTACTTGGACACTGAACTGCCATGGGCTACATGTGTGCAAGGGTTCTAGGTTATCTTTATGCATGGTCCATGGTTGGAGAAAAGACCACTGGGCCCATATTTTTTGGTTCTGTTGCTCTCCTGTGGAGCTCCTGCCCTCTCCAGGTCCTTCTATCTCTCTCTTTTTTCATAAGATTCCCTGCACTCTGCCCAAAGTTTGGCTGTGAGTCTCAGCATCTGCTTTGATATCCTGATCAATAGTGTCTTTCAGAGGCCCTCTGTGGTAGGCTCCTATTCTGTTCGCTGTTTTCTCCCTCTTCCAATATCCATTCCATTTTCCTTTCTGAATGAGGATTGATCATTTTACTCAGGGTCCTCCTTCTTGCTTAGCTTCTTTAGGTGTACAGATTTTAGTGTGTTTATGTTTATTCTATGTTATATGTCTAATATCCATGTATAAGTTAGTGTACACCCTGTGTGTCTTTCTGTTTCTGGAATACCTCACTCAGGATGATCTTTTCTAGTTCCCACCATTTCTTTACAGTATCTGTATTCTACATTTTCTTTATTCTATTAACATCAACTTTATTAATTTCAATGTTGGGTGAACATAGTTAAACTTGTTATATCATCTTCATGACTTTACCCCTGTATTGTTTGTTACACAGTGATTTCTGTTATCTCATTTGGTTGTTTTACTTAAAGCTACTGACAAATTCCTCAGGAGAAAGCTTGAACATTGTAAAGATAATGGCGTGATATAGTTGAAGAAATGGAATAAAAGTACCAGACCTAACAAAAACTGTCCTTCTCAACTGAAGGACAGATAAAAACGTTCACAGATAGA
The DNA here is from genome assembly GCA_028658305.1 of Pachyuromys duprasi. Lineage (NCBI taxonomy): Eukaryota > Metazoa > Chordata > Mammalia > Rodentia > Muridae > Pachyuromys > Pachyuromys duprasi. Next base: position 41,791,188 of record CM053760.1, read on the forward strand.
TAAAATGGGAGGGGAGTTTTCACTAGCAGACACACAATCGCACTCAGAATCCTCTGCTACTGGAAAGCTGGTAAAAAGTAATTTTGTCTCTAGAATGAAAGTTAAAAGTGAAAGCATCAACAATAACTATAGCTATGATAATTCGTTATTAGATATGTAATGTAGGAAAGATGTGTGGTAACATTTATAACTAAATATGGGTTCGGAGAATTTGAGGCATGCAGAGATTCTGAAGTAGGCCAACAGGCAGGGATTAGTTGTAAAATGGCTGCCAGAGTCCTTTGGCTTGCCCAATGCCAACTCTCTAGTTAGGGAGAAAGGTCTTGAGCTTGAACCCATAGTCTCAACCTCCTGCCAGGATCCACTGAGTCAAGTATGGTACATACATCCTGGAGAACACAAGTAAGGGCCCTGTGAGGAATAGTCTAGAACCTGGGCCCAACAGTATGGCATGAAAACTTGATCACACTGGAATCTAGACCTGTGGGAGTGAAATAAGTAACTCAGTATTTAGGTGTCTGTTTCCTCTCCTTTCTACGCATTTCCCTGGTTACTCTCCTGCCTCCTCATTATACCTTTTATAACTACAGTATCTTTTATACACATGCTAATTAGACAATTATTTATAGATCAACTGTGATGTCCCAGGCATTATGCTTATTCTGAAGAAGTGATCCAATATGGCTGTCTTCATGGAGCTTGTGGTCTACATGAGAACATGAGAAATGCATCCTGCGAATAGATCTGGAAAGAAAACGAAGCCTGACTCATGAGGCTATTTTGTGAAGTAGCCTGTGGGAAGGTGGTCTTTAAAGAGAGTCCTGAAAGATGAGATTCTATAACAGGATCTGAAGGAACTAGCATTCTAAGAAGAAAAGACAATTAGGATGTCAGGTTAAAGACATAGGCAGGGTCAGGACCAAGGTAAGTGACTTAAGAATAAATCCAATTCAATGGAGAACTGTGGGAAGGTTAGAAGGAAATAGATAATCGAGTCTAAATTCTGCTTTTCATAGATTTCCCTAAATCTATGTACAGTATAGACTTCAGAGAGTGCTGGAGGAAAAAAAAGTTACATATATAACACACTATTTATTTCCACAATGTAGAATTATCACTGTTCTATAGGAAGATGCAAAGAAGATATCTTCATAACACTTCTCAAGTCTGTTCACTAGTGATTTCAGAAAATAAAAGTGTGGGCTTAAGGATGAAGGGGAAATGTGAAAGGGAGAAGAACATTTTGAATTTATTATTATTATTTATTATAGTTTATTCAATTCATATCCCAGCTGTGGACCCCTCCCTCATTTCCTCCCAATCCCATTCCTCTCCCTCTTCTCTCCTTATGCCCCTCCCCTAGTCCACTGATGGGGGAGATCCTCCTTCCCTTCTATCTGACCCTAGCCTAGTAGTCTCATCGGGAGTGGTCGCATTGTCTTCTTTTGTGGCCTGGAAAGGCTGCACCCCTCAAGGGGAGGTGATCAAAGAGCCTGCCACTGAGTTCATGCCAGAGACAGCTCCTGCTCCCCTTGCTAGGGAACCCACTTGGAGACTGAGTCTATGGGCTACATCTGAGCCAGGGTTATAGGTCCCCTCCAGGCATGTTTCTTGGTTGGGGTATCAGTCTCTTCAGGGCCCCCAGGGTCCACACAATAGACATCGGAAGCAGGAGAAGACAGGGAACAGGACAGGAGCCTACCACAGGGGACCTCTGAAAGACTACTGATTGAGGTATCTAAGCAGAGGCTGAGACTCATAGCCAAACTTTGGGCAGAGTGCAGGGAATCTTATGAAAGAAGGGGGAGATAGAAAGACCTGGAGGGGACAGGAGCTCCAAAGGGAGACCAATAGAGGCAAAAAAAATGGGCTCTAGGGGCTCTGAGGAGAAGGACAATTCTTAATGTTGTGTCAAAAGTTTTGCTAACAGGAGAATGTGGTCAGTAAGCAATAATATACTTTAAAAACAGCAGGTTAGTTTATTTATTAGACATGATGCTGGAAATGGAGGAATCACCATGTGTCTCCCTGAGATTTAAAGAAGTTCTTAATCCATGAAGAAAGGAATTTTCTGGGGTCCTATAGAGTGAACTAAAGTATGAGGACCTCACCATGTGCTCTGTTGGTTATCCTGAAAACATCTAAGTCCGTAGTCAGAGAGTAAAATGGCTCCCAGACTCATTTTTCATGGGATGCAGGCACCTGGAGACCAGGAGGCATAATCTTTCCTGAATACTACCTCAAGAATCAGCAGTAGTCTACAGGGCCCTTTGCTCCTATTAAATGGCTCCTCAAAGTCTGAAAGGAAAAGTTCTGGGACTATTTCAAAATCAAGTTGTAGACAGAAGCCGCATACTGACGTCCACTACTTTTCAGGTGCCTCCCCGAAGCGTCAGTGGCCAGCTGGCCAGCCTACCTACCAGAACCCATTCTCCTACTGCCTCAGATGCATCGCTGCCTGCCTGGAACATCAACCTGCTCCAGGGCACAGCCGAATTCCCAGATCTCCTGCTTCATCGGTCATGCTCAAGCTCCAGTCCGTCTGTGTTTCCCAACGCCTTTACGCCAGAATAAAATCAGTCAAGGAAAACACAATCGTGCGGTACCAAGCCACAGGCTGTTTGTCTCAGCCTAAGTGACTTTGACACGCAGGAAGCAGAAGAGTAGAGCCAGCCCTGTTGAGAAGCAGCTCCAGCTAAGGCTCCCAAACTGCCAGGTGACATGCCACACCCAGGCCCAGCTAGTGTGCACTCAAAGTGTAACTAGGCTTTTCTAAACTCTCTCCTTGGTACCTCTCTCACCCCGAACCCTTTTATCTCCATCTGAAGTGTTGAGCCATTCTTCTCTTCCTCTTGGAAGTATGAGTTCAGTACATCTAACCTTTGCCTGAGGACCCTGCTTGGATAGTCCCACCTACCATCCACATAGTATATCTTGCAGCTTTCTCTAACGGTGGCTCAGAGAAACCCATGCAGGCATGCATCATAAAGCATAAAACAGAGAATGTCATTTGCTATTGTTTCACTTTTATTCTCCTAAACGGTTCTAGAAATACAATTCATTTTGCAGTGAGGGCTTCCTGATGGCCATTTGTCATGTATTCTCAGAGTCTGTCAAGCCCATGTGGGGGCAGGTTGATTAGCCAGGAAGGCAATGATGCAGCAGAATTGGCAGAATCATAGTTCCTGGTAGATCGGCTGTGTGGTTAGCTGCTAAGACTTGAGAAGGGGTGTCTGAAAAGGAGCAGATACCAGTGTGTGGTTCTGTCCTGACTGGATGATCTTGAAATGGTAGAGTGTTTGACAGTTCTGACAAGAAAACAAATGTGTCAGTAGGTGTGACATGTCCCAGTCTAGTCTAATTGTTTGTGGCACCACACTCTTCTCTGATGGATGGATGCCCAGTTCGTTATTAGGTGGGGGCATGGATGAAGGGGCATCAGTGCAAGGAAAGCCATTGGCTTTGAAATCTGACATCCCTTGCTATGCCACTGGAGCCATAGCATAAGTTTATAAGAAGATATAAACTTCTTAGCCCTGTACCTGCCAGGGTAATTCCTTCAGGGGCCCCAACCCAGGCACCCTCCCTCATTTCCATCCAAATTCATGGCAGCTTCTTTCAGTGCAGCTTGGTAATGCTGCTTTCTCCTCTCAAATGCAAGGATCTTAGCTTTTCTAGGGCTTAGTCCCAGAGCTGGGTCTTTCCTTTAGAAAGCCCCCACTTTTATTTTTCTAATCTAGTCTACTCCCTGGAGAATCAAAAGGCCTTAGAAAAACAAATATACACTTGAGGCCCTGTTTGCTTTTCTCAAAATCAGATCCTTTCCTGCCGCCCAAACTAGCTCCTGTTCCCTGTGTAATCCATCTCAGTCAGCAACACCGCAGTCAGCCAAGCTGCAAGAAGCCAGACACATCACAGGCATTCTTGATTCCACCTTCTCTTTCTTCACCACTTCCCCAAGCCATTATTGAGTCCTGCATTTCTAGTTCAAATATATACTTGGAATATGTGCTTGTCTTCAAGACCCTCCCCACGACCATTGTTAGAAACCACGCTCATCATCACCTCTCGCTCTGACTACAGCAGTAACTGCCTGGCTGGCCCCAGCCTCTTGACTGGCTGCTACCCAGAACACTGTTCAAAACTCTGCGGTCTCTGCCGTTCGCAGCTCAGATCATATCACACAGAAGCTATGTTTCCCCTGCTGACTTCCCATTCCGTTTAAACATTGGTTCAAGTGATCTCTATTATTGAGCATTTGTAGGGCCCTCAAGTTCATCCCTGTGTCTCTGCTTATACACTGGCTTTCTCAGTCCTTCTTCAGTTCTCAAGGTCCTTCCTGTTGGCTTAGAAATTTCTGCTATTTTCTTCTTAAAATGTTTCTTACAGCATGAATTGATATTAATTATATACAATGGATCTCATTGTGACGTGTGTATAATTTTATCATATCTATTCCCGTTGCCCTCTCTTGTCCTCCTTCCGCTCCTGCCTATCCCATCTCTCTACCCAAATAATTCTTCTATTTTCATGCTTAAAAAAAATCTAATAAGGGACTCATGCATAAGTCAAGTAATCCTGAAGTTAGGAGATGCCATGGCTTTATAAATGTAGGCAGAGTCCTGAGTGACCACTTTGACCAAGAATCCTATTTTGAGAATGAATATTTATTTTCCTGGTTGACATCCAAATTTTCCATCTAGTGGCTCACACTTGTGGATAAATCTGAAATCCTTTGTTGAAACAAGCCTAGGCACATGACGGAATGCCCTCTGTATACCAGTATGGTGCCGAACCCTCAATAAGCCTTGTTTAAAACATCTTAGAATAATTTACTGAGAATATGCTCCACTATTACCGTGAGCCTCAGAATATTAAGTGTCTTTATTTATACCATAATACATTGGCTTTATGCTTATGTTACTTTGCCTTATTGCGTGTCTCTGTCTACTTGTTCTTGGGCACTGCATTATGCTTTTGGATAAACTTATGTGTGTACATGTGTGGGGGAACAAGAGGTCAACATCAGATGGCTTCCTCAGTCTCTCTTCTTACTTTTGAGATAGTCCTTTGCTGAACTCTGAGCTCCCTGTTGGTTCTGTTGGCAAGCGAGTGAGCTACAAGGATTCGTCTGTCTCGGTCACCCCAGTAGCTGTGTTACAGGCATGTGCCTAATTTTTATGTAGCTGGTGCAGAAGCTAAACTCAAGCTTCCATGTTTCCAAGGCAATCATTTTTCCAACTAAGCTATGTCTCTAGCTCTGTTTTTCACCATTTAAAAGGCATGATCAACGAGGCATCCTCGGCACAGGAAAAAAATGACACGTTTCAGATCATATACTGTTAAGAGTGCTTTCTGTAAAATCTCTTATAAAGAAAAATTTAAAAGAAAATATTTTGCAACAACATTAAAATTCTGAGAGAATGAGGAAAAAGTGATAAATTGAAATTTAATTGTTCCTAATACCAAAATTTGCTTAAATCCTCACCCACACCCTCGGCCTAGGAAGACCACACCAAGACAAGTCACTCTGGCCTTTGGAGCCCATTCATTAGTGAAGGGAAGTGTTTATGTGGTCTCAGCATAGGGATGATATAATGATTGCCTTTCCTCCCATCAGGTCCCACCCCTTCTCAGGAAGACATCAGGGGTCAGCACAAGTACAAACTCCCATTTGATGAGTCACTTTGGGAGAAAGCCAATCACAGCACAAAGATTGTCTCCAGGGAATTGGTAAAAGGAAATGGTACCTTTCCTTTTGAGGTCTGGGATCTAATCTAAGCCTGGTCTGATGCCATGGAAACCACCTGGTCTGTCTGGCAAGGGATGCAGGGAAAGACAGAACAGTATCCTCCAAAAGGAAGCCGCCTGTGCTGTCCTCTCGGCAGGATTCTTGGGCAATCGTCACTGCCAGATTTCTGAACCCAGGTGAAGCCAGGGTCATGAATGGGGCATATTTGCTTTCTTATTATTAACTTTTATTCCTTTCAAGGCATCCAGCCATAGTAAAAAATAATGTCTCTTTGAGGAGTCAGTAGAGAGAGGAAGCTCACAAATTTTTGGTTCTCTCTAACCCAATGTATCTGCTATGGCACCATTGGCTAGCCAAACCCTACATGTCTGCCTAACCTAATCCTAACTGCCATTGCTGCCATCATCAACAAAATTAAGACCGCCAACACCCACATTTCAACTACCACCTGGTTACCATATCTAATAGTACTTATATATTTCAAATGATTTTCCATGAATAAGGCATGCTGACGTTCAATTTTCATTTAACGTCTATAGCAAAAGGTATTACCTTTAATAATAAGAAATAGTCAGGCTCAGAGAGGCCAGGCAACTTTTTTTTGTAAGTGGCAGAGATTTCTAATGTGTGTGTCATCCTGAGCCTGTGCTCTCATTACATCAAATGAAAGTTTTCTCCTGGGGAGAAAGGAAGAGTTAATATCACCAGATAACCTCAAGCAAAAAGAGCTATCTTCTCTCTCCCACCTCCCACTTTCAAGTCCTCCTGCTTTTCTGTGGAAGCAACTCTAGAACATTCTTCAGTGTAAGCCATTTCCCTCCTTCCCTCACAGAGCTCTTCATGTCTTACCTGCTGCAAGAAGCGAGCAGTGGTTGACATGATGACTTGGTACCAAATTGCTGTAGTTTTTTTTTTTTTTTTTTTTTTTTGTAGTCTCCGCAGTCTACCCCCTACCATATCTTCTGTTTGAAAAAAATGAAAAACAAAACAAAAGGTTTTTTTTTTCCACAAAGCTTTATCCTCCAGCATCCACCACTGAAGGGAAGTTGGCCAAATCTTAACACACGAGGGTTCAACACAACCAAAAAGTATTTTCCCATCTCATGTTAACAATAAACTGAATGCATGGCACATAGTCACAAGCAGATGCTCATCTTTCTCTCCAGGGACCCAGAAACATATTTTCCCTTGTCTAAAGGTCATGAAATGAAATTTAAAACAAACAAACAAACAAACCAAAAACACTGATGAGTTTAAAAGCGTGGGAAGTAATTTTCAATTGTGAACTACAAAGAGACAGAGGAAGACAGTGCAGCTACTCCTGATGAGACCTGATAGACTAGGATCAGAAGAAAAGAGAGGAAGACCTCCCCTATCAGTGGACTTGGGGATGAGCATGTGTGGAGAAGGGGAAGGGAGGGTGGGATTGGGAGGGAAGGAAAGAGGAGGCCTGGGGGGATACAAAGTAAATAAAGTATAATTAATAACAATTAAAATTAAAAAATGGAAAAAAATAATGTTAAGGCAAACCCTGACAGGGAGACAGTCAGAGATTCTTTTTTTTATATATAAATTTATTTATTTTTATTTCAATCACAGGTTAGGTACTTTGAATCCCAGGCGTAGCCCCCTCCCCCATTCCCTCCTACCCTCCCACTCCCTCCCTCATCTCCCTCCTCCCCGCCCCCTCCAAGTCCACCAACAGGGGAGGACCTCCTTCCCTTCCATCCAACCCCAGCTTATCCTGACTTCTCAGGGCTGGCTACAATGTCCTCCCCTGGGATCTAGCCAGTCTGTCACTCCCCTGCTTGTATGGGGGAGGGTCAAAGAGTCAGCCATCAAGATCATGACTGAAACA
>CM053760.1:41799297-41839941 GCA_028658305.1 Pachyuromys duprasi
AAAAAAAAACATTAAAACTGGGAAAATTTATCCCGCAAAACTCACTTGAATTTGGAAGTCCAAGTTCAATGATTACACAGCTAACATTTAATAAAAGGCCACACTTTTTTTCTGAAACACTTTGTGAGTGTTGTCTCACTAAATTGTAATAGCGTTCCTTTGTCATGGATACTTAGCTCTATATTGGAAAAACAACGAAAGAGAGAATAAGAAACATTTATAACTCACACAAAATATGGGGTGAGAATGAAAATCTGACTATTGAATTCCAGAGCCCATACGATCAGTTTCCATGTAATGCCACTGATAGGTCAAATAAAAGCAACACTAGGAATCCCAAGTAAATTCTGCTTTTACATACTACAAACAGTAAAGATCCTTGTAGCAATATACAGTAGCTCAGGTTCTGTGCTAAGCCCATGGCAGTGTGCTGCTTCGGATTCCACACACACTCTAAAAGAGTCTTCCTCTTGTGCTGTTCATCAGCTGGACAGACCCCTCATTAACAAGACTGTGTCATTAAGAAAAATTACAAATTTCTGTCAGGAATGGAGTTCCTACTGTCTTGATGTTTGTTCTTGCTTAGGGAGCACATCTGAACCATGAAGGAGAAAGTCAGAGAGAGAAATAGGAAGATGATTTTCTCTCAGATGCCCAGCGCTTGGCTATCAGAGCCAAGGGCAAGGAAGGCAGCATGAAGTCTTTAAAAGAGAAATGAGTAACATGGCTATGCTCAATTTGCTTTTCTTTGTCTGTGTGTTGCTATTTGTGGTGGTGGTGCTGTGCTTTGAGACAGTTTTACTATATGTTAAGCTAGTCTGGAACTTAAGGACTTAGCACAGGCTAGACTCAATTGTGGTAATCCTCCTACCTCAGCATCTTAAGTCTGTAATTATAGAGAGGAGCCACTATGCTCAGCAATCAAAAGACTTTATTAACTACATTAAGAAACACACAGTTATGTGCCCAATTATGCATACTTCTAAACCAGAGGGACTTAATTACTCTAAGAAATAATGGAAGACAATGATTCTAAGCCCATTATACCATTTCCTGGTGTCTGGTGTGCACAGAGATATGCCTCTTTGTGGAAGATCTAGTGTAGTGTATTTGCTTTTCTATGTCATAGGTATTTTTCAATGTTCAGGACATTGTCTAAAAGGAAAATAGGAGGCAAGTTGAGATGTGATAAAAACAGTTTGGGGCCATTCGGACAACAGTTACAGCCACTATTGATTTACTTATAAAACCAAACACACATCATTTTTCTGTGTTTGTTTACTTTGTGCATTTTCACCATGATAGTCCTAAATGCTAGTTTAGATTAGGACACATTCCGTGTTTTAACATTTCTTTTCCTCCTGTTGTTCCTTCTGTAATCTGCATTCCCTGAAAAGGGCGTGACAGTTTCACAGTCCTTCTATCAAGAGAGCGCCATCTGGACTCTTCCCAGCACCACCCAGTACAGCGGAGGCCAGTGTCAACTTCCCACAAGGAAGGATTCCACTGTACTCCAGACCCGGAAGTGAGATCTAGGATTATCTTGCAGCCTGCTGCTTTACTTGGCCTGCAACCTTAAGAAGGGATCCAACAACTGTCTTCTTTGATATCAAGGCCTGGGTCACCTATACCACTCAAAGTAACAACAGAGGAGTTACATGCAATAGGATTGCTTTTCTTCACTCACCTATTATTCCACTTCTTATGAAAGAAGTAGTAAGTTTAACACAAATATTTCACTAAAATCTCTATATACCAGCATACTATTTTAAGGTGATGAAATGAAACAGAGAAAGAGAGAGAGAAGAGAGATAAAGAAAGAGAGAAATTCTTATTTCATAATGGGATACAGGTAGCTTTGGCATCTAGAGAATGGTAGGAAATATCATGGAGCACCATGGAACACCACAGCAGTGGTAGATTTTAGGTACAAAATAGCTGATTCTTTGGATGATGGATTAAGAGAAGAAGTAAACTATGGGTGCCTCCACTTTTCTGAGAATATGGATCGTGTCACTGTCTCTAATAAAGTGGGGACACTAGTAGGGAAGGTACTTGACAGAAAGATAAAAGTCTCCTGCTGTATAATGAAGTGGGGAAGGGAGAAAGTGATGCTTTATTACTCTTTGGAATCTCGTTTTTATGTTCTTCATTGATGAAGTACTAATCTGTGTAACTTGGTTAATAATAATTCTTTATACCTTCCAGGGAGTTGAGATACATTCTTTATGAAAGAAATTCTGTTGCAGCATTGCTATTTGAAAGTCATCACCAATACAAAGCAGATAATTATAACACAGATAGGAAATGTGTATAAGTAATAAGTATTATATAATAAGAAAAATTTAAAAGATAAGCCCATCGAAATCACTTCATGAATCATTAGTGGACTCAAATTCAAACAACTCGACCCACACAATGTCATGTTTAAGACAACTGAAACAATTTTCATAATGATTTTGTGAAATATTAAAGAGCTGATTTTGCATAAAATATGTACCTTCTTGAGTTAATCAGTGCACACTGAAGTATTTATGGTATGAATGACATTGTTTCTTGATTTGCTTTTGAATAATACAGAAAAAACTAAAAAGATAAGCAAAATGTCTATAAATAATTCTTAAATCTAGTTAGCACACAGTTATTATATCATTCTCTCTAATTTCATATATCTTTTAGAATTGCATTCCACCTTGTAGATTATTTTAAAGTTATACCAAATAAATTGAAGAAACAGTGAGTACAGGAAAAGAGGGGATTCATCAACAAAGAGGAAATATTCACTAGCGGTAAAGATGGTGCAGAAGAGGAAAGCAACTGTGAACCTAAAAGTTTCAAAGCTTCCTTCTCGTCTCAGTTATCTCTCTTAGGTGGTGGGTTGTATGCCCTTGAGAATCCTGTTGATCTTTTATGGAAGGTACAGCATGGAGCTGTCAACCAAGAAGAAGTCTGTAAACTCTCCAGCAACGGCTGACCAGGACATTTTCCACACACATCTGTGAAGAGTGGGTATACATGATGCATACATGATGCATACTTTCCATCATGTTTTTCTTTTTAAACAAATGAAACGGAGTATCACAGGAAAAAAAAATAGGGCATCTAAGGTAGGCACTGGTGTCTAAGAGCAAGTCACTCCAGAACGCAGCACCTAAAACCTTCTATCATTATGATAGTTTCTACCATGTGCACTCTGAGATGAAGTCTACGTGACAACATTTCTGCATACAAAGAAGTACCACACTGGTCACCACTGCTTTACTCCAGAAATTATTGTACACTTGGAGAAAATCCATAGTATGTTGAAAATAAACACAACAGAAATGACAGCAGAAGACAGTAAAATCATCAGAAAGAAAATACTTTAAAAGAACAAAAAGAGGTATTTAAAATAAGAATATATATATATATAACAATAATAGAATTCTAATATAAAGGATAAATAAAAACTAAGGTAAAGGCCGTTGGAAATTGACATTCAGCTCTGATCCTTATCCTGTGTCATTTAGATGGGAAAATGATGAGGACAAGAAGGAAGATGAGGAAAAGAAAGAAGGAGGGTAGAGGGAGAATGAGGGAAATTGAAAGGAAGAAAGAAAAATAAAATAAAGTCCATCTAAAATTAAAGGAAACAAGGTACTTTTCATGATCTGATGGAGAAAGAAACTGGCAGCACATGGAATATGTAGCGTTTGAGTGAATATATTGATTGTCAACTTGACAGGATATGGAATTACCTTGGAGACAATTTTACTGAAAGTCAATTTTAGATTGGATTAGCTGAAGTAGAAAGACACCCTAAATGTGATGAATACCGTCCCATGGGCTGGGATCTTGGGATTTATACAAAGGAGAAAGTGAGTAGGCACCAGTATTCGTTCTCTGTGACTCATATTAAGTACAATGTGACCAGCTGCCCTTCTGCGCCTGTTTTTATGCCACAATGGAATATACCTCCTTGAAATGGAGTTGAACTTTGTGCAGGGCGAGCAATAAGGGCCTAGTTTTCTTCTACTATGCATGCCTAATCCAGTTTGGGCAGCAATATATGTGGAGGATGCTCTCTTTTTACCTATCAAAAATCAGATCCTCAATTCTATTTATTTGATAAATGGGTCTATTTTTATATCAGGGTTACTGTGTTTTTATTACTATATGTCTATAGAAAAACTTAGAATCTAGGATGGTTATACCTCCAGCAGTTTTAGTTTTAGGTTCTTTGTTTGGACGGTTTTTTGCTTTTTGTTTTGTTGGTGGTGGTGGCATTGGTGATGGTGGTGGTGGTTTTTATTGTTCAGGATTCTTTCCCTGATCCTGGGTCTTGTTTACATATAAAATTTAACAACTTTTTTTTCAATTTCCTTGAAGAACTGCATTGAAATTTTGATGGGGATTGCATTGAATCTGTAGATTATTTTTGGGAGAACGGTCATTTTCACAGTATGAATCCTACCAATCCATGAGTATGCGAGGTCTTTTCATCTTCTAGTGTCTTTCTTTATTTCTTTCTTCATTGTCTTAAAGTTTTCACTGTACAAGTTTTGCATTTCATTGGGTGTATTTATTTCAAGATATTACAATTTTAAACAATAGTTGAACAATTATTTGAGAAATGAATGTAATGTTTTTGAACTCATTTACCTCTAACTTCTCATAAGCACCCTTTCCAATTTCTTTTTTTCTCATCTACTTATTTGTTTAGTTATTTAGTTATTCACTTTACATCCTGATTATAGTCCCCTCCCTCTTCTGCTCCCAGTTCTACCCCCCTCCATCTTCCCCCCACCCCAGTCTCATCTCTCCTTCCCTACCCAAACCCTACCCCAAGCCACTGGAGTATATCAATCCCATCAGGACTGAACACATCCTCTTTCCCTGTGGCCTGACCAGGCAGTCCCACCAGGGGGAAGTGATTGAAATGCAGTCAACAAAGTCCATATCAGAGACAGCTCCTGTTTCTCTTATCAGGGAACCCACGTGAAGCCTGAGTTGTTCATTGCCTACATCTGTGTAGGGGTCTAGGTCCAATCCATGCATGGTCCTTGGTTAGTGCTTCAATCTCTGTAAGCCACCCTGGATTTTGCTTGTTGCCTCTGTTGGTCTTCTTGTGGAGCAACTGTCCAATCCTTTCTATCCTTTCCCCCACTCTTCCCCAGGTCTGCCTGGGGAAGGGAGGGTTAGGAGAAGAAAGGACCTGCAAAGAGAAGGGAAACCAGGGGTCGGGACATCCCTTTGATATACTGGAGACCTGACACAGGGTAGGCTCTTGGAAGGATATGGGGGTGACTCTAGCCAAGAATCCTAGTAAACGGGATCATGAAGACAGAAAAGGCTACTCTCTACCTAGACAGGACTCCTAGTGGAGGGAAGGGAACACCAACAACCTCCCCAAAAAAACTTCATTCCAAAATTTACTCTGCCTATAAGATGTGCGGAGATAAAAATAGAGCAGAAATTGAGGAAATGTTCAACCTTTCCGATCTTTCTCTTAACTTTTACCATCAAATTTGAGTTTTCTTCTTTTTCTCTCAAGTCCAGATTGTGTTGCCCTACCAATCTTTAGAGTGAAGTCTTCCCTAGCAGATGCTCAACCTACCAGAAATCACACCAATAGAAAAAAATGACTCCCTCTATCCCAGTATCTATCAAATGACAATAGCTCCTCAGACAGTGGTAGGGTTTCATGCCCACAGATCTCCCCATGCTAGCTTTTTGTCTTCTTTGAACTTTTGCAGGTCATGTGCATGTTGTCACAGTCTCCGTGAGTTCATAGGTGTATCAACATTGTTGTATCTGGTAAACATTGTTTCCCTGGAATTGTCCACCATCTCTGAGTCTTTCAAAATCTTTTCTTCCCCTATCAGTGGTCTTGGGGAGGAGCATGGGAGGAGATGAGGGAGGGTAGGATTGGGAGGTGATGAGGGAGAGGGCTACAGCTGGGATACTAAGTGATTAAACTGTAATTTATTAAAAAATAATTAATTTAAAAACAAACAAAAGAAAAATGAAATTCCACTTGATCTTAGCCAAAAGGCCTAGATGAGACCTGATAGACTAGGTTCAAACGGAAGGGGAGGAGGTTCTTCCCTATCAAGGGACTAGGCAAAGGGAGAAGAGGGAGGGTGGGACTGGGAGGATGAGGGAGGGTCCTGCCGTAGGGAAACAAAGTGAATAAATTATAAGAAAGAAAGAGCAAAAGAAAGAAAGAAAGAAATTAAATTATGAAATTCACAGGTAAATGGATGAAGGCGGAAAGAAAATCCATGTGAGGTAATCTAGATCCAGGAAGACATTCTATGAGGCTATACACAGACAATGTGTGTGTGTGTGTGTGTGTGTGTGTGTGTGTGTGTGTGTGTGTGTGCATGTACGAGAGAGGTAGGGGGAGAGAAAGAGAGAGAGACCAAAAAGGAGGAGGGGGTCTTAAAAATGGAAATAGAAAACAGTGTTTTAAGGGGTAAATATTAAACGAGAAAAGGAAGATTAAATGTAGAGGAAATGGGAAGTAATGGTAGAGGAGGGAATATGGGGAGAAATAAATAATACTGAAAGCTTTTGGGAAAAAAACACAATGAAACCCACTACTGTAGGAGGTTACAAAAATACATACATATTATGATATGAGGAGACAACACCCCAAAGGAAATCAACTTACAACTCTGAGCACCAGAAATGGATTACATCTTTGGAGTCATTGGCAAAAGGAATCCATAGCCTCCAACCCAAACAGCACAGGCAATTTCAGTGCCATTGGTTACCTTCACTTGATGGTAAGAACTTACTGGGGAAGATACAACATGTAGAAATAGACCTGGTACTCAACTGAAAGTTTTACTAATACAAACTAGAGTTCATGATGCTGGAAGATCTATAAACACAACCAGAGGAAAAAAGTGATAATCATTCTCATCTAGCTATGACCTATGGGCTATAAAAACAAAGTGCCTGCAAGATATACACAGTGGTACAATAGTGGCACATATGTTCTTAACACAGCCATGGTTGAAATACTTTGGAGAATGGGAACAGGAAGCTTTAAATGTTAACAATAATAATAAACCTTTCTGAATGCACACACTCACATAGCACATAAATGTCTTGCACTATGTTATTGAAAGATCTAAAAATGATGTCCAATTTATTTTTGTATTGGGTAGCTCTAAAAAGATGCTCATCAATGTGCACTTAAAATCAAACATTTGGTAGTTATTTAAGGGAAACACCCAATGGTGAAGCTTGAATTCACATGTAAATTTCAGTAAATGTATAGACACAAACATTAGACTGTAACATGAAAACTATTTTGGAAGCTCTTCCTCCGTTATTCATTGCACTGAATCTAAAGATCACTTAATGTTTTCATTTCACACATTACAAGAGAAACTGTTCATCTGAGGAATTCCTTCAAATAGAGTAAGCTTCAGTAAGGTTAAAAAGTTATCCAAAAGATCCTTCAAAAAGCTCTAACTAAATATCAATTTCCATTGTTTCTGAACCTTGCCTGGGTCCTAAGGGAAAAAAAGATCAAAGTAGGAGGTTTATGTAAATATTGAAGAAGCAAAGGCTTTTGTGAAATCCAGTGATGTATATTATTAAGAAAAGGAATGACTCAGGTGCTGTGGTGTACGCCAACACTTGGCAAGGCAGAGGCAGACAGATCTCTGTGAGTTTGAGGCCAGCCTGGTCTACAAAGCAAGTCCAGGACAGCCAACACTACACAGAGAAATCCTCTCTCCAAAAACCAAAAACCAAAACTATCAGAAAGAGAGAGAGAATGATTAGTCTCAGGATTCTGTTGTGGCTATGGTCAATGTAGACCCTTCCAGGAATAGCTGGTACACAAAAAGAGAGCTATGATACTAAACAGCATCTGTTAAATGCAGTTCACATGATAAAAGACACACAAAGACAGTGTTTCCACTCAGCCACATTAACCCATCTCAATGGACTATCTTCCTATCAATGGCACCTTCCATGATCCCCAAAGAACCCGTGTGGAATTAGATATATAGTGACATTTCTCTTCCCCCTAAGACTTACCCTCATTCTTCTAGAAGGAAAGATAGCAAGTTAAATGCTTTTCAAAATAGCCTTTTAATTCTTGGCTGGCCATCACATTAGTTGTTTCTTTAGCTTGGTGAAAAAACATGATTCTCCTTCCTTTAATGTGTTCAAAACAGCTTCTTACAAACTTCAGAATATCTAACCCATATATTTCTAGTGAGACATGCCTGTTCTTTCCATAGGCCAATTTTCAATGTGCCTACCTAAGAAGTGAAGATGATGGCCATGTCAACCTTACAGAGTTCTTATGATTTACTGAGATAGTCTGCAAAGTTAGGAAATTCTTTTGACCTGTACTTTGGCTACAAGCATCAGTAGCAACAAGACAAATCAAAACTCAAAGTGGTTAAAACAAGTGAATACATCCTTCATATCAGGTTAAATTGAGAGCAATAAAATTCCAGCTCCAAATGATTGGCAAAACCTGCTAAAGGTCAAATTCTTCCCAATTCTTGTATACTGTGCCCAGCTGGTTTTATCCAAAGCTCCCATGTTCTTAGTCATATTATAGTAGACAACAGACATGTGTGCGGCACACATAGCTTTGCTTTTTTGTTCATTTCCAGTAAGAAAGGCAAGAAAGACTTCCAGAAGCTGCCCAGTAGTTTTTCCTCCTCCCTAGAGGACAAGATTATTTTGACTGGCATGGATGTATCTTCCAGTGGAGGTAAAGAGAGATTATTTACACAGTCAGTGAACTTTACTGAGTAAAGGTTAATGTTCTTCTTCTCACCCACCTCCTCTCTTTCATTATCTCCCTGTCTCTCTTTGTCTCTCTGTATGTGTGAGTGTGTTTGTATGATGCACATGTCTGTATGAGTATGTGCATACATGTACATGAAGGGCAGCATCTTATCTCTTCCTCAATAATTCTTCACCTTGTATTTTGAGACAGAGTCTCTCACTGTACCGGAAGCTCATTATTTGCCAGGATGGCTGCATAGTGAGCTCCTGGGATCTGGCAGTGACTGCTTCCCACTCCAACACTGGGGTTACATATGCACAACAATCTTATACACATGCTGGCCTAAACACAGATCCCCAATATAACTGACAGGCATTTTACTTCTGGAGCCATATCCCTAATCCAGGATGTTGTTTTATAAGCACTTTTGTCCACATTATGATGCCTTTCTGGTCTTGCAGGAAGATTTTCCCCAAGATGCAAATGGTTACCACTTCCAAGTTCTCAAAATGGCAAATGAATTTTATTCTTTTTGTGTCATTTTATATATTTTATAAAGAATGTCTAAAGTGGTGTTTCAAAACTATTTTATTTTATTTGCATTGGAGTGAGAAACATGGAAAAGATAAGGGATAGAATTTTCTTAGTATGTAAGAAATCTAGCTATATTGGTGTCTGGAGGGCTGCTCAACAAAATTCTATACCTTTTCACATTCTTTATTCCTCCTCTCACTTAAAATATTTTAGGCCTATAGTGCTAACTGTCACAAATCCTCAAGACCTTCAGACTAAAACCAGAAATATATCTTCACCACCAAACAAATTTGGAAGATCAGCTGGTCTTTCCCATTTCTGAGAAAGTGAGTTTTATAAATGATATAATTTGATAATTATTTTCTAAGAACTAACTCCTTTTCTAGTTTGTTCCACATAAGCTGAATACAATAAAAATGTAGGATTCAAAGGCTACATTTAAGAAAATTCCAAGCGAATCTCTGAAAATAAACATGTGAATAGTAAAATTTAAAGTATTCTAGGACTCTGAGCCCAAGGAAATTACTGCAGCCATTTAGTAGTTTAAGCCGAGCAGAGAACATCTCATAATTACTGCAGGGTGTTTCACAGATTGAGATGTGAACACAGCCTAAGCCTGTAATGGATACTGACACTTTCCATGGAGCAGGAAGGCAGATTGCATCAAAGGCTTACACATTTAATGTCGATCTATCCCATGACTAACTGAAAGCACAACCATGACCTTGTATTCTTCCAGATAAGGATGAACCCTGATGAGCTGGCAAGTTTCTAGACACTGGAAAGCATAGTAACAACTTCTTGGGCTCCTGCTACATTTTCTGATGTAATTCAGGAATCACAGCTAGAACATGACTGGCCTGCTCTATGAACCTCTGTACATGACCAAACACAAAATCTTCATCCACACTGTTGATAGCAATATTACATAAACTGTTATTATTAGGCAGAGCAAGGGAATAATCAAGTAATAATTAGAATGGTCTGGAATGAACGCTTTTAAGTTCTAAAAGATATGTGACTTTTAGAACTGGGTTTGAAAGAGAGAACAGAAATAACAGACGCCAAGATGGAGAGGAAACAAGAAAGGGCATGGGTTAACATGGTGACCGTGGATACGGAAAAGTTTATGGGCAGGGGTGGGTGGACCTGGGAGCCTGGCCATGACCTGATAAAGGAGGAAAATCAACAAACCAGTGCTGAAATCTGGCTCCCAGATGCCCTTCCTGGTGCATATCTTCTAGGTGTAATTTGCTTAGGTCTATAGAGTTGACAGTTAAAGCCAAGAAAAAGTCATCAGCTAGGCTTAAATTCTGTCTTGTGTTCTTTAAGTGTTCTTTTTTCCATTCAATTCTCTGAAATATAATTTCCCTTGGCAAGGTAAAATTTTCCAAATAGGAAACTAGTTGGTGTATTTTTTTATACTCCCTTGAACCTTGTCAAAACAACTAGGTGGAACTGCAGATGTTGATTAATGTTTTGCAAATATATTGATATTGATCCCCTTTTTATGTCTTCAGGCTGCCTCTGAGTCCTCCTTTCTACAGAGAAGACCCCATGATTTCCAGATCTGTAGGTTTTCAGTAGGGCAGGTAACATACCTGTGAATGTGCTGGTTCATGGCTGACTATAGCTCTCATCTGTTCAGTGATGCTTGACCTGAAACACTTTCACATTCAATACTTTAGATTCAATGCACCTCACCTAGTCTCCCAAATATTCACAGAGAGCATCAGAGAGATAGGAAGAAGTGCCCAGAAATGCACAGTATACCCCACTTTGTTAACTTTAAGAAAACTTTACCTCCTTGCATTCCTGGATTACTAAATATCCATAAAAAGTACTGTTCACTTCTTATTTAGAGTATCTTTTCCTCTTAAAGGTTCAAATCTTCAAAAGTATTGTCTATGCTTATACCACAATCTGATCCTAAATGAAAGAGACAAAATGGGAGAAGTCAAGGTAACAGTCTTAGAAATTATCTCATCAGAGTCCCATAGCCTACAGAGTGTTCTGGAGCTGAGAGAGACTGGGTCCATCCAGCGACACTCAGTCAAGTTAAAGATCTCTGTTTAGACTAACCTTAATAAACATATGGCTTACATCCTTATGTATGAATGAATATAATGAAATGTGGGGTCCTGAACAAACCTTGGGTGAAAGTGTAAAGAGCAGTTGAAATCCTAAGTGAATGTGAATTGCTGATATGTTCATAGCCATAGAAAAGGCCTTATGTCTCAGACCTCCCCCCCACCACCATTGGGCGGGCTCAGAGGGATGACAAAGCCTTTTTCTGGTCTGAGTGTGAATGCTGACAGTGTGTGGAATTACACGCTCATGAACAATTGGCCAGTGATTGAGAAAACTAGACAAGCGCAGCTTCCTACTTCCTGGATGTTTACAACCTGAAATTGCTCATTTAGAGAGGCTTCCTACTGAGGCTGCACAACTCCCCCTGCTCTACTGTACCTAATGAATGAGGTTCCGGGTGCTGCTCCATCAGAGCACAAATGTCCAACCTGACTCACGTTCCTCTGTCCACAAATGTGTGCATCTGTCCTTTCTTCAGTCCCTGGACACCTCTAGTCAGGTTTCCAGAAACACAGCACTTGACAACGAACAAAGCATACAGGAATCTGACTATGCTGTTTTGTCTTCCACCTTAGAAATAGTGCATGAAGTCAAAACAAGAGTTTCCGTATTGTAGGCTTTTCCTGTGGATCACACGAGACTGTAATAAATCTATCTCTTCCTACCTTAAACTTATATAATCTAAAACACATACACACACACACACACACAGCAACCAGCAAACAAAAATAAAAGCAGCCATTATACTCTAAAATGGCATTCTGCATAGCCTGCCAGCACTACTGACACTTTGGGGTGAGTAATTTCTTGCTGTGAGAGCTGTACTGTGCCTTCTGGAACACTTGTCACTTCCTGGCTTCCACTGACTAGAAGCCAGTAGAAAACCCACTTCCTTTCTACCCGCTATATCATGTTGCCACTGTTAGGCAAATAAAAAAAAATGACTGCAGATACTATCAAATGTCCCATAAGGGAAAAATTTGTTCTCTTCATGCCATAGAACCACTGGTCAAAAATTTAAAATGAATGTGGAGGTTATTCTGAGAGAGAACCTTCTAAGACCTTCTGAAGAAACAATGGCATCAAAATGATAACATAAATCAATGGTAACATAAAACAATGATAACATAAATCCCCTTTTTCATAATGTCTTCACAAATGGGAACAAAGTGGAGACGACCGAGTGTGTCACAGCAGAGGCTCACAGGAAAGCACCACCCAGGTGGTTTAACAGAAACTGCTCACTGAGGTGAGGTGAGCTCTTTCTAAGCTAAAATCTTCCCCAGGGAGAAGAGAAACTAGCTCTGATCAATTTGAACTAAGTTCACCAGTGATGGAGAACTACCTATACAATAAGCATCAATTGTTCCCAATTGATATAAGTAATAGACTAATAAATAAATGGAATATAATCGGCAATGCTTAATCACAGCAGAGTTCCCATGAACAAGCCTAGAGGCAGGAAAATAATGGAAAATACTATATAGCTATTCTAATCAAGGATCATGGGTAGATATGAAACTTGGGCAAAGTATAATGAAAAACACAGTATTTGCATCTTCTATAGTATGCTGGGAAACATGTTCTAATTCCTGAGATACATAAATGCTGTCTTATACAGTCTGCAGAAGTATTTAAATTGGAGCTGTCAAGCTGAAGAGAGTCTTCTGAATGACATAAGTGGGACTGAAATGGTACCACAGAGCCCTTTTGGGTGGCCGAGGGAGACTTGACAGCTCCAAAAAGGTGCTTAAATAAAAGATGGAGGAAGCAGAATCAGGGAAAGCTAATATTCTAGAGAAACAGCCATGAGCAAAGGCTGGAAAACAATGCAGTTGAAGTATCTGCGAAGGGGGTGTCAGGGCTTCACCTCAGAGCCTCCACAGGAAACAGCACAGTTGACCTCAGTTAACTGATATTGATTTGGGTTTCTGTACTCTAGAACAGCAAGGGAATGATAATCTACATTTTTAGGTTTGGGGGGTCTTGTTTGTCTTTGCTTTGTTTTTTAAATATTTCCCACTTTTAAATTTTATTTTTGCGATTTTAAAAAATTATGACATTTCTCCCTTCCCTCCCCTCCCCCCAAACCCTTCAATACTCCCCTCCCTGCTCTCCCTCAAACTCACAGCCTCATTTGTTGTTATAGTACGCATATATGTATATTCATAAACATTTTGTTTGTGATAGGATCTCAAATGTCTTCTGATAATATAATACTAACTGCAAAGCAGAAACTTTCCATGGGAGAAATGTGGCTCTTGGAAGACAGAGTCCTAAACAAATGATCACAGTTAAGATTATTGGCAATAAGATATGCTGGAACATTACATACTTCCTGTTAGGATACACCAAAAAGACATGAAATCATGTCTCAAATTATGATCAAAAAAGTAAACTATGATAGTGAGAGAAGCTCTTCTCAAAAAAAAAAACATTCTGCCAAATAATGCTACAATGTCTGTCAAAATTTATAAAGCAAAGAGAGATTAGTAAACTAACCCAGGTTAAAGAAGACTAAGAAAAATAATAATCTGATCTGGAATCTTGCGATAGATTTTGAACTGGAGAAAGTCTATTAATGATAATTTTGAAGGTGTGTGTATATTATACATATGTTCATTGCTACCAGATTATGTTTAGTTAGAGGCTGAAAGCAATTCATTTAATTATTTAAGTGAATTTAATTAAGTTGTTTATTTACTGTCTATGTGTGCTTATAGATGTACATGTGTGCATGACAACCTCACACATGGTCCACCTGTTTTTGCACAGGGCTTCTCACTGTCCAGGAACTTGTGTAGTAGGCTAAGCCGGTTATCCCTAAGCTAGGAACCAGCTCTCTCTGCCTTTCCAGTGCTGAGATTATTCGTGTACTGCGATGTGCCTTATTTGTTTGTTTGTTTTAAATCATGGGTTCTGAGGAATTCTCAGGACCTCACACATTGTTCTGACTGAGCCCTCTTCCCAGCCCAGCTCTTCCCACTGATTAACTCACTGGGTTGGATGTCACTGGGTGCACCACTAAATGGAAATCAAGGTGTTGGTTGGCTTGAGGTCTTGTCTAGCATTTCTGGGAATCAAACCAAAGTTCCTAGCAGAATTCAAATTATCAGAGTTGCACCGAGTTTCATATTTTCTTCTTAATTTTGAAATATTCTTCATGTAATATATTCTGATTATATTCTGCCCTTCTCAAACTCCTCCCATATTCTTTCAACTATATACCCACCCAACTTTAAGTTCTCTGTCTCTCTCTCTAAAAGGAAAAACAAACAAAAGACAGACCTAAGCACACACATGTATACACACACAAAGCAGATATCAAAACAAACCATAAAAAAAGAATAAGAAAAGAAATAATACAAAAAGTACCTGAGTCCTGTCAGCTTGAGGCCTCTCTTCCCAGAGGCCACTTGAATTGCTTTCATGTGACTCCCTCTAGCAATGGAGCCTCCATACATGTCATATCAACACCCCTTTTTCCTGTGGTCTGGAGCCTTGACATTTGGAACCATATTTAAGTTATCCCTGTGCGGTCATGCCTATGTAACTAAGTTCCATATGCAAGGGTCAACTGATTTCATTTTATTTCATCAATTTCCTTCTTGAGACAAAATTTTATTATGTGGTCCAGACTGACCACAACCCTCTCTCCCACGTGCTAGAATTATTGGTGAGCAGATCATGCCTGGCACCAATAACCTTTTAGCTTCATCAAATACACAACATCTACCAATAGCAGCAGTTAAATTGGTGTCCAAATGCTTGACCAGGAGAGCACGTATATTCAGAATGGCTGAAGGGCTGACTATCTCAAGGACTCTCTTAGAATTTTACCAGGAAAGTAAGACAACTGAAAATATTTGAACAATTTGATACACTTGTTAATAATAATCCATTAATTTATATTTCCTGTCTGTACAACTTAACACTGGTAATAGAATATGTTAATATTATTAGAAATGATAAGTAGCACATGAGAATGCTGTGCTTTGCAGGTAATTTATTATAAATCTAAAACTGCTTTTAATTTTCTTTTTTTAAAAAGCATTTACAATGATTAGGTTTTCTTTTCTTATTGTTATCATTTATTACAATTTGTTCAGTTTGTATCCCGGCTGTGGCTACCTCCCTCGTCTCCTCCCAATCCCACCCTCCTTCCCTCTTCTTCCCCAATGCCCCTCCCTTAGTCCACTGATAAGAGAGGTCCTTCTCCCCTTCTATTTGAATCTAACCTATCAGGTAGCATCAGGAATGACTGCATTATCTTCCTCTGTGGCCTAGCAAGGCTGCACCCCCAGGGGGAGGTGATCAGAGAGCCACCACTGAGTTCATGCCAGAGACAGCCCCTGATCCCCTTACTAGGGACCCCACTTGGATACTGAGTCTATGGGCTACATCTGAGCTGGGATTTTAGGTCCTCTCCATGCATTGTCCTTGGTTGGGGTATCATTCTCTTCAGGGTCCCCAGGGCTCATGGTTTTTTGACTCTGTTTTTCTCTTTGTGGAGCTCCTGTCCCCTCCAGGTCTTTCTATCTCCCCTTTTTTTCATAAGATTCCCTGCACTCTGCCCAAAGTTTGGCTATGAGTCTCAGCCTCTGCTTTGATACCTCAATCAGTAGAGTCTTTCAGAGGCCTCTGTGGTAGTCTCCTGTCCTCTCCCCTATCTTCTCCTGCTTCTAATGTCTATCACGTTTGTCCTTCTGAATGAGGATCGAGCATCTTCCCTAGGGTCTTCCTTGTTGTTTAGCTTCTTTAGGAGTACAAATTTTAGCATGTTTATCCTATATTATGTGGCTAATATCCACTTATGAGTGAGTATATATCATGTGGGTCTTCCTGGCTTCTGGGTTACCTCACTCAAGATGATCTATTCTAGTTCCATCCATTTGCCTGTAAATTTCATGATTTCCTTGTTTTTAATAGCTAAGTAGAATTCCATAGGATAAATGTACCACAATTTTTGTATCCATTCCTTCATTGAGGGACATCTAGGTTGTTTCCAACTTCTGACTATTACGACTACAGCTGCTATGAACACAGTTGAGCAAATGTCCTTATTGTATAGTTGAGCATCTTTTGGATATATTCCCAGGAGTGATATAGCTGCATACTGAGGTGGCACTATTCCTAATTGTCTGAGAAAGTGTCTGATTGATTCCCAAAGTGGTTGAAGAGGTTTACATTCCAACCAACAATGGAGGAGGGTTCCCCTTTCTACATATCCTCTCCAGAATGTGTTGTCACTTGAGGTTTTTAAAATATGGAATGCTTCATAAATTTGCGTGTCATCCTTGTGCAGGGGGTCATGCTAATCTTGTCCATATCATTGCAATTTTAGTATATTAGTGCTGCTGAAGCAAGCACTTATGATTAGTTTTTGTTGTCAACTTGAAAGTCTGGAGAGATGGGTTAGTAATTAAGAGCTCCGGCTCCTCTTCCAGAGGACCTGGGTTCAAATCACAGCACCATCTATAACTTCCTAACCAGGGGATTTGATACATCGTCTTGTCTCTAGAAGCACCAGGCATACATGTAGTATGTGCAAGTGAAACAACTATACATATAAAATGAAACTTTAAAAGGAAGACATTAAATTGTCAACTTGGACAGTCTAGAATGACCTGGAAATGGAGTTTCATTGGGAATTGTCGCCATCAGGTTGGCCTGTGAGCTTGTCTTTGAAGGTGACCATCTTACTTACCTTAATAGAATGGAATGGAGCTGGAAGTGTACAGCAGCCACCCTGGGTTTGAATTCTGAATTGTATAGACTTGGATAAACTGAGCTGGATAAACTGAGCTGAGAGGTAAGTATGCATTCATTTATTTTTTCTTCTGCTCTTGACTGTAGATATCACTAGATATTTCAAGTCACTGCCACTTTATTTTCCTTACAGTGATCTAAAATAACCTGTCTCTCTCTTAAGTTTTCTTTTTCAGAACCCTGACCAAAGGAAGGGAAAGTAAGCTAGGATAGTATGTTTCATGAACAGCTCATTTTCTCAAAAGGAGATAAATAATACATCTCTCAATGGGGAAATAAGGGAGTGTATATAGAGGGAGGGAAGAATTGATCGTAGTCTTGCTTGAAGACTATCATAGGTGCTATGAATAATTAGCCAATGAAATAAAAGCTGTTTTCCCCACAGAGTTTTCAGTCTCCTTAGTGAAAGAGTGACTATCAAAAACACATTTCTCATCTCCTCTAGAGTAGACTTCACTAGTAGTAACCACTGAAGAAATTATGATGACTAAGACACCAGTAAGGATATTACAGTGGAAAAAGGAGAGCAACTAGTCTCCAGGCTACTTCATTTCAGTTTATGCTAAGTGGGTCCATCGGAAGAGACCCAGAGAGTAAAAAAAAAAAAAGTTGATAGGACAACCATGAAACTCACAACATTTTCCTTCGTGGCTTCCCAGAAAGAATTCACCTCCTTCACTCTAAGTCCTAACACCCAGAAGATGTCATAAGCAAACTAACACCAGAAGACTGAATTTTGCTGTTAGTTTGTTGGTAGATTGTTCTTATGCAAATGTGTGCTTTTCTAAAGAAAGAGATTATCAAGTCCTGCTAGACTCACATATCACTGTAGACAGCATTCATATGTACTTTGTTGTTGTTCATGGTTCCAAGGTTTTGTGGGAAATAGATCTCACTCGTTTCTGGCTTTTTTTTTTTTTTTTAGGATTTCTGATAGTCATAGCTTATTTGCACTGATTAGAAGGATTTCCCCATGTTCTCTGGACTCAACAATGTGTCACCTGTTTCTGGGTACGCTAGATCATCTCTCTTTGGTGATGAAATCCGGGTGCATGCACTTTCTAGCTTTTTCCCTGGTCTTCGAGAGAGTGGTTCCTGATTTGCAACTTCATGAGTAATTTTATATTTAACATAGTAAAAGAACCAAATGGAAAACCATCTCTTCTGGAATGGGGAGGGTTTTAAATAGGTGAAATTATGCCTCCTCCTCTTTAGAGGCAGTCCTGTCTGGGGAGACTGCCAAAGGATACATCCACAGTGATCAAGCTACTTGGATGCTCTTGGTAATTCTCTTATTTTAGAGCACTTGCAAAGGTCAAAGTGACTATGTTAGGGTCTTGTTTGCTTCCATAATGTCTTTCCCATTACATCTTCAAAGATAGGTAAAGCTGCAGAGTCTATGAGCTTATGGATATTATCTGAGTGATACTTGCAGTAAGAATGGCAGAGGACCACCTAGTCTCATTGTACCTGCCAAACCAGAGGGCACATGAGTGTTCACACAGTGGTGATTTTTCTCTTCATGGAGAATGGCCACCCAGCTTTGCCAGACATCTCCCATACAGGAGTTACTATGTATAAGTCACTTCAGTGATTTTTAGTTATCTTACTTACATAGAACAGTATCTTATATATATGAATATAAGAGATTCAATTATTAACATTGTGTAGCATCAAATTTAATATCAATCATAAAACTTACGAAACAGCTTTCCAAATGGGCTGAATTTTATCTAGTTATGCATTCTGATAGGTAACACACATACGTATATAAGATATAGTCATTTAAAATCTTTATGTGGACAAGTTTTATGAATCTACTTCCATTTGGTGCAGGAAAATAAAGGTATAGCTCTGACTACTGTCAGAAACCTCCCCTGGGGCCTATTCTAGATCTGTGAGCTCTTTTTTGCCAAGTTAATAAACCTTCCCCCAGAATGCACCCACACAGAGACCCACCGAGGTACTCATTTCACCTTGTATCACCTGAGCCGTATGAGAGTAGTTGCATAAAGCATGCAGGTTGATCACTGGGACCTTGCGATGGTTTGTCATGGAGTTCACAGAGCTGGTTTGCCTCTGGAGACTTAAGTGTGCCCAGCCCTGGGATCACTTTCTAGCCCCAGGATTTTTTCCAGAAAGTGAAGCTGGAGAATCTCACATTTGGGATTCTGGAGAGAGAAAATGTGGGCTCAGGGCTGAAAACTCAAGTTACTGGATATTTCCAGTTCTGATGTAGTCCTGCGAATAGGACATTTTAGTTTGCTGTTGACTCAGACTTTCCCATTACACAGTTCAGCAAAGCAGGCTGAGGAGGCGGTCAGGCTAGCAGACACTGTTTCCAGAGTCGGGCTCGCGGATTAGAGAATTTGACACCAGTGCCGGTGTCACTGTAATCACGTTCAGCTTCTGTAGGAGAATCCTACGGACAAGGGGACGAGCGCTCTCTTTTCTATTTTCATAAAATATAGTTAATGATCTCCCTCAAAGAGGATGTATCAGTTTTCTCAACCTTCTCCAAGGAAGAAACACAATGCCCATTCAAAGTTCATAGTATGAAGTGTTCATCAGGTACAGTCAGGGATTTCTTCTTAAAATCTAAAGACATAAATCCAAGACAATTGGGGTGAATGTTACACATTTTGCCAAGTCTCTCATACTAAGAGACGCTTGGAAAATCTATTTTTTTTTCTTTAGGGTTCACAGGAGGTAAAGAGGCAGAAATCACGTTCATCTGAGGCAGCTTTACTTTATTTCTTTCTTCTCAACCTCTGTGCCACATGTTTGGAGGCTGACTTTATTGCTCTTGAATAAGTCCAATGCCCCTGGGGGGAGGAAGGGATGTGGTGTTGGTGACACCTGAAGAGCCACCTGAAAAGCCTTCCTCCAATCTATGTGATAAGGAGCCAAAACAACAACAAAACAGACAGCAGTCATGGGGTTGATTTGCAAAGATAAAGAAGGGGAGAAAGGGCCAGTGTCTGGGGTATGGGAACATTTTGTATCTTGTTTGAAGATTATGAGGATCCCTTCATCCTGTCTGACTTCAAGGCCAGGTAGAGGGCAAGGCACCATCCATCTTCTCCGAGGGCATTCAACTAAAGTGATTACTCATGAGCTGAAGCTTAAGAACAGGAAAAACTGAGACCAAGCCCAAAGCTAGCACTGGACAGAAGAGTCCGACACTCACCAATCATAACTGCTGACTGTAGAGCCAGAGAACGTTTCATTCATGAGTCGATGACAGGAGAATATCATGAGGAATAATTATGAAAATTAGTAGCCAAAAATAGGAGTGTGGATGGTAGAGAATATATTCCTCCCCAATTACCTTCTTTGTCACTGAAGATTAAGGGTCAACAGCTCTGAGATGCCGAAGATATTAACAGTCATCTTAAATTCTATAATTTCTAACAATATAATTTCTGTAATAATTTCTGCACCTGCCATTCCTTTTCAGATACTTCAGGGCAATTCCACAGAGAATCGGTCCTGAAGATGAAGGCAGCTCTAAGCCTTATAATAGGGTGATCAGTAAGACTCACATCTATGTAGCTTTTGATGATCTGTTTATGCAGAATTAAGAATTAAGCCTGGGGCCTCACACACGCTAGGAGAGTGCTCCACCACCAAGCTGTACCCTCAGCCCACACAGATTTTAAAATAGGCAATTTGCCAAAGGTAAAACACAAGTGAAAAGTGTAATGTCAAATTGAAGTGATATATGAATGGGTACAAATTGCTGTAAGAAGATTTAGAAGTAGAACTTGTAAAATCTTCACTTAGAAGTCCTCTCAGAGATGAGCATCTAAAAATAGTGGTCTAAGGTTGCAATACCAAATAGACAATATAAGACATTCTTTGTCTTTTCCAATTATGATTTTATTTCTAATACTCTTAGGTGTCTCAAATGCAAGACTGGATGAAGTAACTACAGTGCTCATAAAAATCCTATTAATGTTCGTTTTCATTTTTACTAAAAGAACATTCAGCATATCAGGCTATTTACCAGAAAAAAATGTGTTGGTTAACAAGAAAATTTTGCTAGAATTTTTTTTTCGGAAAAAAAAAGTCCATTTGCTTATGGACATGCCTCTGATTCCATAACAATTAACCCACAGATTTTCAAGGGGTCTCTGAGGCCAGCCACAGATATAACCTTCCAGAAGGCAGGCTTTGACACAAATTGAACCTGAGCATATGGTATCTTAGTAGTGTGTTATTTTGAGGACTGTGTAAGATAACCAGTTCTGATAATTAAAACAGCACATTTGTTTATAAGCATAATTTGATCTGGGGCATATTGCTAGAAATTTCAGTAAGCACAATGTTTCTTTCAGGACTGATAATCAATGTGAACTTGAAGCACAGCCTGAACATTTTTTTTAAATTTGAAATCAGTAGAGTAATGTTTCATGTTGGGTATGTAACTCTCCTGGATCACACTGAGCTGAGCAGGTGGGAATCTAGAAACATGGCCGTGCTTCAGTGATGGCCCTACCATTTTGAAGACTTCAGTTTTTATCAACCTAAAAGTTTATGAGCTACATTCTGGCCTTACTCATGACAGAATCCTCCTACATATGGGTATTCACATATGTAGAATTATTGCTCAATAAGGAGTATTTGCATTTTGAGATTTTATGGTTCGGTGGGGGAAAGTGATGCATCTGGCTTTGAAGATTTGTGGTTTTCTCAATTCTGTCACCCAACCTTTTCCTGATTTCCATACGAGTCATGTGACTGTAAAGACATTGTTCTTTAAATGTCTGATTTGGGGCTCAAACTATGTTTTAAAGGGTAAGAGCACTTAGTGCAATTTCTAAACCACATGGTAGCTTACAACCACCTGTAATTATAGCTTCCAAGGACCCGGTATTATCTTCTGATCTCTGCAGGCAACAGGTATGTACATGATATACATACATACATGCAGGCAATACAGTCATATACATGCATATGTACATATATACATACACACAAATATACAATCTTTCAAGCTGGTTTGATGTGAACAACTCCATATATGACTCTAAATTAGGAACTGATTCAAGGGACTGCAGAAGGCACAAAACTATTCTATTCTGACAAAATTCCAACTCCTGGACTAATAGTAAGAGTCTTCAGAGTACAATGTGATGAACAGCAAAGTTTGGGTAAGGGTGAGTCTCAGAAATTAGGACATTTGCCTCTGAAAAATCTTGAGAGAGACTTAATTTGGCATCCTTGATTCTAGAGACATATCAGGCCTTTTAACATGAGTGATTCAAACCATCCAAGATGAAAAGAAAACCTAGCTCTGACTCAGTTTGAGAGGTGGAAATCTGCATTTTAGCTACCAATTACTATCAGCATATAACGGCAGTGCTGTATAGTATATGTGTACATGGGCCTTGAATGGTGGTCTTACCGGGACACCAACCAAGTGGCACCCAATGCCCCAGGTTACGCTTGTCCTATGCAGTCTTTTGGGACAGTTAATTCTAAATTATATATCCTGATCACTTTTTATCTTTGAGGCAGATTTTTCTATACTCAGAACTCATTGACAGATCAAAATACCAAATACCAAGACATGATACTGTCTTCTACAGAGATCTTCAAATTACAAAGAAATCTCTCTCTCTTTTTTTCCATTTGGCATTCTTTACACCTTCATATGTGAGCAATCACCTCACATTTATTTAAAGTGTGTTGCACTTGGCTATGTCTCAAAATAAGGTAGCAAGAGAAGAAACACTATCCTTTCTCATATACACAAATACTCATACCCTGAATGAATAGGTAGAAATTTATATTCCACCGCACATCACAGCCTCACCAGGGAAATACAACATAAAGCAAATATTTACTCTCTATGAGCAGAGTGGAACTCAGTCTTACAACAGACATCAGCAAAGTCCATGGTTTAAATTACAGACTAACAAAGGGTTCGTGGGCTTGAAATTAAGTTATACTGTTTAAAATCAGTCACAGAGACTGTCACTCTGCTTATTGCTTTTACTTCCTAACAAAGATTTAAATGAGGACTTTATGTACAAGTAGAACATGTCAAGAGTTCTGCTTTTTATCAGGCTTGTGTGGGTGGGATAGGCAAACATTTTAGGGCACTAAGGCAATTAGAATAAAGAGGGCTTTTTCCAGAAAAAAAAATTGTATGTTTTGCTTTATTTTCAATTGACAAATCAAAACTACAGTTTATAATTTGATGTTTCCATACATCTGTACATTGTGGAGAAATCAAATCAGAATAACATTCCATCAGCAAACAGTCATCACTTCTTTTGGATGAAAACATTAGAATTAATCAAAGTCCACACATAAACAATTGAATTATTTTCTGGAGGGAAAAAAAAAGTCAAAATAATGTTTTTAAATGGGCACTAGACTTTAATTCTAAAGTTACCCCAGAGATATAGGGAAATCTGCATTTCTTCTCACTCTGATTTCAGGGGATCGAAACTGGGGAAAGGCACGCACAGGCACCTGGACTGCCTGGTGCATTATGCTCTGTCACTTGGTTTCATGATCCTCTATTACACCAGTGCTGAGTAGCTCCTCGATAGCCCCATCATCATATCTGAGGACTTCTTTCAGTATGTGCCTTGTGTGCTGTCCCAGCAGGGGAGGTGGCTTTGCCTCTGACATCTTGAACTTGCTGTATCTCACAGCTGGACCTGTCAGAGAAAGGGAATGAGAACACCTGTTAATGACTGGCCCTGGGAAGTTAATTACTCAAATAATAGAAAACTTTCAAAGGACTCCAAGATTTTCTCTGCTACTATGCCCTTGCCCATGCGCCATGTTTTGTTTGTTTGTTTTGGCATGGGTGGCGTTTTTGCTATCTTGATTGGGAGCCTATTCTTTAATTTCTAAGCCATTTCTCCAGAACATACATAGCTTTGTTTTGACCCAAGTTCATTCAAATGTGCAGTGACTTTCCAACCTGTCCCTCGGCATCCAATGGGCTGCATATCTCTACCTGGTGTGTTCATAAATTGCCCCTTCTATAACAGACTCCTTCAGGGGTAGAACATTCGTCCAGAAAAACTATAGGCTCAAAGGCACAATGACCACACAGTTGAAGTATTACTGTGAAGCTAATAATCTGGCCCAGAATGAAGGTAACCCAGAGTTCTGCCATTCATTGTCTATTGTACAGTTTTAAAGTTTAGTGCAAAATATATCAAATCCTGACTCAGACTCTTACCCTTGGTCTTTAGTAGCACAAGAGGCTATGTGACCAAGCATCCCCATTAAAGAGACTTGTGTTAGCGCTTTGGGATTTATACTTTTTAACAGAACCATCTTGGACAAATTACTTACTTTCTCAGAGCTGCATATCCCACAACTGTAATATAATAATGTTTACCACACAGACTTGAGGCAAGGATTTAATTGAGGCAACAGACAAAAAAATTAAGTAAGAATTCTATATAACCCATAATAATATACAAAACTTGCTGG
This sequence comes from Pachyuromys duprasi, assembly GCA_028658305.1. NCBI lineage: Eukaryota > Metazoa > Chordata > Mammalia > Rodentia > Muridae > Pachyuromys > Pachyuromys duprasi. The sequence goes on from CM053760.1 coordinate 41,823,908, forward strand.
CTATTATGCTTATGAACGCCACTACATCGCTCTTGAATCTTGCAGTTTAAAGGGATATTTACTGTCAGCTGATTGACAGAACTGAGTCATTTTAAACAGAGGAACACTCTATCAATACTTTCAAAAATGATTACAATTGATTTTATTGTTCCCATTATTCACATAACTGCAATAAAGCCTGGAAAGGTTTGTCACAAGCCACATGGCTAATGATGGCATGAGGGTACACTTTAGCCACAGAAATGGTCTCATTAAAAGTTGTGTGCACACTTTTCCTAATAGGATGCTTCCCACTCCTCAGTGGTGGAGCTGGGCATTTGAGAATGTGTTTTAACAAAATTTATCTTTGTTTACTCATTCTATATTGATTATATTTTTATCACATGTAATTTAGGCTTCAGGACTGCCAATTAAACAGTTGTCCCAGGAAGAGTTTATAAAGCAGCACATGTCTATCCCTTGAGAATTTATTTGAAGATTTTAACAAGAAATCACAACTAACTGTCCATGAACCCTTGTCTGAAAACTGGTCTTCATCCTTCCAGGAAGGTCATCTCCTATAACAATGGTACGCAGCTTTGCAGAGGACACACATGGAATGATGAAGGAAGGCGTGGCATCCATCTAGGTCATCAGATCAGCCAAATCAACCAACCATGGTCGTCAATGGGATCCAAGATCAAAGCCAGGATGTCCTGATCCTATATTTTAACCTCTTTGCTTTTTCTAATATCTCTCTCTCTGTCTGTCTCTCTCTCTTTCTCTCTCAGAATTGTAACTGAATGCAGGGTTCTAGGCATGTTAATCAAGCATTCTATCCTTGTTTTTCTGTAGCCCACTCTTGATTTGAGACCTCCACAGGAACAAATAAGCCAAAGCAAGCACAGTTAACAGAATGTCCATTAGTGCAACATAAAAGCCTTTTGGAGAATTTTATTAAAAAGAATACTTATTTGCATATCATTTGACAGAGACAGCATCCAGATACAGCCTAATACTGCCACATCCAGTATTTTCCTACCACATTCCCTCTTCTGTAGACCAAGGACAACTTAGGACTGATGCTTAAAGTTTTCCTTTCTCTGAAACTCAGCAGAGTCCATTTCCTTCTCACATTTTCCTGGAATGCACCATATAGGAGGATTTTGTCAGGGCTGGTTCCTGTCCAGCAAGGGAGGTCACAAACATATTACACATTGGGAGAGTGAGAAGAGATGAATGACAATTATTCTGCTTTACTATGACAGAGTCTTTGATCTTAAAAGCAGTGGTTATGAGAGAGACAGACTGGAACTAGAAACAGGACTGGAAGAAGAAGGGTTGGATGTCTCAGTGTCAAATAGCTGACCTCATTCAGATCTGCTTGTGCAAGCTTTGTAAAGGCAGAGGCCGCCAGTATTTAAGTACAAACAAAATATCAACCAGCTATTAAAAAAAAAGTTCAGAAGGAATTCTCAGAGAACAATAGGCACCATCATGGGAATGCTGGCCTCCTAGTGAAACTCTCCTCATTATTAGATTTGAGGATCCCCATGGTCTTAGCTGTGTCCCACCCACCCTTAAATTTCAGTGTTTACAAATGAACTGCCCTCACTCAGGATTTATGGTTTATGTTAAATTCTGTAAGAGTGAAAATTACCTCACCAAGAAAACAAAAGACCAATGCTATACATCTGGACCTTTATTCTTTACTGAACAATCAGCCAAAGATCACTAGAAGCATGGAGCTCGCATAGAACAGGAATGAAAGAAACACTGGAACAATCAGAGACGTACAGCAGATCAAGATGAACACGCTATGTAGGAGACAAAACTGAAAATAGTTAATGCTCATAGTTATTAGTGTTACATTTCAACGGAAAAACTTAGAAAATAAGTAAAAGGTATTTCTATGCATTTAAAGAGTATATGAATAGACTAAAAAAAATGTGACAAAGAAGCCGAAAGTTCTTAGGGAACAGACATGAATCGCAGAAAGAATTAAAGGAATGAGGATGGTAAGAAGTTTCTGTACCAAATGCGATGGTGGATGGAAAAAAAGGCGAACTATCAGACTGCATCAACAGAGAATCCGACATAATGAATGAAGGAAAGATTTGTATCTTGGCATCTCATAGGAAATATTACAACGTAGCATTAAAAATAACAAGAGGTCTTCCAGGCGTAGAGAGAGTATACAAGCTCGGGGTAACATATCAACACATACGAACTTGATGCCATGAACATCCATTTGAGTAGGGCCTGTTACCTTTTACACCCTATTTCACAGATGTTAGAATAATACATTAAGTTGTTTGGTTAGTTGCCTGTATCCCTGATGAAGTGGGAACAATGCGAACTGTGCTTGCTAGTGGACTTTCAATGCTTTCCATGGGTGCTACAAAATAAATGGTAATAAGCCTCTTTTCTTTGATACTTACTACTGTGGCCTGTGCTTCTGACTTCCCATGTCACTGGATCTCTATTTATAGAGTAGAGACTATTGTAGCCTACATTTTACAGGTGAAAAAAAAAACGGAGGCTTTTTATAGAGTAAATTAGTTTTCTAGGGTTAACAGTATTATAACCACTGACAGAGCCAGGATAAGAACTATAGTCCTGACAGACAAAATCTTAGAGAAGAGGAAGTAGACACAAAGTCCTACCTTTAACCAAGATGCAATTTATGATTGGTACCTGCTGACAAAAGGAAATTCAGTTTTCTTAGTGGAGTGACACGGAGTATATCAATTACACTCCATGTCCAAGAGTTAGCCAAAAAAAAATGGAGTCGAGTGGTTTTTGTTTAATTTATTAATATTTGTTGTTATTTGATTTTTTTTTATTTTGAGAGAGAGCAAGGAAACATGATTTTGGGTTGGTAAAGAGATGGGGGAAGATCTGAGAGTATCTGGGGGATGATCATATAATACAATCAAAACACATTGTATAAAATAATAATAATAATAATAATAAACATCTCCAGTCTTTAGACTTCATGGTTTATGTTCTCTCATTCAAAAAATTCGGGGTGGGGTGGTGGCACAGAACAGCCTTGCAAGGCCACAGAGAAAGACAATGTGTCCAGTCCTGATGAGACCTGATAAGCTAGGATCAAATAGTAGGGGAAGAGGACCTCCCCTATCAGTGGATAGGGAGGGGCATAGGGAGAGAAGAAGGAGAAAGCCTGGAACTGGAAGAGATAAGGGAAAGGGCTATAGCCAGGATACAAAGTGAATAAATTATAATAAATAATTTAAAGAAAAAATATTTTGAAAAAAAACAAAAAATTCTTTGACTAATTCCTGTTAACAATTAAATATGCTTAAGTAAATATTATTCATATCATACTAGTAAATTTATCCATTCATTTATTATACTTATACTTTTGAGTATTTATCTCTCTCAATATTTGATATAGGTTATTTTATTATGAATTACTTTAAAGTGTATATTCAGCCCTGCTGTCAGGGATTATAATTTGTGACATCTGAAAAAAAAGAGTAAACAAATTGCTATAGTCTGATAAAATAATCATAAATCAAGCTTACAAGAGAATAATGCTATGAGCATAGTGGGCAAGCAAGTGAAAAATGAATACATGAAACAAACCATATTGATGTCAAGAGGGAAGGCTTTGAGAATTTAAAACCCTTGTCGTTTCTAGTTCAGTTCTGCTTGGTGCTTGTGGGTCAAGACTCAAGCCCTCACTTTCGGCTCCTGTTGCCATGTGTTTATTCCTCCATCCTGGATTCTAACCCTCTGAACTGTAAGCCCAAATTAAACTCCCCCTTCTATAAGCCGCCATGGTGATAGTGTGTTTTACCACAGTGATAGAAAAGTGACTAACACAGAAGTTGGTACCAGAGAGAGGGCTTTCACTGAGATAGAACTAGAAATGTTATTTTTTTTTGGAGCAATATGGGAAACATTATAACTTTGGACAAGAGAGGTGACTAAGGAATGTAAGTGGATCTTAATGGGCCATCCTAATAGGAGTTTAGAAGACAGTAGTGCTGAGAGCTATGTGGAGGCCTTAGCTAAAGAGGTTTTTCAGAGAGAAATGATATCAGTAGCTGGCTAGAGACTGTGTCTGTGTTATTTTGGAAAAACAAATAAACAAATAAAAATGACTTCTTTCTGATCATGTCCTAAGAAGTTGCCTGAGGATAAATTTAAAAGTATCTTTGGTGGAGGACATTGCAAGACAGCCTAATGTTGGTATGATTGCTCATCTACCTTGGAATAAAGGAAAGGGTACCCTCAGGACATGGCTCCACTCAGCTATCTTCTGATTTGTGAAAGAGAGCATAAGGCATTTCAAAAGCAACTACAATCAAAAGTTGGTGGTAATATGGCTCCAGCGGGGTGGTGTCCATCCCAAGAGTCCCTGAAAAAAAGCACTGAGAGGACAAGAGCCCCTGAGAGGCCATTGCATGAAGCCGTGAAAGCAAAGCCTGGGTTGCATTGGAGACCCCGATATGTTGGAGACAGATTCCAGAGCTGTGAGCCATCTATCCAGAAGTACTGCCTTCAACGAGAGGAACCAGCCTGAAAGGTTGGTTTATGTTACAAGCAGCAATAGAAGCCCTTTGACAAGTGACAAGAAGCTATGGCACAGGATGTTTGTCCTCCTGGGTTCTGGTCTGGTTTTGTTGAGTCTTTCTTCACTATGGCCCCTCCCTTTTGGAATGGTAATATATATTTTATGCCATTATGTGTTTGAAGTATGTAAGTTGCTTTTAGATTTTATAGGTAGCTAAAATTCAGACACTGTCAGGAGTCTCAGAAGGGATAGTGATCTTGGGACTTCCAAAAACTATTGTAGATGCAAAGGACTATGGAGATTTTGGAAGTTGGATTAAAAGCATTTTATATTATTATATTGCCACAGGATACAGAGGCCAGGGAGTGAAATGTGGAGGTTTGAATGACATTTCCCTCAGAGTCTCTGACATTGGAATACTTGGACCCCAGTTGGTGGAATTGTTTGGATAAGTTTAGGAGGTGTGACCACACTGGGAAAAGTGTGTCACTAGGGTTTGGGGCTATTAAAGACCTGTGCCAGTTCTAGTTTGCTGTCTTTGCTGGGTGCTTGCAGGTGAAGATGAGCACCCTCAGCTTCCCACTTCTGCTGACATGCCTTCACCCCCACATCATTGACTCAGTTCTCTGCAACCATAAGTCTAATTAAGCCCTTCTTTCTGTAACTAGCCTTAGTCATGGTATTTTATCACAGTGATAGAAAAATAACCAATATATACAGTAAGGGAGAAAGAATGGAAGACAAATCCCATGCATTTAAAAAGAACAACTGGTATAGACATGTTCCAGGTTGGGAGACTAAAGGAACACATGGATAAGTTTTATAAATAAAAAGAAGTCATGAATTCTTTTGGATAGTTCAAGTTTAGGTACCTTTTGACAACCAAAGATTAAGTCTTTACACCTGTAGCTTTCTAAATCTCAAATTCAGGGATGAGTTCTCCAGTATATATAAAAGTTACTTATTAAAATGTCTTCATTCAAAGACAATATAAGCAACTGTATTTATTCAACATCTCTGATGCTGAAGTTTCCACAACTTGACAAGATGCAGAAAACAACTGATTGTGTCCTGCCCAGTCCTTATTGATACATCTACAACACAACTCCTACTTAAGGCTCAGGGAACATAACAAAGAAGAGGCAGAAAGACTGTAAGAGCCTGAGGAAGAGGAAGTCTGCTGCAAGGTTGTATCTTTTTAAAAAGTTACAGGGAAGCGACACCCATGAAACCTCAACACGATGTCTGCTTAAACAAGGCCCGAACAATGACAACATCAATAGACATAATATTGTGTAAGGGAGAAAGCTCATAGTCTCTACTCACAGACAAAGAGCTACAAACAATTTAATGGCTGCTGAGAGAAGGAGAATTAACCCCTTCCCTAGGGATAAACCCCTAACTGGTTATGCAATACCAGTGAAAACATCAACATTCAAGAAACACGAAGAGAGCTCAGCAGTTCGTTTATGCATATACATGGTTAAAGAAGAAGAGACCATCGATTTGAAAGGGAAGGAAGTAAGAGGGCACACATGAGGAGAGGGAGGTGATACATTTAAAATGTAACTATAATTATATTTCATTTTAAAAACTGCAAGAAGAAAACCTCCAAAACCTAAGTTGAAAATAGAGCCTAAAAAAAAAAAGAAAGAAAGAAAGAAAGAAAGAAAATAGAGCTTTTTCTCTACTGTCGAAGCTTTTTTTGATTTTTTGAAAGTCGTATATGAAGCAGGTTTCTCTTGTGGCATTTTCATGCATGCTTTGTTTTCGTTAATCCTCTTCTTCTCCCCCTTTATCTCCTTGCTCCTTCCGCAATATAATATCCTATCCCCAACACTGCCCTTTCCAGTCTCATATAACAAGTGCATGATTAGCCTCCTCACCCCTGCCCTGTTTTTGTTATTGTTGCTGTTGTTTGTTTGTTTTTGAGACAGGGTTTCTTCTTGTAGCCCTGGCTATCCTGGAACTCACACTATAGAACAGGCTGGCCCTGAAATCAGAGACCTGCTTGCCTCTGCCTCCCAAGTGCTCAGATTCAAGGTGTGCACCACCATGTCTGGCTTCATGTCCCTCTCTTAAAACCTATTTTTCACGTCTCTTGGTCCCAATACAATTTTATGATCTATATTTACATGACCACAGAAATATATATCTATACATATATGGAAAAATGAGAAGCTTAGATCTGCATATGGCAGAGAATAATGACATTTGCCTTTCTGATACTAGGATATTTCATGTAACATACTATTTTTCATTTCCATCCATGTCCTACAAATTTCATGATTTCCTATTTCTTAATAGCATAATATAAATTCTGTTGTATATATGTTCCACATTTTCATTATCCATTCATCTGTTGATGGACATCTAGCTCTCAATTTCTATTGCATCAAACACGTTTTATGTTCATAAGAAGCAAATTAAATGGTTAAAAAGAAAAGTGTCTCTGAAACTTAATGTTTTAGGGATAGGTTCAACGATTTGTAAAATGCTTCTGTTCTTTGTCTTTAATGATTTTTTTATGTTTATGAATGTTTTGTCTGCATGTATGTCTATGCACCATGAGCATGTGGTACCTGCGGAGGCGGGAAGAGGGCAGCATATCCTCTGGAGCTGCATTTGCAGATGGCTGTTAGTAGCCATGTGAGTGGTGGGAACCTGAGCCAGGTCCTGTACAAAAGCAACCTGCGCTCTTCACTGCTGTGCAGTCTCTACAGCCTCTGATCTTGGTCTTTAGCAGCTAAACCTGTACTGATTTTACAGTAGAATAAGGGAAGTTTTACTTTTGAAGGAATTGTTGGCTCTTTTCCTCATAGAAAACCACAAACAAAGCAACTCACAGCTCTCTTCTACTCAGAGGCAAACTCAACTGGGATGCGTTTAAAGCCAATCACAATGGATCACACAGGAGAAATTCATGTTCTACTTTCTTGCCTTTAAAGTAGAAGGTGCTTTGGAAACATGCCACTTCTCTAACAGACATTAGCCATGTACCAGACACCTTCCTATGTGCTTTGTATATTTGCTTATTTTGTCCTTAGGATAAAGCCAGAACTCACTCTTATCATCTCCAGTTAGCAAGTGGGGGAAAATGAGAGATGCAGGAGAAGTCAACTGCTCAGGGTTGCAGAAATAGTAAGGAACAAGGCTCTAGGTAGTCTTGCTCCTGAATCCCAGCTCTTTTCCACTCAGCCACATCTCTTTGTATAAGGGCAGCACGAAAGAGGGGGAAAATCATTTCAGTTTGACATTGTACTGAACACTGGGTTCCTAAATAAGAACTTGACAAGGAAAGCTGCAGGCTTCATCGTTCCATCAGTATATATCCTTTCATTTCCTAGATTAGAGTCTTATGGTATCTGCGTCCAATAATGTCCCATCCTTTTAATTAATTTGTTAATTGCTAATGTTTCTCATGTAGTAAGTTGTAGAACTACAACAACATCAACACATAACACTTTCTCCTATTTCTGTGAGGAGATGCATTCCAATGCCCTTTCTACTCACCCCAAAAGAAATGAAGCTTTTGCTGTGCTCTCTGGAAATCTGTCTGGTTCAAGGCACATGGACAGCCGGTGCCTGGCACACTAGAGAATTCCTCAGACTAGCCATGTAGAGTTTTCCATCTGTGGTTTGAGGCCCTTTAGTAACAAAACCTTGGCTGTTTTGTCTCACCTTTAGAAAACATCCATAACTCTTGGGCTGAAAGGAGATCTACCCAATCTACGTGAGCATCCCAAGCTACCATTTCTCCAAGTTCAAGCCACTTATCTGTAAGCCAGATCAACTTAATAATACAAACAGTTGCAGGAAACAGAGGTAGCCAAAAACATGTGGGAAGCCATAATGAATATTCAAGTAACGGGAACATAATACCGCATCATCCTGAGGGAAGGGACTTGAACAGTGCCTTTTTCCAGAACTGCGTGCACCTCCTGTCTTAATGATGCATTCCCAAAGCACTGAAACAGCCTCTTGCTCGGCTCACACTAAATGGCAATGGATCAGGACAAAGGGTTAAGTAGCTAACATAGCAGGCAGGTGTGATCTCAATGGCAGCAAGAATAACTAGAATTGAAACCAAGTATGTCGGGTTTTGTTGACTATACTTTTTTTCTTTTTAATTTCTTATATTGTATTAACTTTTCAAGAATATTTAAAAGCAAACATCTGTCATATAATGTATGAAACATTATCTCTAAATGTTTTTATTTTGAAGTCTTTGGCCCTCTTCTAAGATCCATGCTGTGGATAGCAAGCATTTAATCTTCAGTGCTTACTAGTGTAGCAAAAAGCCAAACTTCATTTTGCTAAAAATAATGATAGCTTAGTATCAAAAGATTTCACAACTTCCCCTTTAGTGCTTGAATTCATCATTATAACAATAACAATATTTTTTATATGGCGCCTCTCAGCCATAGCATCCAACTTGCCAAATGGGACCATACAGTTAGAACACATTAAACCCATTAGATGTGAGATAAAAACAGATAAGAGCATTTAAATAGCATGTAATCATGGAAGAAGGCTATAACAGAATAAATATGGCTTGGGACATCTTTATCCAAAGAACTCAAACTATGGCATTGCTTATGGGGTCAGGCATTCCAGAAACTTGAGGCAACGTGTGGTATGTACCACCAACATGGCTAGGTCATTGTGCCTTGCTTGCAGTTCAGAGGTACTTAATATCACTATCTATTGTAATAAATTTTGACTCAATATTTTTTTAAAGATTTCATCTTTAAATGTCTGTGCTTGCGGGTGTCTGTGTAGAGGAATGTATATGTCAATGCAAATGCCTGTGCAGATCAGAAGCAACAGATCTCCCGGAGGCAAGAGTTACAGCTAGTTGTGAGCCTATATAGGTACCAGGAACTGAACTCACGTCCTCTGGAAGAAGAGTCAGTGTTCTTAACACTGAGCCACTCACCAGCACTTGACTCAATGCCACTGTTAGAGTCTTATTTTCAGCTATGTCAGTGGCTCTATGGTAGTCATCAGTGTTGTTCAACAAATTTCCAGCTTTCGCCTTTCAGAAGTATAACTATATTACACGTTTTGACCCTTGTTCAGTTGGGCCAGGCCAAAAAAGCTCTACTGAACTGTGAATAGATAAAATTGGTCTACTCCCTCCAGGGCAGATAATACATTTGCTTTTAGTAAGTGTAGGTCTCTCCTTTCTTGTTGAACTAGCAGTGTATGAGAAAGTAACTACTTCAGTAACCTGAGACTCTATGCACGTGCAATGCCAGTTTCATGCAGCATGAGCAGGAACCACACCGTGTATAAAACCACTATATGCTCCATCCTGATTGTGATCTATGCCTCAGTTTAGTACAGAGACCTATTTGCTGCAATCAGAGAGACCTTTACTGAGCAGCCTTTTAAAAAATAATTCAGTCCAGACATTCAAAATACTTTGAAGCTGCATGATAATACTTATTATTTATTGAATACTTACACATGTTAGGCATTTGGCAGAAGGCTTTCTGTATATTACTGTGTCAGATGAACTAAATGACTTTAAAAGGTATGATTATAATGAAACCATTTCATTAAAGGGGAAAGTAATGTTAAGTAATGTTATCAGAATTACACAGCTTATCAGCTAAAGAATTTCATTAGAATTTAGGTTGGTTAAATACAAAGTGTATGCGTATTAGTACAAGGATGTACTTCCCCTTTGCATAATATGGAAGAAAATCTGTTCTCGTATCAGTGGCTGAATAAATACTGCTCTTCAGCAGATGGTGTTAAAAAGCAGTACTGTTTTATAAATACTTATATATTTCATGATTGCTAATCTATTAAGGCATTTATCTTTCATTTGAAAATGGAATAAGAAAACTTGACAAATATGGAAAAATGGATAGATAGATCTTATTCCAATCCACTGAAATGACATAGTAGAGTATCCATTTCCTACTGGAAAAATATATGGCCCATAAGGAAATGCTATTCATGTTCATTAGTGCACAGGCTACCCCTCCTCCAAGTACATGACCCAAGTGTTGAGCCTTCTGAAAAATGTCCTGCTGGAAGGACGTCTGTCAGGAGAGCCTCCTCCTAACACTCATATTTGTTTCTAATCATTTCTCACACTTCTGAAAATGTTGAGAATAGTGAAGAAACACCTTGCTGACAATGTGCTCTTTGCCAAAACAGTTCTTTTTTTTTTTTTTTTTTTTTTGCCTTTGAAAATTCAAGTGTTCAACACGAGCTCTTTGGGTGCATTCCCAAGAGTTTGTTTGGTTAGACTTCACCATGGAAAACAAAATTGGTTCAGCTGATGTCTGTAGCCAGAACATTTTAAGCTTCATAGACCTTCAAAGACGTGACCTTCTCCTCACCTCCTCTGCCTCTGTGCTCCATTAAGGGAAATACCGGAAGATGTTTCCAGTCAGAGATGCCAGATTGCGTTTCGATTCCGTTCAAGAAGAGAAACTAAGCAGAGCTGGAGCAGGTGGCTACTTGTGGCTCTTACCTCAAATGAGCTTTGGAAAGTTCTTTTGTAAATCTTTGAACATCGTTTGCAACTTAATAAATTTCTGGACATCTTGGTTCTTTATTAAAGGGTTTATGTCTACATGCTTTTTCTTTTTTCCCAAGACTCTCCATAATCATACAAATCACGATTATGCTTAAAGAATATTGGATCCAATGAGGCCCCTACCCCTGCTGTTAAGAAAACGAGTAGGTGTTCATTATGAGCATTTCTATCTTCTTTGCCTGCACAGTGCAGGTGGAAAGGTTTTAAGAGGTCCTTGTTCACCATACTCCCATTCTAGCTGCTGCAAAACCACCCTTAAGGCAACAGCACTGGTGTATCTTTGATATATGATGACTCCCAGCCATCCCACCCATGAAATAGCTCCTCAACACATGTCTAATATTTCCTGCTACCCCCTTTGTCGAAATCATCCCACAATATGAGAACAACTTGTTCACTCTTCTCCCCTCAATCACTCCATCTGCTATACATAGTCCGTGGGCCAACCTAGGATGCATCTCACTGAGGCAATTCCCAAGTCTATATTGTCTTCAAAGATATGTTAAGGATGATGTGGTGGTGTTGCTTTCTTTTTTTCCACAGCCCAAAGGAACATCTCTTTTTTTTATTCCACATAATCTTCAATCCAGTTCTTCACGGTGTATCATTATTGCTAATTTTATTATCATCTCTTGTCATCTTTCCTGGGACCAAAATTAATGTTTCCCCATTTTTATATCCCCATAATATTTACCATATGGTGCCATTTCAAAATTTAGCTGCCAAAAGAATGTGAACATATCAAACAACCACACAGAAATCTCCCATGTTCCCAGATTTGGAAACAAAGCCATTCAAAATGTTAAAAAAAAATCATTAGAGAGGAATTAAAACTTGCAGAGTGCTACATTTTGTATACATTTCTAAATCAAGTGATATTGATTCCTCTAGTTTTTTAATACGTCATGTCCAATCTATCTACTAATTCTATTTACTACCTTGAAAGTATATACAGATTCCAACCAACTTTTGAACCCACTGTTGCTTCTTTCTTGGGCTTGTGTGTGAGGGCTTCAGGCCAGCTTTGTCTGAATGCTTCCTCTCACTCTATTTCAACAAGGAAGGTGGAATCATCCTTCAAATAACTAACTCCAACAATCTTATTCTTCTACTCAAAGTTCTGTGAAGTCTTTCCTATTTTATTTTATTTTTAACAATAGCAATAGGTCCTACCTCACCCGTGTAGCTTCCCTGGAAGCCATTATGATCTCTCTCTGTTGTGTCTCTCTCTCTTTGTGAAGCCATGGAGACTGCCTGCCTCTTTACAGCACACCCCTTCTAAGTGTCTCTGCCCCACTGTTTGCTCTGCTCTGCATGCTCACTGCTCTTCCCCAAACTGTCTTGCATCATTCCCTTCTGTCCTTCAGATCTTCCCAGCAAATATATCATAACCACTGCATGGCTGTCCTTGTTTCATTCCAGTTGTTCTGACAAATATTCTTTGAACAGAAACTTAGGGGATATAGCATTGTAGTTCACAATTCCATATTACAATCCATCATTGTGGGGAAATCCTAGTGGTAGGGGCTTCACCCAGATAGTCACATAACAATCACAGTCAAGAACAGAGAGAAATGAATGCATCCATGAGTGCTTGCTTGCTTGGTCTCAGTGGTTTCTCTAATATTGCACACCTTGATGGTACCACAATACTAGGCTATATCCTGTCCCATCAATCAAATGCCCAAGTGGCATGCCCATAGGGCAACTGCTGCTCTATTCCACCATATTTTAGCCCTCTTTAGTCTGTGGGTCTTTATTCTATTGTAGTTTTAACAAATCTGTCATTTTTTTTTAAATCTGTTTCCTTTGGCTAGAATATGCATGTCATGATGGTGAGGAATCTTGGCCTGCTTTTCTTCAAAATATTTTCTGAAAGACAAAGAATGAATGATTTGACTTAAGCGTTGAATAACTTTCTCTAGTGTCTAAAACAATGAAACTCCGTGTGTTGATAATTTCAGACCCCAGGATTCTAGAAAAAAAAAATCCTACTAAACAGATTCAAAAGCAAGATAAAGTATTTTATTATTATGAACCCAAATAGGACCATGCAAACAGTGTGTGTTTTTTTTTCTCATTTCAACAACTGTACAGCTTGTGTCTGCTACCCGTCAGTGCAGGCACATTTCAGCGTTCAGGAGGTCAAGCGTGGTGACAGCTGTGTGGGTTTTGAGTGCAGGCTCATTTTATAGGTTCCACAAGGGAAAGACCCCATTTTCTTTACAAGTTTTGTCTAGAAAGTTGGGATGCAGTGTTTCCTGAGTGGATGAACAAAAGGAAAGAGTTCTTTTTTTCCCAGAAGTAAGAAAGATAGTAAAATATGATATTTCCATCCACACAAAGAAGGGTTTTTAATCCGGATGCTGGATAACAAATTGTACATTGACTTGGTGCCTAGGCATTAATTTTTATAGTAAAAATACTATGTAGAGCTCATAAAACCTTTGAAAGTATCTCAGGAAAACTCTGAGACTCCTTTAAGGGGGATACTCTTTTTTTTCTGCAATATTGGATACTGTGGACTTTACATATTCTAGGCAAGTGTTACTATTTAGCTACAAATGCAGTCAGAAGCATTTTTCCCTGAATTTTCATTATTTCATCTCAAAAAGACATCAATTATCTTTGATTAAGTTTAACATATTTATTTAGTTGTGTGTGCATGTGTATACAGGTATGGCTATGAGTATGTTAGGGTGTGTGTGTGTATGTGAAAGTCAAAGGACAACTTGTGAGAATCTGTTCTACCTATTAGATAGCTATATATCATAGGTACCTAATGAGGTCGGTGGCAGGTGCCTTTAATCACTGAATCTTCTTACCATCCCACTTTGGATTTTTTTAAAAAATTGCTGTTCTTTATTATATTGGAAAACAATAATCTTGTTTTTTATTTATATAGAAAATAATTTTTATAATTACACATTATTTTTCCAAAGTTTCTCTTTTCCAGTGACTGTTGTGAATTTCACATAACAGTGATAATAACTCATATCCCTTATGCATATAAGCTTTTATGTTTTATTGTTTCTTTTTCCTTTTTATAGTCATTTTATTAACCTTTTTGATTGATGCTTTCAAAGTATTCTGTCAATTGACTTTCATATTAATTCTGTTGTTATTCTTTCCTGTTATCTTTCAAATTATTTAAAAATCATTTAGCACAGGTGAAAAAGGCTTACTTTGCACTAAAAATATTAAATGTTGACTTTATTTTCATAATCACATTATAAACATGAACATGGTCGTTTTTCATGCATTGATTAGTTGTCTAAGTACTAGGCTTCCTCCCTGGTGGGAATCTTCATACTTTCTCAGAACACAAACTCAGTTTCTGTTTCTACCCAGTACAGAGCTGGCTGCCTTTAACCTATCCTAGCTGATAAGGTCTCCTTTGCACCCTGAAATTCACTATTTTTGCCTGAGTGAGTAACTAGTAAATGAAAGTAAGTAAAGAAAAAAAAAGGAGGAGGAAGGAAAGAAGGAGGGAAGGAAAGAAGGGAAAAAGGAAGAAAGAAACTAGTAAGTACATAAATAAAAGATATGAAAGGAAATGAAACTAGGTCAAAGGTATGTTGTTAAATTAAAAGAAAATTTACCTGTATACAAAAAACATGGATTGTAAATACTAAGTCAATTATTTACCTCCACAGGGTCTTTGATCTGGGCTATGCTTGCTAATTTTACATGTTTTGTGTAATCTTTGTTCAGGAGTTTTTAAAAAGAGAGCACAAAGATAAATCTCAGGTAAGCAGATCCCATCAATATGATCACATATTCTGAGTGACAGGTCTCAAATATAAAATGGTACACATCTTGAGTCTCAGTGCTCAGGTATCGGTAGGATCAAAAGTCAAGGCACTCCCTACATAGTGGAGAGAGAGCTCCATCTGTAAAATGCTAAAATGCTTACCACATAGCCTGAGAACCTAAACTCAACCAGAAGCACCCATGTACAAAGCCTGGCACCTTTTTGTGCACTGGGAAGGTAGAGCCAGATAGGTTGCCAGGACTTACTGACCAGTCAACCCCAACTCCTAGAAACATTATCCCTGAAATCAAGGATGGCTTCTGAGGAAAACATTTGAGGTTGATCTGTGGACTCCACATGCATGTGCACATAGACACAATAAATATGTAAACAGATAGATTAAATGAATAAGACTTGGTCCACATAACAATGCATAGTTTATAAATAGGCTGGCAGTCCTTGAAAAGTAGTAAGGGGGGGGGGGAATATCCAAGATGGCTGCCACGAGAGGACACTGTGTCTGAGGAGTAGGACAGCAGAAACAACGCAGCGACCAGGAGACTGAACTCTGGGACCTAAAACGCCAGCATTGTGAGTGCCAGGTGAGCGGAACTCCTACGGTGAGAAAATCAAGTGGGAAAACCCTAGAGACACCCAGTTATTCCCTGGAAAAATCTCTGGGTGATCTGAGCGAGCAGCTGCACTGGGAGACAGCAGCCGCCATAATAGACTGGATCACACAGTCTCCCGGGCAGTCTGAGGAGGTACTACAGAGCAATAGTAATAAAAACCGCATGGTATTGGCATAGAAACAGAATAATGGATCAATGGAACCAAATAGAAGACCCAGAAATGAACCCACACACCTATGAAAACTTGATTTTTGACGAACTTGATTTTTGGTTATTCAATGGAAAAAAGACAGCATCTTCAACAAATGGTGCTGGTCCAACTGGATATCTGTATGCAGAAAAATGAAAATAGATCCATATTTATCACCTTGCACAAAGCTAAAGTCCAAGTGGATCAAAGACCTCAACATAAAACCAGACACCCTAAACCGTTTAGAAGAAAAAGTGGTAAAGACGCTAGAACTCATTGGCACAGGAGATTACTTCCTGAATAGAACACCAACAGCACAGGCTCTAAGATCAACAATCAATAAAAGGGACCTCATGAAGCTGAAAAGCTTCTGT
>CM053760.1:41840441-41868401 GCA_028658305.1 Pachyuromys duprasi
CCCTCCTCCCCTTTCCTCCTCTCCCTCTCCCTTCCCCCATCATGGCCCACGCCTGTTCCCCCTTCTCCCCTAATAAACCCCTTTCATAGTAAACCTGTTGTAAGCCTCATCCTTATTTTTTATTTCTAATAAGTGGGAGTTATAGAACCAGTAATACAAAAGTCAGCAACCCTCACTCCATAAATACACGGATAGGCTCAACAAAAGAGTGAAAATGAGATAGCTTGAAATCTGGAAGCAGCCTTGCTTTTTCTCATAATTGTTTTGGCTATCAGGGATCCTTCATGGTTATGTATGAATTTTAGGATTTATTATTTCTATTTCTCTGAGGAATGCCATAGAAATTTTGGTTATAATTGCATTGAATCTATAAATTGTATCTGGTAGGATGTTCATTTAAAAAATATGAGTTCTACTAATCCATGAACATGGAACATCTTTCCATCTTCTAGTGTTTTTACCAATCTCTTTCTTCAGGAATTTAAAGTTCTTTTGTTGAGGGTGTACTATTAATAATGAGGAACGGAAGGGAGATCAATAACAATAAAGATTATTAAAAAGCTATTAGATTATGTATTTCATGTTTGCGTATAATTCATACCACATATATATATACTCACACATACACACATCTGCACACACATATATATGACATTAGTTATATAAAGTTATACCATTTGTTGGTGAAAATGCACTTCCAAAGAACTATAGACTATCTAACAAACAAAACAAAGCATACAAACACACAAAAACCATAAGAGAGCTTTCTTCAACTTGTTGCTCAGGGGCTATAAATGTAACTTTTACTCCCCAGATGTAATTATTATCATCTTTGAGGCTTACTGCTCAATAAACTCACCCTTTCTTGATTTTTCTGAACTCTGGCTGGCTGGTTCAACTCAGCTGTTCTTGCTCAACACTCCCAGCTGACTGATTCAATCTGGCTTCTATCTGCTCCTCACTGAATTGCTCTGTTTGGCTTCTAATATCTGGTTTCTTCTTATTCTCTGGCTTCAACTTGCCTCTGCATGAACTCAGAAATGAACTCAACTTTGTTGCACTGCACTCACTCAATTGAACTTGACCAAATTCAACTCCACTGAACTGAACTGACTGAACTACCACAAACTGAACTGCCACTGTGCATGGGGTGGTTCAGTTGTGTTGAGGTCAGTCAGTTGACAGTCAGTGGGGAGTCATTGGGCATAGTGTAGTGGCAATTCAGATTAGATCAGTCAGTTCAGTTGAGTGGATATGAATTCAGCATCAATGCATGCAGGAACAGTTATTGGTTCTCAATATCCTTCCTTCCTACACAGAAGATCAGCAGAAGACTTCTGCTTCCCAAGTATTAAGTACTGCATGTAAAAACTTGATTTTGTCAGTTTTGACTATTTGGAGGTTCCTAAATCAGAATACCAGAAATGATATCTTTACCCCAAATGTTCTATGTATTTGTTAGTCCTTTTGCTTCTTATGTTGACAAAATACCAGACACAGGCAATGAGAAAAAGGAAGAGTTTATGTCAGTTCATAGTCTGATGTTATGCAGCCCCAAATGTGTAAAGCACAGTATCAGGAGCATGAAGTAGCCTGGTAGTAAGAATCAAACAGCAATGAAAATGGTTTCTCACCCATTTTCCCTTATCATCTTTTTATTCACCAATGTAATTGTCATCTTAGAGGCTTGGTGCTCAATAAACTCAACCTTTCTAGTTCTTTTTGAACTCTGGCTGGTGGGTTCATTAAGTGGTTCTTATGAGAGCTGGGGATATCCTATCTCTGACTCTTTCTGTCAAATCTTTCACTGATTCATCACCTTGTCTGTCTCAATTAGAAGTCATTGTTTGGGATTAAAGGTGTATACTAAAGGCATGTCTGTATTCCAGCCAGAGGGATTAAATGTCGTGGGCTTCGTCAAAGCTGCTTTGGCGGCTATTTGTCATTCAAGTCTCAGCTCAGAAGACAGGCTTTTTCCAGGCCTTCCCTTGGAGGGAAGGATTTGCAAGTCCATTCGCCTTTTGTTTAGTGACAGCAGGTGGGAGAGCTTGTTTGAAATCTCAACTCTGCCTCACTTCCTTGTAAAATTAACCCATTGTGTAAGCTGTTTGTTTAAATAAAGAAGGCTGGCTGGCCTCGTGGCTTTTCCGTTACAGAGCGTATTGACGCTATAGGGCTCATTGGAGCCAGGAGCAAGTGGCCAGATGCCTCTCGGAACATAATACGTGTAGTGTACATTATTAATTTCAATCCTCACTCCCGACTCAGAACCCCATTCTGCTCTGCTGGCGGGCTCCAGCAATTAAAGGTGGGTCTGTGTGATTCCAGTTAATCACACAGACCTAGAAGATCTTTGGATGTCATCAGAGCAGGAATGTTGCTGGATTAAAATTCCTCAACAAAAGGCCTCCAGGTGACTTCCAAAAATTTATTTTCCAAAAATGGCTATTGCCATTTCCCTTGGTTGCCTCTCTGAAGTTGAAGATAAGACTTCATTGTTGAAAACAGCATACATTTTGAAAAAACATGGCTTCCAAGACTTGAAGCAGGATCTGACCCAGAAGCCTCCTCCCCGAGGAGCTCTCAGAGAATCTGCAGGTATTATGCAAGCTGTCAATGGTGATAAATAATTAAAAGTTCTACCTGAATGTAAAGTCTACAAAACAGAACAGTGACCAGTCTGGCAAGACACTCTCAAAAGTACAATAGTGGCACATATCTTGGCAGTAACCAACATCCATCTAATTGTATGTATGGCCCACCCAGAAAGAGGGAATTCACACATGATACTGTAAACCTAGCCCTATATGATTATGGACCCCAGGGGAGAAGATATCTATATCTAATATCAATCTAGATCTAGATAAGGTAGATATGCTACTTCCCTAAACCAATATAATTCCCTACCTTTACAGTCACACTAAATGTTGCTTTCTCCTCATCAACAGAACTTCTTTTCACAGCAGGTGGATACCATCACAAAAATTCACAACTGCTCAAAATGCGGAGAAAAACTGACAGTAGAATACTCATCCCCAACTGATACAGCTATAAAGCAATCCCTATACATAAACATCAGAGAATGTGTAGAAGAGGGCAGAAAGTTTGTAAGGGCCAAAGTATGGGATGTCTGCTATGTGATAGTGCCTTCTGTGGGTGACAGAGAGTTACACCCATGAAAGTTTAACAACATTGTCAGCTAAACAAGACATGCCCTATGACAAAACCAGATGACGTCCCAACATGGATGAAGGGGTGGGGAATCTCATAAGGCCCCACCCCTAAATGAGAGGCTATAGGCAACTAATGGCTGCTAAGGTGGGGAGAATCAGTTTTCTTCAGAAACAGCCCCCTGATAGAAACTCTAATCACAAGAGATCAGCCCTGAACACAATAAGTATACTCAGCAGGTTATATTTACATGTTCATATGTGTATATATGCATATATTTTCTATTTAAAAAGAAGAGGTACTGAATTTGAGTGGGAATACACAGGGGACACAGGAGAAGTTGGAAAGGAAACAGTGAAAATGATGTAAATATAGTACTATATTTTTTTCAAACAAATAAGCACATAAATGTAAAGAAACAATGGAGAAGCCAAACAGTAAAGATTAAAGAAGATAGAAAATTTAAGGACAAATCAATCAAACCTATCAGTATAACTGCAGAGAGAAACTACTGAAAAAAGGCTAAAGGAGGCCTGTATCTAGGATAACAATAATAAAACTGTTTATTTTGTTTTTTATTAATTACATTTGTTCACAATAGCATGCATATATGCAATGTATTCTAATTAGTTTCACACTACCTCTTTTTTTTTTCTTTTCTTTCCAACCCTGTCAGCTCTGTTCTCTCCCTACAAACAACTTTCTACATTCATGTCTTCTTGTTTTATTTTATGACCCACTGAGTTTAACCAAGGCCAAATGTGTATCCCTGGGTTTGGAACTATCCATTGGAACTCAACAGGTTCACTAGTGTGAACACAATAAAGATATTGAACTCCCTTCTCCCATAATCTATCAATACTCAGTAGTTGAGCACTTCCCTCTCCCTGATCCATGACTAATAGTTTACAGAGCCAGTTTTGTGCAGTTAGGTCCATTCCAGGTAACTGCAGCTGCTGTGAGATCATGAGTGGAAAGATCTGGGTCCCGCTCAGCAGGAAGCATCTGCAGCCCTTCTTCCTATCTTTGACCTCTTCCATTCTTTCCACTTCTTCTGCATGCTGTTCCTTTTAGGAAGAGGTATAATTGTGCTATTTAGGGCTGAGCATCCAACTCTCACTTGTTCTCTGCATTTAGAACAACCATACATTTTGCATTTACCACTGTTCACTACAAGAAGAGCCTTCTCCAATTACAGCTAGAGCGGCATCTGTCTACTGACATAAATACAGATACGTTGGAGGCAGTTTGACACCATGTCAACCTAGCCAGAGAATAAGTTCCCCATTTATATGATCTCCCCAGCCCTGTGTTTTTGTTGTTGGTTTAAATCAGGTTTACAGTATTAAACATGTGTTCCCTCCTGTGGAGTCAGGGAGAAAACTATCAGATCATATCATTGGAGTATCAGAAGACAAAGTGAGGGAGAGTGGGACTGAAATAGTTATGGTTGAAAAGTTCCCCAAATTTATTGAAAAACATAAATGTTCTGTTGAAACAAGTAAACAAATTTCAAATGGAATAAATCTAAAGAAATCAATGCTGTGGGAACTCATAATTAACTTTTAAAAACAAAGGAAGTCTTTGAAGGCAACAGCGTAAAAAAGCAGCATTTATCCAGCAGGGAGTAAACAACCTGAATTATGTCAGTTCTTATCAGAAACCATGAAGAGCAGAAGCAGCAGCATTTTTTAAAGTACTGAAACAGGCCAGTGAGATGGCCCAGGAGATAAAAGCATTTGCGTCTGGCCTAACAAACCTGATCTTGATGCCAGGACCCACAAAGTAGAAGAGAACTTACTCGTGTAGATTGCCCTCTGGCCTCTAAAACTTAGAGGTTATCACAAAGGATTAAAAAATATGCTGCTCTGAAAAAACATTTTGAATTTAATAAGTAACATAAAAATAAAAGGCTAAAGGCATGTTATATCATGTAGACACTAATTGATACAAAGCAAGTGGCTATAAAGTAGATTTGTGTGAAATGAAAATAACAAGAGATGAGAGAGATGCTTTACAATGATAACATGATCGATATAATGATAACATAATAATCCTAAATGTGCACATACCCTACAATAGAGTTTCAAATAACAGAAAGCAAAATCTGATAGACCCATGAGAATAAACAGCAGATTACATAGCTAGTGATACAGTCATCAACAATTCACTTTCAATTTATAGGATTATTGGTCAGAACCCAGCATGGTGTAGAAGAAATGAACAGCACAATTGGACTTAAAGGGGGAGATGTTGGTATAATGTTCTTGTGGAATGTATACAATTTACCCTTGTTCATTCAAATGCTGATTTCCCTACCCTACTATCTGGTTTCAATCATTGCATTGTGATGTTTATTCTAAGCATCATCTGTCTCAAGTCTGTGTACACATGCCAGCATTTGTTATCTGCATTTTTAATAAAACAAGCAGCCAACGCTGTGCAGTGGAGAGAATAGGGAGGGACATCCTGGTCCAGCGGGGAGGAGAAGGAAGTGAGTGGGAGAGCAGAGATCGGCAGGAGAGGACTTGGAACCAGGAGGAGAGAGGATCCAGACCTAAGATATTACTAAAAGCAAGTGTAATGTGGAAAATCTGACTGGGAGGAAGCTATGTGGGCTTGGAGGTTTAGGATGGAGTAACTATTGCCCAGCATTGTGCTCTAGGTTAATTAAATAAATCCTAGTCTCTGTGTGGTGATTTAGGTATACAGCTGGTTCAGGAATAACTGCTGTTTAACTAAAAGATAAACCAATAATAACTATTAATAATCCACAACAAATAGCATGCCAACATAGGGCTAATTTACAGTAATCTAGCAAGAACTTACATAGAAGGTAAAACTATAGAGCAGTTTTTTTAATATAGTTTTATGTATTACAATTTATTTACTTTGTATCCCAGCTGTAGCCCCCTCCAAGTCCTGCCCTCCTTCCCTCCCTGTCTTGTCCCAGTCCCCTTCTCCAGTCCACTTCTGTTCCTTAAAAACAAAGCAAGGGCCATTCCTAAACTAGGTGCTCACAGATTCTTGATTAGACAGACCCCTGAAGAGCAACGAGGCCTCCAAATAGGCTGCAGAAAAACAAAAATTGATACATAGGAACCCTAGAGAGGCAGTTTCCTTAGGTCGAGGACAAAAGTAGCTCTTTAAGAAGGAAGCTTCTCAAAGCCAGACTTTACCAGCCAAGGCAGAAAGTAAAATCCCTTCGAGAAGGGGTTCTTGCTGGTCTGAGGAGCAAACATTTGTGGACCTATTAACTTTCCAGAGTGGGGAAGGGGTCAGGAACCAGTGAGAGAGGCAGAAAAAATACCTCTCCCTGGAAGCAGGAACCAAGGACAGAAAAGCCTCAGCATCTGAACTGGTAAGGTCTGAAAGGGAAGCTGGGTCTAAGAAAGTAAAGTCCTTACGAGAAGGTTTTGAGATTAAAAAAGATAATTTTCTATGTTGAAAATGAAGGAAGATACAATGACACAGGATACCATTTGAATTTGTGTCTCTTAGCAAACAAATAATTTTTTCAGTGACAACTTCAGTTTTATATCCTCTTAGGAAGAGATCAGATTAAGACAAACTTGGAAAAAGAAGAGACTGAGAATATAGATGCTAAATTAAAGGCCACAGAACAGAGGTTGGGGAATCTTTGAATCAAAATAGCCTTCACAGCAATCCAATCCGGTACTTACAATAACACCAAAAGAGGTGGTTCCAGATGAGAAAAGTCCACAGAGGCTTGAATATACTGCAAAATGGCAGTCCATTGAGATGCTGGAGAGAAAGTCTTCAGCTATAGGCCAACTTGGTCAGACTAGATATTGTATGTGTATTCTTAAGGTTCAATTACTAGATAAAGGTCTATATGCTAAAGTAGAAATGCTGTTTAGTGTTGTCTTGGAATAAGGTCATACAGTGGCTGGCATGCTCTATTGTACAGAGCTTGGAGAACTGAAATACACGCATCATGCCATAGATTCATATTCAGAATTCCAGTGGGCTTTTGCCTTAAATTCTGGAGAGTATGATTCTAAGGTTACACAATTGTTACAGATGTTAAATGTTTTGGAGATGCCCTTGAAAATTGGGGTTGATGGTGCTTCAGCATGTATATCCATTGGAATTGAACACTATTTAAACATTATGACATGAAACCTACAAGTCAAATGATTATGAAAATATCAACAGTAATTTTTAAAAGATGGTCATAAAACAGAAGGGAAATGTAAAAATCTCCCCAAAATAGATTAAATAATGACTTATCAATTTTAAAATGTTGAAGTGAGATAAACAGCACACCTGCTAAGACACAGTGGAATTTAGAAAGGACTGTTAAATTAGAGCAGCATATAAATGTCTTAATTCCAAAATGGAGAACAAGGAATGTGTTATGCTGGGGAAGAGGTTTTGCATATATTAATACAGGGGAAGAGAAATTATGGGTTCCATCGAAACTAATAAAAATCAGATGTGACAGAAGAAGACCACCTGAAGTCCTTGGCCACACACAAGAAGAGAGAAATCAAAAAGACTAAACAGAACAGATAACATGAAGTGCTGATCCCTTCACATGGGAACAACTCTGAAACTAACTGAGATATAAAAAATTTCTTCAGCCAGAACTTCAACAATACATGGCCAATAAATCCTTGGCTACAATATCTTCAAAATTTATTAATTATGCCACTCTTTTAAATGGCATAGATAAAATTTGTTTACAATTTGGTTCCACTGTGCACATCTCATACATTTATAATTTTAGGACTGTATAATTCTTATGAGAGATTATATGTTTGCAGAACAAAAGGACTGGACACCGGAGATACTGCATCAAACCTGACAGAATTCATCTTTCCATTGTGCTGAGACATTGACACATCTGTTCCAGCATCTTGCATGTTCCAGCGTTCTGGTTGTTCCTGCCTCAACTGCTTCAATTGCTGTTTCTCAGCAAAACCTGCTCCCAAGAGAACTTTGAAGAAAGCTACTAATCTCAATTGGTCCAGAATTTTAGACTATTCCAAATAGGACTTCTATTAAGCCTGAAATTTCTCAACATTCAAAGACTGGACCACAAATGTTAATGCTTGCTTAATTAAACATTTTTCCCAATTTCCTTTGGGCTCCCTAACAGAATTTCTGCTTGTCCAAAAAGTCTGCTAGAAAAAATTCATGAGAACAACATTCAATTTCCTTTTAGGGGGGGTTGGGTAGGTTTTTGATGGTTTTCTGTGGCAATGTATGTTAATTGTCATTGGGAGATGGTTATAAATTATTAATGGTCTTATAGAGAAAACAAGGTTAGACTCAGGGATTTCTCTTTTTCCTTTTCTTTTCTCTTCTTTCTTAGATAAAGAGAAAAGGGGTTGAACATGGGGATATCTTATAGGAATAATAAGACAAAAGGTAGATCTCCTCAACTTAAGGCTTTATTTGTTATTCTCAAATAGTTATTTTTAACTTTGGTATAGAATTTTGTATATTGATGCAAAAATATGTCTATTTTTAATACATTGGTAAATTTTAGTATATTAATACAGATTCAAGTTTACTTCTAAAATTTTAAACTGCTGTTACAAACTGTTTAGGGTATTAGGTAATGCAAGTTAATTGCTAGTTAGTCAGCTCATAGTCCTGTCAGACACTAGTCTAACTTATCACAGGAGAATACACCCTAGGTTTTATGATTTTGTAGACAAGTTGATTACATAAAGATAGGTCAGTCTTCAAAACTTCAGAGACCTAAAGAATATGGCATTTTAAAATGTCTTTATTATTTTAAAGATTCTTTGACAAAGAGACAGGTCATATCCTGGCAGCTGTATACCCAAAGATGATGAGCATCGAAGACCCTCCATGAGGAGATAGCTTCAAATGCAGCAAATGAGCCAACCAGGCCAAAAAAAAAAAATGTCCTCATTTTGTGACAGACAGAATTCTGCCAGAAATGGGCAAGCTTAAATGCAGGACAAGTCGACTGCCGAACTCTCCAAGACAGGGTAAGCAAGTCCTAAAAAGTTCCTGCTTCACATATATGTCTGTCAAATATTGTGAGCCAGGAGGCTGAAAATGATGTTCCAATGTTACAGAGAGTTTTGGGTGATTGTTCAGGCAGAAAAATGTCTGTCAATTTTTTATTTTTGGAAGCTGTTAACATGCACTTCCTATTTACTCCAGTAACTAGTTTTATTCCTTCTTAAGTCTCTGGTGGGTTTAAAGACCAAATAGTTATAGTTCCACAATTAAGCTTAAGTTGTTAAGAATTTAAGAAAATGTTTTCATATAGGTAATACCAATAAGGATAAAAGTTAATTTAGGTATAGAACTCTAAACTTGTCATGATAACATAGATAATCAAATACTTTCTCCTAAGTTGACAAATGCATGTGAACTGGATGTTTCACATGTAAATCTTGCCTAATAGTTTTCATAACTTTTATAATTATTATTATATTGAAAGAAAAGGAAGCTTTCATTGGACTTAAAGGGGGAGATGTTGGTATAATGTTCTTGTGGAATGTATACAATTTACCCTTGTTCATTCAAATGCTGATTTCCTTACCCCACTATCTAGTTTCAATCATTGTATTGTGATGTTTATTCTAAGCATCACCTGTCTCAAGTCTGTGTAAACATGCCACCATTTGTTATCTGTATTTTCAGTAAAGCAAACAGCCAATGCTGTGCAGTGGAGAGAATAGGGTGGGACATCCTGGTCCAGAGGGGAGGAGAAGGAAGTGAATGGGAGGAGTGGAAGGGCAGAGATGGGCAGGAGAGGACTGAGAACCACGAGGAGAGATGAACTGGACCTAAGATATTACTAAAAGCAAGTGTAATGTGGGAAATCTGACTGGGAGGAAGCTATGCAGGTGGGGTTTAAGATGGAGTAACTATTGCCCAGCATTGTGCTCTAGGTTAATTAAATAAATCCTAGTCTCTGTGTGGTGATTTAGGTATACAGCTGCTTTAGGAATAACTGCTGTTTAACTAAAATATAAACCAATAATAAATATTAATAACCCACAACAGGTAACTACATCCTGGATGACAAAACAAACTCCCTAAGTTTAAATGAATTGAAATCTGTACAGGAGTTTGATACTATTGTTGTTGCCTGACTACTGCTGAATTCGCTCACTTGTACATCTTGTCCTTTTCCACATGAAAACAACCTGATATGAAATGTTGTATTTGACTTGTTTGGGTCCCTATGAAAAGTTTAGGACACATAGACCCTAGCCCTTCTGGGTGTAGAACGCTATGCCTAGTCCTTATTTCCTGATAACCATTGAAACCATTACCAGTTTCCTAGGTAATGCTGTGCACTAGGGCATCTTAAACAAGAGAGGATTTTAAATGATTTTATAATCTTTAATTCCAATTATTGATAAAGTTAGACTGTTCAAGATCTCTCTTTGATCTATACATAGCTATCTACTTAGTCTTCCCTTGTCTTTCCTCTTTATCTGTCTGTCCAAAGACCTTCCTCCTATCAGAGGAATCTAGTCATTCCAGATTAGGAATCATCATATTATCTCATTTATAAATCACATATTTAAATATAGTTACATTATAAGGTGTGGAAGTGATATCAACAAATGAATTTTTAATGTATGCAACTCAGAATAACAAAACCCCAAGCTACATCCCTCTTCTTGTGACTGTAAGTAATTTTGTTCTCTACTTTGGAGTCACTATGTCTATCTTGGAAAGTTCCATATGTGAATGATAAATATATAAAAAGAAGTATATTTTATGATCAACTGGAATTCAGACCAGTTATGTGAATCTGATTGAGCATACCAAAATCAACCAGACAAAAGGAGAAAAGTCTCATGATAATTTCAATATATTAAAAATATTTTGGCAACTAATATAAAAAAGTTGGAATAGAGGAACTTCCTCAATGTGATTTTTTTAAAGTTAAGAAAAAAGCACAGTAGCAAAATTTTCCAGGTACTATCTTATTCACCATAAAAGAAAATACTCCCTTCAAGATTAGAAGCAAGGCATTCTTCACCATTCTTATTCAACAAGGAATTACGAATTCTAATAAAAGCTTATGCAATAAGGCAAGAAAAGGAAATAAAAGCAATGACAATGGGGAGGAAGAAATGAGCCATGCACATTTGTGGAGGACATAACCATCTGTAGAAAACTCCAATCAACAAAATCGCATAGACAAATTCCCTAGTTAAGAGAGGTGGGGGAGAAAGGACTCTGAATTTAGAATAAACATAGAAAAACTGGCCACATCTCTATGTATTAAAAAGGAAAATATGAGAACTGAAATCAAAAGCACATTATTATCCCCAATTGTTCTATAAAAAGGGAAATGGGCATCAACTAAAAATTTCATATGACGATTGTGCTGAAAATTACAAAATGCTGATGAAAGAAATAAAACTCAAATAGAAAATAGATAGCATTCATAAATCTCAAAGATCTGCCCTCATAGAAGTCATTTTCCCTCAAATTGGCATATACGCAATGTAATTCCTTTCAAAATCTTTAAATAACAAAATTATAATTGGAAATTAGTAGTGTTTGAAAGTAATCATAGAACTGAGAGATAAGAGTCAGTGCATCTAAAAGTTTGGACAGAATGAAGAATTCCTGTACCAGAACTAATTTCTACACTGATTACTATGGTTACACATTTGATGAAATTTCATAGAACTAAACACACAAATTCAAATCAAATAACAAATGGAGAAATACACCCAAGAGCAGTCTGTTACATTGTGTCATAATGATGTCAGGTTTTACAGTTAGAAAAATAATTAGGTGGGCTGGAGAGATGGCTCAGCCGTTAAAGGCTAGGCTCACAACCAAAAATATAAGAAAAATAATTAGGTAATTTTTATTATTATTTCTTTTAATTCTATGTAAATCTACAATTATCTCAAGGTAAATTCATTTTAAGAGCCATAAAAAGAAAATTAAAATCCCAATAATATCTTATGCTTGATTAATGCTGTCCACTTCTTATTGCAAACTCTTTTATTTACTCTTCTTCTTACTATGACAAAATAGCGGACAAAAATAACTAAAGGAAGAGAACTTGTATTTTGGCTCACAGTTTGAGAAAGACTGAAATCCATCATGGCAAAAACTAAACGCTACAGGACCATGTCCAGTATCTGGGACTCACGATGACATCATCTTCAATCTAACAAGCTTGGATGGCTCTTTCTGTCCAGGGTCATTATCTTGGACACAGTATTCCTCTCTCTTGGATTGGTTCCATATTATATCTGCAGCTTTAATTGGATGGTGTTCCACAGACTCAAATAATGTCTCTACTTCAACTTAGGCTTCACTTTCTCAACATTATTTTTTAATTAATCAATTATTTATTTTTGTTTTTTTGAGACAGGGTTTCTATGTGAAACATTCATTGGCTGTCCTGGAACTCACTCTGTAGGCCAGGCTTAGCTCAAACTCATAGAGATCTGCCTGCCTCTCCCTGGGATTAAAATTGTGTGCAACCACTGCCCGAACAACCTTCCCAAATTTATACAATGGCCTCATAATTTCCTTGCAGAGAATCCAACCCTATCAAACAGGGATTCATCTCAGTTGCTATCTATGTCCTTGATCTTGTAACTCTTCAATTTTGTATGCCTGCAAAACAACAGCCTGCCAAAGTTCTGCCAGCTTGAGAAATCAGCTGCCTCTCTGCTACTACAGCTGTGATGGGTTCTGTATGGTTTGGTGGCTGAATCTGGGAACAGACTTTCCTGGGAGAACATTTTGGAACATGATCCCATTGTTGTTGCTTAAAGTTCATGCTTTAACCTCTCAAATGAATTCGAATTGTTATGAGCAAAAGCACCAGAGGGGAAATTTTCTTACTGGTGCAGTGCAGAGTTTGAGGTTTTTCTTTAACAACACTAATTTCTAAGAATTACAACTTCTATCTCTACACTTACCTTGTATACAAGAGCCTTAGAATACATTCATGAAGACTATCTTCAGGCTAGGTACTAGCCACTAGGACTAGACTTTGTTTCAAATTTATATACATACATATATATGCATATACATATAATTATATATTTATATATTATAAACTTATTATGTATAATATATTTATTATATATTGTATATCATTAATTATGTCATAAATAAATATATTATATATAACATTATATAATATAAATATATAATTTTTGAAGGTAAATAAAATTATATAAGACAATGTAGGTATTTCCTTTATCAAAGCATATGAATCTATTTATAGTAGGTACTAAAGGCTTGTTATTCACCTAAATAGATTCTGGAATCCTGAAAAGAGAAGTGTGTATTGTTGGAAGGAGGACATCAGTAAGACTTAATTTCTTTAATCAGTACGTAAATATGTATGTGGACAGTACCATTTGATAAAAATTTCAAAAACCTGAGGTACTGAATTCAGAATGTGAGTAGGAAAAAGTTAAAACAAACTAAAAACACATACTTTGTAAAATAGAAATTGGGTTTTCATTCAACTAGTCACTTGCTTTTATAGTTTAGATAAATCTAGAAGAGATAAGAGATTCAAGGGCAGATCTGCCAGCAAGATAAAATACCAGTCAGTATTTTGAACTATAAAATCTTTCAGTCATATATGAATTTACATTAACACCAAATTAAGTTAAATTAGAGTAAATTCTTTAGATGGACTAGCACAATAGGCCTTCAAAGCCAAATGTGGCTAGGGGCTGTCGTTCTAGACCACATGAAATGCATTTCCATCATCCCAGCCCAGCAACAACCCAAACTACATAATTTAAGGAACTAGTACAAAGTCTCAAAATACTCTTTGAAATACATCTTTTCACCAATGATGCTTCCCAGTGGCAAGGGAAGAAAGATCTCTTTGTCATGTAAGAGCATTTGCCATACTCTCACTCTGCCTGGTTATCCATTTATACCTGTAATAAATAACTTAGTTTCTTTGATCTTTGCATCTTAAGGCAATTAATGTTCTTTGAAACTATTTCACGACTTCAAATACTTGATTATTACTGTGCTTGCTCACTGATGGATTCTAGTCTGGATGCCAACGTGTCTTTATCGCTAATGGTTTAACTTATGTACCAAAATTAAGAATCCTGCACTGTGCACTCATACCACATGTATTTTATCTTCTGTCTTGAGCTAGGTATTATATCTCCATTTTTATAGAAAAACATTTCAAGGTGTCTTCAGTAAACATACCAGTTTATTTGTAATGGTCTTTCAATCCAAATCTTCCAATCTGGCTGATAAGGCACACTGTATCCTCTAATTGAAGCTTTTCATATACTAGTTATAATAAGGTCTCTATGCGATGGCTCACTAACATACTTTTGATCACTTCTGGTGGTTAAGCCATCAACCCTGTTGATTCTGTATTAGATGGGAAATGTAGCCTCCTATATCTTTCTCCATGTAGTTGATAAAATTCTAGCGAAGATGGCCAGGGGTGTGTCCTTTGAAATATCTTATCCATCCTCACCCTCAGTTTAACACTTTCATAGTACGAATCCAACCATCCATATGCCAGTCCAACTTTACTAGGGTGAATCTCTTCTCTATTTTAGCCACAAAGAAATACCTGTGAATCTCAATTTTACTGAATTTCCAGAATTATACTTCATGTTTCCCAAAAAAGTTAAAAAGCAATGATTAAAAAAAAAAGACACAAAGTTTTTACACAAAAGAGAATTCATGCACAGAGAGGACAGTAGGTAATCCAAGTCTTAGTCCTCACAGTGGGCAGTTTTAGAATCTCATAGTGAAATAGCACTGAGAGACATTTACACTGGTTCTGTTGCTTGCCAAACAATAGTAAAGGGTGGAGTCTAGTTAAAGGTGTTGTTTCCCACTGTCCTTCACCTAATGGAAGGCTCTTTGCAATCTCTGTGGGAGAGGAGAATTCAGCACTCCAGATGCTGTATGCGCGACTGCCCGGCTGGGAAGCCTCAGACCCAGCTCTCATATGGACTCTTTCAACCCAGAAACAAATGAACTGTAGTGCCTGACCCCAGATCAGGTGACTGTTCCTTAATGAGGAGCATGAGCAACATCCTGGAAAGGAAGTGTACTAGAGAAATAGTCATAATTATTCTTAATGCTTCTCCCAACATGAAAATGTTTTGTAATGATGATTTCAGTTTTAAAAATACAATGTAGTCTAGAAGTAAAAAAACAGGGGATCTGGGATATTAGGTAGTTTGTGTGCCAGTACTAGTTAAAATGATAAAGCACTAAGCCAGCTGTCTTCTCCTTCAAGGAAGAGTCCTATAATAGAAGCAAGTTAAGTCAGCATTTACATTCTATGTAAGGAACTTTACATCACAAAAGGGCATTCTTTGGGTTGTTAGTTCTTCTTCTGATGTTCTGAGTCTTACTTTTTAAAAAAAAAAAAGTGAATTTTTTATTTGCTGAAGGTGTTTATTAGCTGAAAGAGTTCCCTGGTAGAATTTTTAGGCTCACTCATGTATGCTGTCTTATCATCTACAAATAGTGATACTTTGACTTATTCTTTTCTGATTTGAATTCCTTTCATATCCTTTAATTGTCTTATTGCTCAAGCAAGGACTTCAATACTATGTTGAAGAGATATGAAGAGAGTGGGCAGCCTTGCCTTTTCCCTGATTTCAGTGGGATTGATTTAAGTTTTTCTCCATTCAGTATGATGTTGGCTATAGGCTTGCTGTAATTGCTCTTACTATATTTAGGTATGTGCCTTATATTGTGATCTCTCCAAGACATGAAATATGAATGAGTGTTGGATTTTATCAAATCCTTTTTCAGCATCTAAGGTACTCAAGAAATTAGACACCAACAAACCAAATAATCTAATTTAAAAAATGGGGCACAGAACCAAGCAGAGAATTCTCAATGGAAGATGTCGAATGGCAGAGAAACACTTAAAAATGTTCAACATCCTTAGTTATCAGGGAAATGCAAATCAAAACAACACCGAGATTCCATCTTACACCCATCAGAATGGCTAAGATCAAAAACCCAAGTGGCAACTCATGCCACTTGGATGTGGAAAAAGGGAACCCCTGCTCCGGTTTTGGTGGGAGTGCAAATCAATCTGGTACTTTCTCAGAAAATTGGGAATAGCACTACCTGAAGATGCAGCTATACCACTCTTAGGCATATACCCAAAACACCCGCCACCATTCAGCCAGAACATTTTCTCAACTGTGTTCATAGCAGTTTTATTTGTAATAGCCAGAATCTGGAAACAACCTAGATGTCCCTCAGCTGAAGAATGGATACAGAAATTGTGGTACATCTACACAATGGAATACTACTCAGATATTAAAAACAAGGAAATCATGAAATTTGCAGGCAAATGGATAGAACTAGAAAAGATCATCCTGAGTGAGGTAACCCAGAAACAGAAAGACAGGCATGGTATATACTGTCTTATAGCCATATAATATAGGGTAGCCATCTACTGACCTAAAGAAGCTAAACAACAAGGAGGACCTTAGAGAGAATGGTTAAATCTCATTCAGAATGGCAAACAGGATAGACACCAGAAAAGGTGGAAGACAGGAAACAGGATGGGAGTCTACTATAGAGGGTCCTCTGAAAGGTTCCACCCAACAGGAGATCAAAGCAGATGCTGAGACTCCCAGTCAAACTTTGGGCAGAGTGCAGGGAGTCTTACAGAAAAGAGAGGGGTGGGGATAGAGGGACATGGAGTGGACAGGAACCCCACAAAGAGACCAAAAAACTAAAGGATCTGAGCCCAGTGGGTCCTGCAGAGACTGATGTACCAATGGAGGACCATGCATAGAGAGGACCTAGACCCCTGCTCAGATGTGGCTGATTGGCAGCTCAGTATCCATGTGGATCTCTGAGTGAGGGGATCAGGGGCTGCCTCTATCATGAACTCAGTTTACTGCTCTTTGATTACTCACCTCTGGTGATGCAGTCTTGCCAGGCCACGGAGTAAGAGGACCTAAGCAGTCCTGATGAGACTTAACAAGCTATGGGCAGTTGGCAATGGTGGAGAACTCCCCCTTCCAATGGACTAGGGGAAGGGGATAGCAGGGAGGAGGGAAGGTGAGACTGGGGGAAGTTGAGGGAGGAGGCTTCAGTCAGGATATATAATGAATAAATTGTAAAAAAAAATTTAAAAAGGAAAAAGAAAGAAAGAAAGAAAAAACTCAACATGGCACTGTTTCATTTGTAGTTCAGATAAAGATCTTTGCTATTTCCCTAAGTTTGTAACTAAAATAAAATGTATTTAATTATCAATTTTCTTTTTAAAACTATTATTATTATTGGTATGTGTACAATATGTGTAGGTGTACATGACACAGTATGTATGTGGAGGTCAGGGGACAATATTCTGGGGTTGGCTCCATCTTTATATGGGTTCTGGGGATCAAGCTGAGGTCTTCAGGCTTATGCAGTATGTCTTCTACAAATTAAGCCACGTCAGCAGCCTTATTATCACAAGAATTTCTAAGAGTATTTATTGGATTTCTATCCAATGGGACAACAAAGAGGAAATGTAAATTTTTCTGCAAGGAGACACTATATCAGGGTCAGGAGTGGTAGGCTAATGAGGGGCTGAGTGTATGACTAGTAAGCAGACATGGAGGTCCAAGAGATAAATAAGAAGTTCTGGACCAGTGGAATGTCTGAGCTGAATTCTATTTTAGATTGTCCTTTGTTACTAGAAGTAGTTTTTGTTTATCTGAGTTAGGACACAAAATTTGTATTTATCATATGTTAGCATACAGGCAACCTACTCTGGTTTGCCTAGTAACCAATTATGTCATCATGTGTCACCTACCAGGTGTGTGGTGGTTCATCTGCGTATGCATGAGCTATGAAAGGAACAACCCACCCCTTTGCCTCTCTCTTACTCTTCTCTCTTGCTCTCTCCACCTTGTTTTCTTTCCTGGGGGCCACCTATCTCTTTCTTTTCCCCTTCTATCTCTTTACCTCCATCCAATAAATCTCTTTCATATAATACCTGTTGTGGGCATGGCATCATTTTAAAATAAATACTACTGACATCATGATCTCAGCTGTTAGCATCAGTTCTTAGAGAACATGTGGTCCACTATGTCATTCTAACTTAACTAGCTTGGGCATTCAGTGAGATCATAGTGTCTTGGCTATCACGTTCAATATGCACTCTGGCCCATGGGATGTAGTGTAAATTTTAATTACCATTGAAGGGTAACAAATCTCTGGTAGCCTGGGTTCTCTCAAAGAAAAGATCAAGCCCAGGGCTGCCAGATTCTATTTCTGGATACTTCTCTTAAGGTGCATTGCTGAGAGATTACAGGAGACACCAGGACACCCGTACCTCTGCACGTGGAACTCGTTTAAAGTAAATAACTTCTGCTGCTCATATTGCTTAATTTTTCCTGAATCCTCATTACACAGTGTCCATCCAACATTTGTTGTTGCTCTGAAGCTAGAATGACTTCTATATGTACCTAGACCACACTCCTACCAGAGCACTCATACACTACAGGTCCCAGGAACTCCTACTATCCCTTCTTGATGACAAGAGTTGTACACCCTTCCCTCACTGACTCCATTACCCTAGAAATATACCCCAAACAGTGTTGATGTTGGGATTACTTGAGTGTAAAAAGTAAGAAGACTCTCATATACAGAGAAATAGAAGCTGGAGGTAAAGAATATGTTCTTTATTTCCCCATTTGGAACAGAAATAGCTTTTCCCAGAATCCATGTAAATTCTAGGAATTTTGTGATTATCTAGCAGTATCTTGTTTGGACATCTGCATTACACAAGGCCTCTCCTTGTCCCCAAGACCCTATCTATCATTGATAATATTGTTTCTATGGGGAAGTGTATTTAAGGTTTCACATGACAACCTTCCAAAAAATTTCGGGAAACAAACCTATCTGTGAGTTGGGCATCTGCTGTCTTCCAGCACGAACTGTTCTCTGACCCAACCTGCTCTCTTATATCCAACTTCTGGGTGGCCCAGGAAGGCTATTGTTCCTCTGAGACTACAACAGCCATAAGCAATGAAGGAAAGGGAAAGCTCCTAGATCAGAGAGAATAAAGACAGAGAGGGGAGATAGTTTTTACCAGACAGTAAAAACCGAGGAAGTCGCTGCTGTTGAAAGGTTATAGGCCTTTTGTAGAAATTGAATATGCAAATTTTAGAGAGGGGAAATGAATGTGTTTAAAAAAGTAAAGACTGGTGTGAGGTAGGCCTGGGTATAGTACAGACCTTATTAGAAACTGTGATTTAAAGACAGTCAACCTTCTGAAAGGTTCCATCTTCTCAACTCTAAAATTCAGACAATGTTGACATCTCTGCGTATTTGTGAATTACTATCCAAATGTGACTTGCAGAATCTCTGGTAAAGGAAAGCAGAAAACAATGCTATATTCTCTGGGATGCCACCAGAAAAAATGAATTAATATATTTCTGAATGCCTGTGAGCAGCTGATCAAAACTAGTATTAATTTGCTATTTGAATAAATATAGACATAAGAAACATTATATTTTTCTACACTGTGTATAACTTTTATTTAAGACAAAGAATCCAAACCTCTTTATCTCCCTCACCTTGTAAAAATCTCTGTGGAAATATTTTAAGCCCTTCTTGCACCACACTTGGTAAAACTTTGGTTTACACAAATGCCCTGCTGCATTCTGGGAATTTGCATCCAACCCTTTTCCTCTTTCCTTCACTCTTTTGTACCA
This sequence comes from Pachyuromys duprasi, assembly GCA_028658305.1. Lineage (NCBI taxonomy): Eukaryota > Metazoa > Chordata > Mammalia > Rodentia > Muridae > Pachyuromys > Pachyuromys duprasi. The sequence goes on from CM053760.1 coordinate 41,860,307, forward strand.
ATTCTTTAAAAATTAGCCAATCAAGAAAAATTGTGATGTCAGACCCCAGCGGAAAAGGAAAAGTCAGTCATTACCTGTGTGAGAATCAAAATCAAGAGGCTTTCCTACCCTGATGTGCTTGAAGCTCTGCTGGGCATTGGTGCACCCATTTTGTCTGTGTCCTACTTTGTATGACACTGGGGTTATCCTTCGTTTGTTTCTTTTCTTTTTTACGTGTGCATTTTTAAAAGTTATTTTAAATGTATATCTGTATTTTACGTCCCAATCTATTGTATCCCCTTTTCTCCTCTCATTTCCACCCTACCTTCTTCCTCCTATTTCCCTTCCCTTTCTTCCCTACCAACCAGTCCCAGTATATCAAGTCCCATCAGGACTGAGCTCATCCTCATCCACTGAGGGCAGGCAAGGCAGCCCCATTAGGGGGAAGTGATTGAAAAGCAGGCAACATTCTGAATGAGATTTAAGCATCCTCCCTAGGTCTCTAGGTCTCTTTAGGTCTACAGACGGCTGTCCTGTATTATACAGTTAATATCTGCTTACTAGTTAATGTATACAATGCCTGTCTTTCTGTTTATGGGTTACCTAACTCAGGATGATCTCTTATAGTCCCATCCCTTTGCCTGCAAATTTCATGGTTTCATTTTTTTTAATAGCTTAGTAATATTCCATTGTGTAGATGTATCACAATTTCTGTATCCATTCCTCCATTGAGGGGCATCTGGGTTGTTTTCAGATTCTGGCTATTAAAAATAAAACTGCTATGAACGTAGTTGAGCAATAGGATAGATACCAGAAGCAGTGTAAGAGAGGAAACAGGATAGGAGTCTACTATAGATGGTCCTCTGAAAGGATTCACCCAACAGGGGATTGAAACAGATACTGAGACTCAGGGCCAAACTTAGGACAGAGTGCCAGGAATCTTATGGAGGAAGAGGGGGGTAAGGATAGAGGGATATGGAGGGGACAGGAGCCCTACAAGGAGACCAAAAAACTAAAAGATCTGAGCCCTGGGAATCTGGCAGAGACTGATGCACCAATGGAGGACCATGCATAGAGAGGACCTAGACTCACTGATCAGATGTGGCTGATTGGCAGCTCAGTATCCATGTGGATCTCTGAGTGAGGGGATCAGGGGCTGCCTCTATCATGAATGCAGTTGACTGCTATCTAATCACTCACCCCTGGTGATACGGCCTTGCCAGACCATGGAGGAAGAGAATCTAAGCAGTCCTGATGAGACTTAACAAGCTATGGGTAGATGGCAATGGTGGGGAACTCCCCCTTCCAGTGGACTTGGGAAAGGGGATAAAAGGGAGAGGGAGGGAGTGTAGGACTGGGGAAGTTGAGGGAGGGGGCTTCAATAGGGATACCTAGGGAATAAATTATGAAGAAAAAAAAAAGGAGGCAACAGTGTCCATGTCATGGAGAGCAACCACTCAGTTTACTAAGGAATCTACATGAAAATCAAACTGTCCATCAGTTTTAAGAGACCTAGGACCAGTCCATGCATGCTCTTTGGTTGGTGCTTCTGTCTCTGTAGGCCCCTACAGACATAGATTAGTTTACTCTTTTGGTCTTCTTGTGGTGGTCTTGTCCCTTCGGGTCCTTCTATCCTTCCTCCCACACTTTTCCACAGGATTTCCCTGAGCTCAGCCTAATGCTTGGCTGTGAGTCTCAGCTTCTGAGTCAATCAGCTACTGGGTGGGGCCTCTCAGAGGACAGTTATGCTAGGCTCCTGTCTGTGAACAAAACAGAGCATCATTAATGGTGTCAGGGGTTGGCTCTCTCCCATGGTGGTTCTCAGGTTGAATCAGGCATTGCATGGACATTCCCTCAGTCTCTGCTCTATTTTTATCTTTTCACATCTAATAGGCAGGGTAAATATTGGGCCAAAAGCTTTGTAGGTGAATTGGTGTTTCCCTCCCACCACTATAATTCCTGCCTGGCTATAAGGTGGGCTACTAGAAAGTATTCCCTGCTACTAGGAGGCTCAGATATATAAAACATCCAATATGGGTCAATCATTGTCCTATAAAGATGAGTCTAGGCAAGGCAAAAGGAAATAACAGGATGTTGTGGTAAATGGGATGATCAGAGAACCTAAGATTTGAGCAGGAAAAGAAGAAAGGAAATTATGTAAGTAGAAAGACTCCAAGCAGAGGTAAGAGCAGCAGTACATACAAGATGTCAGTCATCTTGGACCTGACTAAGAGTTAAGTTGATTCTCAGAAGGATTTTGGGACTACTGCAAAGATAATGGGAGTGAACTATGAGCTGTTAATGAGCATTCCACAGACTGCTAATAGGACTTCCTCTGGGTTCTTAGTATAGAGAAGCTCTTGGAAGCTCTTGAGTGGTGGAATTTGTGATTTAAAGTAACCTTTTCCAAAAGAGATGGTGGTGGCCTGAGGGAAAGAAACGAGGTAATTGTTGGGAGTGACTGTGATTAATGGAAGGGCTTTGAGATAAAGCCTGGGACCAGGGCATGGAAGAGACACAGACTTTTCCAGCCTCACCATGGACTCTGGAATACAACAGAGCTGAGTATGATTTTTTTTTAAATGCATGCTTGTGAAAAATGAGATTAAGAAGGAAGTTGGGGAAGACTGAAAATTGTGGAGGAAGTCAGAGCCATGTTTTGAACAGTTGAGTTCAATATGTGTTCTATATGTCTATATGCAGACCTGAGTTGGTTAAGGAAGAGTGAAGACCTGGACCCAGTGATGGTCTGGAGTCAAGTACCAGGTGTGTTCACTCAGTAGTCAAGAGCTGAGGAGAACTGCTTACCACACCACCTCATGTAAAGGTCTGTAGGCTGATGGGTTCCAGAATTGAAAACTTTAATTTTGATTTAGAAGAAGAATAAGTTCTTCTTATTATAATTCTATATCTTCTTATTGAGTTTAATTTTTTAATTAAAATGTTATGAAATGCTCCAAATATTGAAAATACTGAAGACAAAATAACTGTCACTCTAACCACAATTTTGAACTTGAGAACATTCTGGCATTCTATTGAGTTCATTTAGAATGCAAGTAAAGTTATCCCTACTCCATCACAAACCCTTCTTTCCTTTCCTTCTCCATAGGCCTTAGAGAGTATTAGCCAATGAACAACAGAAAAAGCTGTAACCCCATGCTTGTCACAGTACTGTTTACAATAGTTACATCAGTCATAGTTGGATAAATGGATAAGTAAAATACTGCACAGCTAGAGTAGAGGAAGGTGAGGCGGTAGCAGCAGTGGCAGAATGTGGTGCCAGAAGCACAAGCGTCTAGGATAAGAGACGTGGTACAGGTGGCCTTGAGAGGGCCCAAGAGCCAGACTGGAGATTCAGTAGTAGGTGACAGCAAACAGAGCTGCCCTGGTGGCCACTGGAGTGGAAGCCGACGGGTACCACCTCACAAGAATCGATACTTAGTTGGGACTCAGGAAACCTCAGAGCAAGTGGTACTAGACAGACTCTACAACTCAAGATGGACTCTCCCCAACTGACAAACAGGACCCCAGCACTTCTGTGTACAGACTTTAGGATGACTGGTGTGTGGCTGACGAGCTAAGAGCCCCTGTTGCTCTTACAGAGGACCCAGGTTCAGTTCCCTGCACTCAGAGGGTGGTCCACAACCATCCGTTACTCCAGTTTCAGGGGATCTGATGCCCTCTTCTAAACTTTATGGGCAGCAGGCACACATGTGGTGCACACAGACATGTGGACACATGAAATAAAAATTAATAAATCTTTTAAATTTACAGGGAACACAAGTGAAGAAGACAGTTGTTGACATCAGTCTGGGTTCTGCACTAAGTCACTCCATATTGTGTAAACTGGTGTTTTTTCAGAGGGCCTTTCCCAGAGAAGCTCTATTTCACAAGCAGTTTTTACTCCATTTGGGGGATGGAGAATGACTGTGCTCTTGGGTGGATCAACAAACAACACCATCTGTCTAGCAACACCCTGCAACACAGACTGATAAACAACCTATTCCAGGAAGTAGAAAAAGGTGCAGCCATATAAATTCATCAGGGTGAACCAAGACTATAGGCATATTAAAATCAGACCTGGGAAACCAGGTCCAAGACCTTATCAGACACACCAGAGTGAGGAAAGAGAATAACTCCTTCATTTGTACCCTAAAAGAAGTAGACACACACTACTGCAATGGCAATGGCCTCCACTGACCTGTCACCTCACACCTGGTGTGTGTGTGTCAAGGACCACAGGCTGAACCTTAGTCTCTCCTGTTGACACAGTCTGCTTGAGTGCCATTTGTGCATCCTCCTGTTCATCTCTTAGGATCTGCTGTTCATCTGCCCACCCAGTCCAGCTCTGGACCTGTTCCTGCCCTTTCATCTAGCCCTCTCTGCCGGGTTACTCTCTACCTCAACTCCATGGCAGTCTGTACAAAGCGGGAGTTTCTTCCCTGCATGTGACATTGATTCCTTAGCTTATCAATACAGACTCTATGTGCATTTCTATCATCCTACTTCTGTAACCTCCTAGAACTCTGGTGCTGCGTCTGTCACCCTTAGTATCCACTCTACACACACACACACACACACACACACACACATAGAGATATATTGTGTGATGTGAGACAATATTACTAAGAAAGACTGGGATAAAATAATCCATATTCCCCTTGGCCAGACTACCAAGCAAAGTAAGATTGTCAGGAAAGTACTGCCTTTGAAGTTATCCTACCTTGTGAATTTATTATCTTAATAAATGTTGACACTGTGGAAAGACACATGTGTGTTCTAATATTTAGGCATAGTCTACTTATAGACAGAATTTTTCTCTGCTATTAACATTGCAGTGTTTGTCATAATATCATAGCTATTATTGCAGTCAACTTTCTTCCTAAATACAAGCAAAGAAAACCTACCAGCAAAACTCATAAAACAAAACAAACAAAAGTAGTTGGAAAGAGCCAAAAAGCCCCAAACTGAAAATTAGACTCCATCAGAGTCAGAAAACACAACACAACACAACACACAAACACAAACATGAGACCTATTTCCATTATTACAATGCCACAAGCTGACAGCCTCAGAACACTGGAAAATAAAGACGATGAGACAGCTAAGCTGCCAAAGAAAGTTTAAAGGACTGTTGCAAAGGATCAAAGATCAACTTACAGAATCAAAAAAAGCAAACAAAGAATTTGATCCAAGACATGGAAAAGTTACTAAATTAATTCAAGATATGACTAGTAAGTTAACAAAATAGGTGAAAGAATCAGGACCTTTGATAAAAAATAAAAATATAGAAGAAACTTCCACCACAAATGAGTAGAACTCTCACCCTTCATCACAAAGCGTTTTTGCAGCAAAGGTTATTACTGTGGATCTTGACCTCTTTGGGGGTCTCATATCAGACATCCTGTTTATCAGATATTTGCATCACGATTCATAAGAGTTTCAAAATTACATTTATGAAGTAGAAAAAATAATTTTATGTCTGAGGTTTACCACAACATGAAGGACTATATTGAAGGGTCTTAGGAAGACCGAGAACCACTGAGTTATCACATAGCCCTATAACTGATCAAAATACATAGAATATGTGACTGTGGATTTCTTGATTACACATATACAAATGTGGTTTGCTTGGTTATTTTTCTGTTTCTCTATTTCCTTGCAGAATTTTTCCCGATATTTTTAATTTTAAATTATTTTAGAAAAATTTTACACAAGTATATGTGTGTGTGTGTGTGCACGCATGCGTGTGTGTGTGTGTGTGTGTGTGTGTATGTATCCCACTGAAACATATCCAACACAACTCCTACATCTAAGGCTCAAGAAACATTATGGATGAAGAGGTGGAAAGACTGTAAGAGCCAGATGACCGGAAGAGCTACTGCAAGATTTTGTATTCTAGATTTTATTGAAGGACACGGAAGCTGCCTAAACAAGACCCACATTAAAAAACAAACAAACAAACAAACAAAACAAAAAAAACCCAACTAACTGACATGTCAATGAAGATGGGGAGAAATTCACAAAGTTCTATCCCTAGATAAAATGCTGTAGGCAAGCAATGGCTTCTGGAACAGGGAGAATCAGTTTTTTCCAGGGATGAGGCCCTGATAATTTAACCAATCCTAAGCGGTCAGCCCCACCCCCACACAAATGATATGAGCATCTCTAAATGCTCACTCTCTCTCTGCATGCAAGCATGCATGCATACATACATATATTCATACATACAGATATATTAATTAAAGAAGAAGAGGCTATAAATTTGAGAGGAAGAGAAACACAGGAGGAACTGGAAGGTGAAGGAGTTATGGAAATAGGTAAATTAATACGGTACTTGTGTAAAATTTTTCAAAAATAATTTAAAATTAAAAATATCGGGAAAAATTCTTAAAGGAAATAGAGAAACAGAAAAATAATTGAACAAAATTATGGAAACAGAAGAATCAATAACATAAATAGTGGAGAAGAAGGTTTCATCAACAAACAGGATCAAATGTACATCAGGTATTGAGGAGATCAAGCCTATATCATTCACAGAAATATGTAAAGAAAAACAAATTCCCAGATGAGTAGGATACACTCAAGAAACCAAATCTAAGAATACATGGGAAAGAGGAACTAAGACAAGAGCCGACAGCATAGATAAGCTTTTAGTCAAATTACCGCCAATAATTTTCCAAATCTAGAGAAATGAACAGACATATAACGACAGGAAGCTATTAGAACTCTAAATAGAGAGGATCAGAGAGGAGACTCTCCTTGACAGATCATGGTCAAGATGTTAAAAAATAAAAAACAAGGAAAAAATACTGAAAGGAGAAGGGAGAAAAGGGACAAGGATGAGAACAAGGGTGAGGCAGAAAAATAGCAGTAGAAGAAGACAGAGGAAGAGGAGAAGGACAAGGAAAAGGTGGGTAAGGGACAACAGCAATATGGAAAAGAAGTTCCCCGAAGAGCATAGAGGAAAAACTCCTTAAAACCGAAACTGAATTCAAGATGGCCTTAAGAGCAGCATCCATCATGACCAAACTGTACAAAACAGTTAATGTAATGCACCATATCAGCAGGCTTTAAAGGCAGAAATCACACAGTCAATCATCTTGATAAGCACATAAAACTGAACATACCTTCCTTCCAAAAGTACTAGGAATTAGGCAGAACATACCTCAACGTAATAAAATATATATGTGTTATTATGAGACAAATATATATATATATATACATATATATATATATATGTGTGTGTGTGTGTGTGTGTGTGTGTGACAAACCTATAACCAACACCATCCTAAACAGTGAAAAACTGAGACCATTTTCTCTAAAATATGGCATGAGAAAAAGTATCCTCCCCCCCCCCCTTCTTCCTTATAGTGCTCCAAGCCTTGGTTACAAGAATAAAAGACAAGAGAAAATACAACAGGGATAAAATTACAAGGGAGATTTTAAACCAACCCTAGTTGTAGATGAAACAATTCTAATAATTAAAGGACCCCAGGGACTCCACTCAAAAGCTTCCGTAACTGAGAGCTTTAGTAAAGAAACATACAAAAATGCATAAATCAGTACTTTTAGTGCACGCACATACATACCAACAGTGAATTTGCTAAGAAAATGCCCTATTTAGAATAGCTTTAAAAATATCTAGACATAAACTAAACCAAGGAGATTTTTTTAAATTGGGAGAGTGAAATTTTGAAGAAAGCATTGGGTATGGAAAGATCTCCCATGTATCTGGACGAGTAGGGTAGGTTGGTATGATCAATGCTTGTTTGGATGAACAAATGGGATGGACATTGTGTGGAGGAGAAAACAAGCAACAGGACAGGAGCATGCCAAGGAGGACCTCTGGGGGGGTCAATGTAGCGATGTATCAGAGCAGATATTAAGACTCACGATCAAGACTTTGGCAGAGGGCGAGAAGTAATGATAGATCTGGGGAAGGTTGGTGAGACTTGGGGAGAACAAGAGCTCCACAAAGACCAAACTGAGCAGGGCATAGGGGTCTTGTATGAGACGGTTTCTACAATCAAGGACCATGTGTGGATGTGGCTTGGAACCCCCGCTCAGGGGCCCATGATAGCTCGGTGTAGGACTGAAGACCCTAGTGAGGGAA
>CM053760.1:41868501-41914098 GCA_028658305.1 Pachyuromys duprasi
CAGCTTGCACTCTTTGGTTCTCTCTCTCTACCATGTATACTCTAGAAACCAGACTCAAGTTTGTTGGTTTGACCGCAGTCATCTTTACCGCTGAGTCATCCCATAGGCCCCAAACGAAGTTTAAAAGGAAGACACACTGAGCAGAGGCAGGCAAGTTTCTTACTGAGGCCAGAGAATTGCACTGTTGAGCAGGCCTTCAGCACACCTTTCAGACCCCCATCACATAAGCGCATCTTCACAAATATCTGAGCACCGCACTTTTTCTTTTCTGAGTTTATTTTTTTCTCTAGGCAACCTTGTGTTCTTAAGATGGTCCTGTTTTGCCTTGATTGCTTTATTTTGTTAAAGGAGTCAGTTTAGAAAGTAAACATAATAGGAGGAGGAAGTAAGTGTTACAGAGAGAGATTAGAGAGTGCTTTGAAATCTCAGCACCGGCCCTGGGTCTGTGGCACACACACTTTTTCTCTGATGTCTTCCTCCTCACCCTTTCTTACTGAGGAGCTATTGAAGGGAAAGTTGGATCAACCAAGGTTTGGGGGACATTAATTGTTGGTCTCACAATTCTCAGACAGAGAAAGAACTCCAAAGACTCTCTGGTCTTGCAGTCCCCACTCATTCCACAGCCCTCTGTCCCTCTCCCCACAAGGAGGCAGGAAGTAGTGCCCCTGGGCAGTGTTGTGTTACTCATGGGTGATAAGCACCAGCTCTTCTACAGGCAAAAAGCCAGCACATGAGCTGTCCTTGCTGCTCACTGTTATTGTTCTGCTCTCTCATAGTCCAGTTATCTGTTTTATTTTTATTTTGGAGTCCTCCCAGAACAGGCGATGTTTGGATTTAAGCTCCAAAGAGATGACAGTAGACACAGTGCACATTCCACATCAGAAACCAGGCGAACATTTCAAAACGACATTTTGATCAATGTCATCGTGGTGCTTAGGATAGAAGACAAGACTGGTTTTCATGCCCCTTGTGCCTATCTGTAACAGAGTAGACCACATCTGGGCTGGTAATATCAGAGGCACACTTGACCACTGCCAGTCCCTTTATGGTGGCATAGCTTCCACAGCTGGGGAGACTTTGGTTGTTGCTCTTGTGAAGCCCAAGTCCTTGTGATTTTTATTTCTCTTTCCTAGCCTTCCCCAGGACCAGAAGACTAGTAAGAGGGCAGAAAGAACTGTTGCAGATCAAGTCTCGAGGCTACAGACAAAAGGAAGATAAGGCCCCAGCTCAGGAAACTCAGGCCAGATCAGAAACAGATCCAAGCCTGTGTTTTCTCACCTCTCTGAGGAACTAAGAGCTTCTCACTCTCGGTAAATTATAAACAGGGTAAGAGTTCAAAATCAGAATCAGACTGAAGGTGACAATAAGATAAAGACACTTGGGTACCTAAAGGTCAGAGGCCCGTTTGCCTTTGGCTCTACGAAACCTCCCTATTTGCTCGGCTCTTCTGCACTCCTCAGCTCCTGTCTCCCTTAGTGGAGGCTCTCACCCTGCTTACATTAGGTGCTGGGCCTCAGGGGTATTTCTTCCCGTGGGTGTTTCCAGCAAGGCCTGCACCCTCTGCCCACTCACCTTTAAACCTTCCCCATTTGCAGTGGTGTGGCTTTTCTAGGCTGAGCCTGCTCCAGTTTGTGTCTGTTTCTATTTCCAAGGCTTTTCCCCTGCCGACTCCTCCTTTCCCACTGTGGCCTCAGCTCACTGAGCCGTTGTATGAGCAATTCCTTTTAATTCACCTTTTTTTTTTTTTAAAAAAAAATTGAAACAATCTAAGAAAAAAAAAAAAACCAATGTACAGGACACACATGCACAAACACACACACCTCAATGGAAAATGTAGTCGATTTCAGTGAAGTCAAGCAGCCTCACGTATCAGTTCTCCAATCCAGAGTCATATCTATTTTTGTGGCCGTGTTGTTACCACAACAGAAGTAGCATTCTCGGTTTCTTTTCATGGGTAGGTGAAGAAACTTCCCTGCTTTTCCTGCTGAGGGATTAATAGTCAAAGGTATACTCTTTCATCCCCAGTGATGCCCTGTTTCTAGGAAAAGAGATTCAGATTATCCAAGCAGCCAACATGGCAGAAACCTAGGGCCATTTTTGTGACGACTGACACACAGTAGGTGATCAGAAATAAGAGGCTTCTTGCACTGTTTAAATGACAGATTTCTTTTCATTTATCACCTATCTATCTATCTATCTATCTATCTATCTATCTATCTATCTATCTATCTATCTATCTATCTACTTTACATCCCTACAGTAACCGCTCCTTCCTCTCTTCCTGATCTCATCCTCCTTCCATCTTCCCTCATACCTCTCCCCTACTCCTCAGAAAAAGGGAGCCCTCCCCCCAACCCACCTGAGCACATCAAGTCACCCATGAAAACAGATGCTGAGACTCATAATCAAACATTAGGCAGAGTGTGGGGATCCTTGTGGAAGAGTGGCTGGAAGGACCGGGAGGGGACAGAAGCTCCAAAAGAAGACCAACAGAGCCAACTAACTGGGGCTCAGGGGGCTTACAGAGACTGAAGAACAAGCCAAGGACTATGCATGGACTGGACCTAGACCCCCTACACAGATGTAGCTAATGGGCAACTCAGGCTTCCTGTGGGTTCCTTAGTAAAGGGAGCAGGGGCTGTCTCTGGCATGGACTCTGTTGTTTGATTTTCGATGGGGGTGTCTCGCCAGGCCACAGGGGAAGAGGGTGCTATCAGTCCTGATGAGACAGCTATTTCTTAAGTTGTGTGGTTTCAGAGCCCATCTCTTTAGCCTGAAGCCAGCTTAAGCTTTGTTATGAGGCTCAGAGTTCTAGCTTCTTCACCTAAGGCTTGCAAAATGTTTATAGTGAATTCAAATACCTTCCACAGATTGCTCTCATTCCCAGCCTGATTTCTCCACCAGCTGTTCCATGCCTGACTCATTGTCCAGATTTCTTTCTAGTGGTGTGTTTATTCCCTAGGCACCTACCATAATGCTAGGTTCACAGGTGTGCAGCATGCATGTACTGCCTGTTCTTCTACTCCCAAGGACAAAAAATCATAAAATACTATCTTATATGTAATTTTTCTGAATGTTAAATGCTTTGCCCTAAATTGGAAGATAGGGTATCAGTTGAAGGGTGCCAGGAATTACTTCATCTCTTGCATATGTACCTGGTATAGATTATATTCACTTTCAAATTAATTTAAAAGCCAGCTGTTATTTTTGGTATAAGTAATCTGTGGTGGTGTAGCTTAGTAACAACATTTAAAACGTAGAGACAACAAGACGTGTAACGGGAGGATTGACAAATATAGTGCTCTGTGGTTATCATGATTTCACGTTTTGAGCTTGAGTCTCCCTTGTAATTACATTGTCTGTAAGCACTTCATAAAACAGATGATATGGGAAAACAAGCTGCATGATCTACATACTACAAGATAAATTTATACGTGTACATATATGAAACTTTAGTGATTTAGTTTTCCTGTTTGAATGTAAGTGCCTGTGTGAATCACAGCCCTGGAAGGCTGTGTTTGTGCATGAGCACCTGGTCAACCTATGTAAACTATACAACGAGTCGAGTCAACTCTGTGGTCATTCGTGGAAGGAATAAGTCCTCCAACCGCACACAGATTCCATTCTCAGTTTCCTTATTCATGAGAAGTGTTACGATTTTAAAGGAGTCAAGTCCATGTTTCCTTTCTCTTTGTCATTTTCTTTCTAGTCATGGAATTGAGATAGTGAAAATTTGAGCAGGGTGTGGCATTTCTAGACTTCACTGTGCACTTCGAATTAAGTTCCGAGTTTCCATAGAAAGTCTGAAATCCTAAAAGCTTTCTTCAGGCCACAGACAAACACAAATAATAACTATGCAAATTAGAAGTCATCTAAAGAATGCTGAGCACAGACAGCAAGAGTGCCAATGGGAAAAGAATGGATCTCATGTGTTTGAGGATGCCTCACTGTTGATCAGGGTACTGGGTGCTGAATGATCAGGGTACTGGGATGTGCCGGACTTGTTAACATATGTCCACTAAAAACAGCTTGTGATCCTTCTGGGCAGAAAGAACGACAATCTTTCCCCAGTTCCTTTGCAATTAGATTTGGGTCGTAAGTATGAATTCTATCTAATGGTATGCAGGCAGAAGTTTCACATACCACTTCTAGGCTTGCTTCCTTGCAGGCTTGGTCTCAAACCGCAGACCTCATATATAACTTTTAGCATCAATTCTTCACTTTAAATGAAAGACTAAATGAAGTGACTATGTCTCACCCATGATTATACCAGACTATGGCAAAGGCAATGGTGTAAGTTATGAAAAATTCATATTGAAACTTAACTGCACTTGTAGCAGAATTGAGAAGTGAAGTTCTAGAGGAGTGTCAATATTCCTCCCCTTTTCGCTATCTCCCTTTTGCCCCCTTGGCTCTTGGATTCCCACCTAGCGACCACTTCTAAAGTAAGGTCTAATAGCACCTTGGCATTGAATTTCCCAGCCCCTAGGATTACGACACAAATGCTCATTTTAGATTATAGTCATTGGTATCCTCTTATGTAGTACAAAATGAGCCATGACATAGGGTTAAGAAACAAATTGGAGATCCATTCCGACTAATGCATGCCACGTGTCACCCAGGATGATGTCTGTGTGGCCTGCTTCCTACGCTGTTCAGCATCAACACTGGAGGATTAAAAGTTAAGAAATCTACCTCTTCTACCTCATCTTATGCAGGCGCTTTTTCTCCACACCTGATGTTTCTTCTCTCGTCTATTCCTTTGTCCTACCCACACAACACACACACACACACATACATTGGCATCTTGATACAGTCATTCTTTTCATCTTTAAAATGTCAAGCAGTAAAGATTATTTGAATTCTAAAGGCATCTAAAGATTATTTGAATTCTAAAGGCATCTATTAGCCTTATTACTATGGACAGAATTTTTCTGAGGTAACTTTCTTTTTCTTTAATATGGAATATGTTTTCTCTGTCTGGTTACATAATAACTTCAAGCATATCTACTTGTAATAAGCTCGAGAGAAAAAAATTTTACCTGCTGTTCACTGTTTTTGTGTATTTCTGATCTCCGTTTCCCACAAGTCTTTCATTACCCTATCCATCATTCAATGAGTGATGTGATAGTAGCAGTTCTTTTAGTTAAGGGGCCAATAAATATCCATTGTTTATCTTCCATATATAGAGCCAACTAGGTATCCAGTGAATGCTGACTATAATTTTTAAATAAGATTATAAACCAGGAAACAAATTTGCTTTAGTTCCTCAGAATATACCAGGGCCATGCTGAGGGAGTAGAACATCTGGGAGTCCTTTTCTGAGTCCATAGTTAATTGACACACATCTAAAATGGAAAGGAAATGAGTTTGTAAAGTAAAATGCCACTTCATAGCTTCTCTTCAAAGATGAGAATTAGGAACAGGAGAAAGAAAGAAAAGAAAACTTGTAAGAAGCCCAATTTCTTCTTAAAGAAAATAAAGGCCTCAAATCTCCCCCTTCGGCCTTCTATGTATCAGCATTTGTAGCAGTCAGATGAAGGGCACTGAGAGCTAGAGAAGACAAGGTTGCACATACTGAGCACAGATTTGAAACTATAGCTTCTGCTTTCATTCTCCAGTGTGAGTTTTGGAAATCCCCATAGTAGGAAATCTACTTGAAATATGTTTGCCTTTGGATCTATTTTTAAATAAAGGAAAAAAAAAGTCCTCAGTGCTTCTGGCATATGTATGTACTAGAGAGTCTTAAACTAAGATATTAAGAGAGAAGCCTGGGAAAATTTATCACTGACAGAGAAAAATGCCAGAAGAAAAGTTAGGATGGATTTTCAAAGTACTAGTTAAGATCTAACTGATTTATTCACAAAGATTATTTCTGTTATTAAACTTATAAAGGGATGTTTCAAAGGATTCAGATAGAATGCATGGTTAAAGTCATGGTGGTGATGATGATGATGATACAATAGCAGTAAATACTGCTGACAAATAAGCTCTAGAAAAATCGGAAGGAATCTTACTATGGTGGTGTGTTGTGTGAAATACTACAACCAAGGTCTGATTTTAAGCATTTTACTTGCAATAAAAGAAATAAACACAATGCTGGAAAATCCAAAAGAATTTCTAATGTCTCAAGAACCTCTGAAGAAGCCCTCACCTAATGACATATCTGCATTTTCCCTTCCTCATTTCCCGTTCCTCTTACTCTTTCTGGTGGCCCAATCTCATGTCATGCCATTGCTTTAATGATCTCATTTTCACTTTCATCCTCATTCATACCCCTCTTAGAACCATTTCTAAAATGATCAGAATTCTATACATCAGTACGTACCCTTCCAAGTGATAGAATTCTATTAGGCCCTTCAAGCTTTTAAAGGACGCTATCAGTTGCCATATTCCATTCACAAAGGCACCATTTCTTTTTCTCTATCTTGGTAGCATATGTGCTGTTGGCTATGATACTCTGTACTGTAACTTTCTTTCTCCCCACAGGCTTACTTGTATTCTCTCTCTCTCTCCTTGCTTACTTATAAACTATTCAACTGATTCAAGTACAAAACTCTAGTATTTGTGTCATTGAAACTACTGTCTTAGACACGACAGTTCCATATTTCTAGTGTCCCTAATACTAAAAAAAAAAAAAAACGAGACAAGAAATACACACTTGCAAAAAGTCTTTCAAAGTAATGAGATCTGTAGTGATTATGAGCTTACATCTCTGATACTCACCTCTGTGATGACTAACTCCTGAATGGGCTCACTCCTGGTTCCTAGAATACAATTCTGAGATGCCCTTTTATTTATTTGCCATTTTTTCTTTCTTTGTTGCTGTTCCTTCTCCTTCTCTTTTCTTCTCCTTCTCCTCCTTCTGCTTTTAGATTTTTCAAGACAGGATTTCTCTGTGTAGCCCTGGATATCCTGGAACTAGTTCTGTAGACGAGGCTGCCCTCAAACTCACAGAGATCTCTTTTTCTGCTACTTCTATTTTTCTCATTTTAACCTTTGAAATTAGGATCTTGGCAGGTATCCCATGATCTACATTTCTTTTATTTTTTTCTTTTTCCTCTGCTCTCTTACCCTTATTCTTCCTTTCTTTATTTAAGACAAATTTTTCCATTAATGGGATTTGAACCGACTGCCTCACATATGCTCGTAGGCAAGTCTTCTTCAACTACTGAGTTAACTCACTATCTTTTTCCTACTTTTTATTTTGAAATGGGATCTCATTAAGTTGCCCAGGATAGATTTGAATGCACTCTGTAGCTCAAGAAGGCCTTGAACTACTATTTTAATCTCCCAGCTAGCTGATACATGTTCATTGTCTGAAGAAGAGCATACTTACAACTTTAGCCTTTGTCTAAATTCTCGTGACAGCAGTTTGTCAGATACCTGATGCATAATTTTATCTTTTGGAAGACCACAAGACCTTCAAAATCCACTTCTAAAAATCAAATCATTATTTTGCAACAGTACTTTGCCATGTATTATTTTAAATGACTCAGAGAGTGTCTAGCTTGTACTCAACCCTTTATTTTCACCTATTCGATGCTTATCTTTCTATTTTCGTGACTCCACTCTACCATGGTCACCCAGTTTGAGTACCCCTGTAGTGCCTGCCTCTTCAGGCTCCTCTTCAGACCAACCCATTATATTGCAGACACTGATTTCCTCATCTCTCTCTATGAAAACTCCATATTTGCTTATTTAGAGAACCAGTTTAATCACATTTGTGATTTTATCACTTAATACAAAGCTGA
Organism: Pachyuromys duprasi; assembly: GCA_028658305.1. Lineage (NCBI taxonomy): Eukaryota > Metazoa > Chordata > Mammalia > Rodentia > Muridae > Pachyuromys > Pachyuromys duprasi. The sequence goes on from CM053760.1 coordinate 41,876,256, forward strand.
AAGAATCCAAGTACACATAAATAAGCTTTGAGGGTGGTAGATAAGAAATAATTACAGAAAGTTAGTTGCCTGAACTAGCCACAAAAAAGAAGGAAGTTCCAACCACGTAATTCCACCAACATCTACATCTTAAAAACAGGAAGTGAAACACTGGGTCACAGTTATGACCTCCGCACCTCTCCTCTCAGGACAGTGAAGATGAATGCTCCCTTGTTCCACTCCTACCTTTTTTTTTTCAGACTTCTTTATAACACCTTCATGCAACTCTTATTTCACTTTTCATTTTGTAGCCCCATCAACTCAGTTCCTGGATTTGGGGTTAAAATCTGCAGCTATGACTGCATAGTGAGGAGCTCACCTACCAAGATTCTGTTATTCCATATGCGGAGAGGACCTTTGCATTCAGATGCAGCAGGCTTGAGATAGCACTGTGGCCTAAGAAGAATTGGTGAAGAACTTAATGAGTCCAATCCCACCATCTGGGTTGTATTGCTACTAAATGTTTCAATGATAGAAATTTAATCACCTATGGTATGTAGTGTTTCTGTGTATGTGTTTTAAAAAAGGGGCAGGGAAGAGAGAGCATAACATATAGAAGTACATAACTAAATGTCACAGTTGTCCATTTTGATTTGCCCATACAAATGGAAAGTAACTTTAACATACATAGTAAAGAAATATATATATATATATATATATATATATATTTCCTGAAAAAAATGTATATAAAAAAACAGATACAGGCTTTGATGCAGTTGATTAATCTGTAGGTACAACATAACTAGAATTAAAATCAGGTACATTCTCCTAAAAATTTGTTTTTAAGAATCGTTGTTTTCAAACATAAATTGCCAAATTGACTTAAAGGTCAACTTGCTAAGATTTTAATTCAGATCAGAGCCAGAAATGGTCATGAACTACCCACAGGCACTTAGCCATGCCGCTGAGAAGAACACCTATTTACGAGAATAACCAGAATGAGAGGTGAGCAAGATAACATTGCATGGCTTTGTCCTCTGCCTGGCTTAGAAGTCGCCTACATTCTGTTTCTTATAAAAACAAAAATCTTCAAGAGACAACAATTGCATTCATGAAGAGGAAAACAATCTGTTGGAATGACACACACAAGAGACATTTCTGCATAAAAGAAGGGAACTGAGCCATTCCAGCCTCTTAAAGATCAAAAGGCCCTTGGAGGAATATCCTTCCTCATCCCAGGCTCCTTATCCATACCCACAGCTGACTGGCATCCGTACTGGGCTTGAGCAATTGAAGGACAAAGAATTTAAACCAACTGGGCTTTCTGAAGCTGCAGAAGAGTAAGGCTTGGGGAATGGAAGCAATGCCCCCTGGGAGCATGGCTGGATGTATACCAGTTGGGCAGCAAGGGACAAAACAGTGCCCAAGCATATGGCTACTTCTTTTCAGATAATCCAGGCTTGGCTGAAGACAGTTACTGAAGATCTAAAGCATCCCAGTTTTCCAGAAGGCTGTTCTCACTTACTTCTCCTGCCCAGACTTCTGTTGTTGCTGGGTGTCTAAAGCCCTCCATTTTCTGGTGAAGCCAGAGGCCAGAGGCCAGTCTCATAGACCAGTCCTGAAAAGTAGCCTTGGGATGCAGCAGCTGTCATAATTGGAATAAACCATGAAGTCTCTTGTGCCTTTCTTGTTGCCAAATACAGTAAGAATGAGAGATGGATTAATCCCATTGATCGTGGCCAGAGGACACTTGCATGATAACTCAAACTACTTTGAGTTAAACTTTGTATGGTTCTGCATTTCTGTCTGGTCATGCAGCTACCACCCTAGACCCTTGTCAATGGTCACAGTTCTTATCTGCATCTCAGCTGGTTGACCATCTTCTATTGTTCAGCCGAGGCCAGGGGTAATTCGCTTGTATTTGCCTTGGAGCCCTCCTTCCTACTAATCTTTCCTCCCTACCTGCCCTGTTATTGACTGTCCATCATGTGATGCTTCACTTCAAATGTGCTTATTCTACAACATCAGGCATCAAACTATGTCATTTGTCTTTGAAAAAAAATGTACATAGTGTTAGTCTCTAAGTTTCCAATGATTGTCTGCAAATCCTGGATCACACACACACACACACACACACACACACACAAGAACACTCTACTTCAACTGCTTCTGTCTTGACAACCACCACAACTACCTCGCCAAGTTGGTTTATCCTAATGATTTACATATATGGACCAGTTTAAACCCCACAAGCTTAGAAGGTAGGTAATGGATATACTTCTTAATTCCATTTTGTAGATCATGAAATTGGTCTACAGAATTGAAGCAAGAGACCACCAACTGTGGTGCTTTAGAAGTGAATGCAAAATAGGTTAAAAGTCTCTGGAGCATCTATCCCTCCTAGCTCAGAGCAGCCAGGCAGACTTCCCGGAATCTGCTTCAAACAGCCTTGTTTGTTCACTCCAAATTACAGCACATATACAACTATTCTCTTTTGGAATATATTCTATAATAGCTAAAATCAACTTATGTGGTGTTTAAATGGTTACATGTATATTGTTAAACTATTGTAGAAGCATTTAAATAGAGTTCTTCTCTGGCTTGGTCTAAAACCATGGTTGGTTGGTTGGGTGGGTTTTGTCCATGTAAATTATCATTTAAGAAGCCTTGGAAATGTAAAGCATAGAGAACAGAAAGCTCCTTGGAATAGGGTTTGCATCATGAAAAGCCACTTTGGGAGTCTTCCAAGAAGCATGGCTAGATATACTTCCAAATCCTCAAACACTAAACACCCAAGTGAAAACCATTGTGTTCAGTGAGATCTTATTTGTATGAAATAAATCCAGCAGTATTGACAGAAGCTTGTTCTCACAAATTTCCACGTGGTCCTGAACAGCCATTACAAGGTTTGATCAGACTCATGGTGAAGAGTTGCAGATGGTCAGTCTTCATTTCCCACTTCTTTTAGAAAACATTTCATAGAACATATGCTACTCTGGATAGCAAAAGCAATTTCTTCCTTAGGAATTCTTTAAAAACTAAGCTTCCATTCCAGGCAGACTTAGCCATCATGCCTAAGCTACTATTAGTATGTACATCAAATGCATGCACTAGAATTTTTATATTAAAAAAAACACCCTGAAGGAATATGCCTATTTTTTTTTATAAAGACATGGAACAAATGACTGCCATTAAATCAACTAAACAGAAGAACTATTCATCCCTGACAGTAAAGGCGTTAACAGTTCACTAGGCTGGATTTCTATCTGCGTGATACCCAAGTGTTCCTCCTCCCAAGGCTCAGAGGAACATGAGAATTGAAAGAAACCTTTAAGAAGGTTCATAACTGTGTATGTGGGCCTCTCCGCATGGAAGCAAGTTGTCATGATTTCAGCTGTTGTCTGCTGAAGGAATGTCAGCTTGGGTTGATGAGAAGACCTCCAACATATTTGCTTTCCAGACAGAGAAGCAGCAAACAACGCTTTCTCATCAAACCCAAGGAACAAAATTTTCATGTCTGTTTTGATGAATGAGCTATTCAGAAGCAGTGAGTTCATGTTTTTTTGGCATTCAGAAATTGGTAAAGACTCATATAAATAGTAAACAATGCTTTTTGGCTTCATGCCCTAGCCCAAATAGTATGTTACATGCAGCCAGCCCCATTCTATCCTTGGACACACCCATGAGTCTCACTTAAGTAAATAAAAGTTGCATGAAGATTTCTGAGGAACTGAATTAAGCTAAGGATATGTAGTGCATGAGGAATGAAAGCCATGCGTTAAGCCCTCTGTCTATGGCTTGGGCTTGTGAGTCGTTAAAAACAATACATTTTTCTTTGCTGTATATTTATTAGCATGCCTCAGTCAGGCACAATAAATAAATAAATAAGTAAACAAGAAAAAAAGGAAATAAAAACTGATCCAGGAGCCAGTAAGTCCTAAAACTATCCAAGTGTCTGAAGTCATAGTGTAAAAAGACAGAGTCCTTTTCACTTCTGAAGGGTGCTTTCGTGTAGACACAGAGAAGCTGACCACAAATAAAAGTGAAAACAGATCCAGAATAAATACAGCAAGCAATGGAAAACAAATGGACTCTGGAGTTCAGATGGAACAACACAGGTTTCTGTGTGCCCCATATTCTTCTCCTCGCTCCAAATTTTTTTTTTGGCATTTACAGCATTATTAATGGAATTAAATTATTCCACATGGGTGAAGAATTGGTCCCCTGATGCCAACATTTTGCTTCTGCACTCAAGCTGGGAGAAAAATGGGACAATACTCTGACAATGCCACTGCTCTTTTATTTTAACAGTTTGGGACTTGGCCACAGGCACTCAGACACCATTCTGAGCATATAAATGACAAGGACTTTGAACTTGAGTACCTGATCATGTTTTCTAACATGTGTTTTCACTTAAGATATTCGATCTTTGAGCCACCCACAACACAACATCAATTATGCTTGAAGACATTGCTGTCTCTCTGTGTCTCTGTCTCTCTTTGTCTCTGTTTTTCTCTTTCTCATCTGTCTCTCCCCCTCCTCTATGTCTCTCTCTGTCTATATCTCTCCTTCTCCCTTACCCCCCTACCTCTTTCTCTATTTGAGAGGAGTCTCGGTAGTTACAGTATTAAGAAAAGAAAGATGACTAACCTTACAATTTCAAAGCTTACATACAAAACTTGATGCTGGAGGTATGGCATTCTTGGATTCTTTCTCTCAAAGCTCATATTATCTAAGAAATATTAATTCAAAATTTATTGTGTTTTGGATACTCTTCTAGGTGCCAGAGAAACATTAATTAGCTGCGAAATGCCAAGTGTCCATTATCATGGAACTTCCACTCTACTTGCAGAAGAGGAAAACAAAACAAAACAAAACTCAATACCTTGCTTTGAAGGTTAGTATTTGCTGAAGCTTTTAGTTAACATTCCTTCTCTTTGTTTATACTCAATGTTATATTTATGCACAATATTTATAATGTTCATAAGATTTTATTTTGCAGAGTTTGAAAAAGAAAAGGCCCATGTTCTTTTCTAGGGAAGTTAAGTCACTGCTAAAGTTGATCAGCATCTTTATTATGAAGAACAAACTGCTATTGTTTTGTGTCTGTAAGCCATATAATAATGGATGCTGATATTAAATGTATTAGAGTAGTTGTTTTTATTGGTATGTAGCATAAAGTATGGGGGCAAGTATCAGTATCAGTTGATCTTCAGGCAATAAGGAAAAAAGCGAAGGAATGACATACAACAGAACACTTTAATTTTATAGTTATAAATAAGTCTATGCTCTTAGTCAATCCTCCTAATCAATTGTTATTGTATTACTTTTCTTTAAATGGCTAGCTATAATAATCTTTAAGTTATACTAAAGTACAATTACTCTAAGAAACATAATTAAAATGTAAATAAAATCTACAGTTTTTATTTTCTGGTGGAAAAATGCTAAACTGTAGAAAAAGAAAGAGCAAAGATAATAATAAAATCCTCTCTTCCAGTTTCATATAAGCCACATATCAGCTGTGTGGTACCGAAGTCCCCAGATACCTATGAAGAGAAGCATTGCCCCAAGAAGAGGAGGGCTGGGTGGTGTCCAGATACAAGAAAAGAACCATCGGGGTGAGCAGTTTCTATAAATGGTCACTGTGTTGAAGTTAGGTGGTCCTTCTCATCTTCCATGGCTTCGTAAGAAGCTCTACTGCTCACGACATGTAGCAGGACTCACTGGGAAAGGTGTTTACAAGGCTTTAAAGATGACGTCGTGGAAACTGTAAAGGTTTTATAGTCTTAACAGAAAACATTGTCCATCATGAAAACCAACAGGGATCCAAAGAAATAGTAAATGTAAACCCAGAAATAGAAACTGACATTAGGGATTTTTAAAATGACATTTTGGTGATGATTAAGCTGTACAGTCAGAAGGGAAATGGTTGAAAAGGAATGGTTTTGTGTGTTTGTGTGTCCGTGTGCTTGTGTGTGTCTAACTCTGTGTGTGTGTGTGTGTGTGTGTGTATGTGATGACAACACTTGGGGAATTTCCATTTGGGAATAGAAAAAACATCTATTCATCCATTCTTTGCAACATTGCTACTCGAAGCATATCTCCAAGTAATTTGTCTGGTCTAGTTTGAAGTGACTAAGTGATGGACCTACCAAAATTTTCCCAGTGAGACTATTCAACAGTCTACAAATTTTCACTGTTTCCTCTAATTAAGCTTAATTTTTTCCCTGTTTCAAATTACTGTTTTTTTTAAGAAAAAAAATCTGCCCCTTAGCTTCAGTTATATGGAAAAATTTACTTTCATTTTGCTTATAGAGACTGTTATAGAGCCTCTGTGGCCAGTCTAGCATTAGATAGGGATTGGGGCATATAACTACATGAATTTTCTGTCATATTCAAAAGCAATATATAAGTATGCCTTAGTGGAAAATCTTCATGTGATGCTAATGTGGGGTCATTTTGATTCTGTATAACATGATTTATAACAGCCTGTGCATAAAGTATAAACTATTCCTTCAGGGTTACTGGATTCTAACACCCAACATGCCCTGTATATAGTGCAGAGGAGAGAGTTCAAAGTTCAGGCTAATTTGAAATATCCTATAGCTTTTCATTTGCCAAGCTTATATCTTTTTAAAAATATTTTATTTTATTTTTTGTGCATGGGTATTTTACCTGTATATATGTGAATGCCTAGTGCTCATGGAGGCCAGAGGAGGGTGTTGGACCCTTTGAATCTAAAGTTATGGGCAGCTGCCATGCGGATGCTGGGCTTTGAACCCAGGTCCACTGGAAGAGCAGCCAGCACTCTTGATTTCTGAGTCATTTTTTTAGCCACCCCCTCCCCAAGCTTACTTCTAAGAGGCATGCATTGCTATTGCCTCTGATTTCCAGAAGTCTGACCCATGAGATAGTTTTCGTTGCCCACGAAAATGGATCTAAGTGACAGACTTCTGTACCAGATCACATCCACAAAGATCACAGAGAAGGACATTTAGGACAAAGTTTTAGGTTATCTCTACTTTCCACTTAGTCTGTGCATGTTAGCCCAAAGTCTCCATGATGATCTGAATTGTTGGAGCATGCTTACACAAATGTAGATTCTAAACCTCACCAAGGCTTGTTGAAGTTTCCTCAGGGAGAAGATCAGCATAGTCTCCTGGGCACTTGGGTGCATGTTAGAGCCATACTTTTGTCCCCATACATTATAGTATCACAAATTCAATATTTCTCTTCTTCCTGGTATGAGTCTTCCTACCTATCTGTGCACCCCCCCCCACACACACACACTTTCTTGCCTTGTAAGATGAAGTTGCTTTGATTTGCTGTAAACATTTTTATGGTGTGAGACCATTCCTAGGGTGACTGAAACAAATGTCTACTGATTCCAGTAGGGAATGGATGACAGACTAAGGTACAGGTACCACCAAAGTCCAACTTGGTAAACCAATGAGTTTATTGGGGTTAGTTAAAGGAGCAGAAATGATCAAAGGCTGCTATCTCACTATCACTGAAGACCTAAAGACCAGCTTGGGTGGCAGCTAATGATAACTGTAAACCTGGAGCTTACTGCAGAGCCTGCAGGTGGCTCAACAAGTTGGTTTTCTTTCTAGGTGGCTTGTCCTCAGCCTCTTCCAGACAGTTTAGCTGATTTCTATTTCTTCTAGGCTGCTTGGCTGGTTTGAGCCTCTTCTAGTCAGCTCAACTTGTCTTAGTGTGATTCTGGAAGTCTTTTCTGCTTATATACTCTCGAGGAGGGAGGGGCCTAGTTAATCTAGTTACTTTCAGGGACTTCCTGAACCTATTTTGAGTTGTCTGTTTAACAAACTTCCCTGTATAATGGACCACTTCACCTCCCTTCAGAGTCTAAAGTTTAGAACATCCGTTCGTTTCATCTTACTGTAAGCATCATGTGTTATGAGCTTCCCTCCAAGATAACCAATTTTAATCTCATAGGAAACTGCCCTGCAGCAATTATCTGCCATCATTGATAATGCTTGGGCCAGGTGTCAGATCATTAAGCACCTAGACCCTGGGCCTACTTGTGAATGGGCCTTGTAGTCTTAAATGAGAGGCTTACCTTTTTCCATCTGGGCGCCCTCATCTCTGAAGTAGTTAAAGTAGCAATAATGTTACTGTGGTCATATTAACATGTGTTTAACATAAGGTCTGAAACAAAGTATTTTATAATAGTTATTAAATCAAAACTGAAACACACCTTCTAAAAACAATAACATCCTTCAGATTCCCTGCACATCTTCCCTTCAAGAAAACAAAGAAATAGAACACAGGACTCTCTCATGAGCTATGACAAGAAATGACACGAACCTTGGTTTCTACTGTATGCAGATTCAACAGCAAAACCTTTAAGGGAAAACACCTCCAGTCCTTCTCAAGACCTCCCTAACCTCAGACAAGCCACACCCACACTCCAGGGCAGGACAGAGCAGCACCAAGACCACAGCTAGGAAAACATCATCATGATATAGAGAAAGGAGAAAATCCCATTATTTAGGCTGGGAGGCAGGAAGGAACATGTGGACATTCAAGACCAGTGTCAGTTACAAAAGACACAAATGTTTGTCTGGAGCACAGCGCCCTCTTCAGGTCACAAGGATCATTGCTGTAGCTCTGTGCTTAAAAAACGAACTTTCCTACAGAGAGATTCTGAATAAAAGCCCGCTGATTTGGGTGTACTGGCCCTTCCAGTATCGGTTATCTGACTTTTCTTGGGACAGGCTTGCCACAGTAATGGCTGCAGGTTCATTTGCTTGTTTCACAAACTTCTTTCTCTGTATTTTCCAGACTAGTGTAAAGCTTCTTCATGCCAGGTTTGCTGCAAAGATAAGTCTACTGCCACAATCCCAGCAGCCTTGACTGACAGTTTAATAAATGGCACTATGACAAGAGTCAAAGCCTGAGTTTCCTAATGGGATTGCTCGCTCTCTCTCTCTCTCCCTCTCTCTCTCTCTCTCTCTCTCTCTCTCTCTCTCTCTCTCTCCTCTCTCTCTGCTTTCTTTACCTTTTCTCCCCCTCTCCTCTCTATTTGACAAGTTTTACAGATGAGCACTTCTGAGATGTAGACACATGCTGTAAACTGAATCCTTGGCAATTTCCTCTTAACTCAATAACCTAAGATTTTTATGAATGGAAAAGTCTTCACATGTCCGTTACCAAGCACAGTTGTCTCTCCCTTATGCTGCCTCAAAGTTTTTGGTTTTTTAGGTGATTTCCTTTAAGAAAATATACTTCTGACAATTTTCACACAGAATTCAAATAATTTTAATATTTTTACATCAAAAGCTTTTAAAAGGAATATGTTTTTCCCAAGCAAATAGGTTAGAGTGAGAGAGAAGGGGAGGAGGACCTCAGTGGACTTGGGGAGGGGCATAGGGGGAGAAGAGAGAGGAAGGATAGGGTTGGGAGGGGACAAAGGAGGTGACTACACCTGGGATACAAAGTGGATAAACTGTAATTAATTAAAAAAACGAAATTACAAAATCTTTAGGGTTTTATATAGCCTTGACATTAGGTTTTTTTTTTGTTGTTTTGTTTCGTTTTTGTTCTGGTTTTGCTTTTTAAAATTCTTTTAAGGTTTGTTTGGAGGGTTTATATGAATAAGAGATTCCAGTTCTGGGGAAGTAAATGGCTCCATGGTGCACCAAATGATGGGTCTGCCTCCATATTCTTCTCATGGAAAAGGTAGCTCACATCTGGCAGCATTGCAGGTGTCCTCGGTCTTGCCGGATATTGTTGAAGCCTATCATTTGTCCTTCGCAGTAGAAGTGGCTACGAGGCTTTTCACGCTTGTTCTTTAAATAGAACCTATTTAATGCTTCTGAGTCTAAAGCAGTACTCTTGATCAACAGATATTCCTGGTATCACTTAGGTGGTTTAACTCTTAACTAAGAATCAAAAATTACTATGCTTGTGAAGTTAACACTTTGAGGTACAGTTTGCACCACAAGCTTATTTTAAAAGAATAAATTTATATGTCATCTATTAAAATAGTATGCTAACAAGCAAATTCTGATTTGTCTTTATTACTGTAAACAAAGAATTCCTACATCTTCTCATATATCAACCTACCCAAGAAGTTTAAAAAAACCCACTTTATCTATCAATCTATCTATCTATACAGTTTTCAGAAAAACAAAAAATCTACAATTGTTGAACAGAATTTATATAAAAAAGATCAGAGTTGTGTATTCCTATAATTAAGTTATTTATACAAAGGCTGAGCATAAAAGAGAGTTAAAATATGGGTCTAAAATCAAGAAACTAAAGATGCCAGTAAAAAGATTATAGCAAATTATCATATGCGTTGATAAATTATAGAAAATGTAGTTATAAACAAGAATAGGGCAGTTTAGAGAATTAATGTAGATCTGGTGATCTCATCAGAAGGACAAATACCTGAATTCTATGTGAGGGGCAAGGGGTCTCTTTCTGCATATTGGGAGGTTACTTACTTTAAGCAGAGGAAATAGCACAAAAGCACAGAACTGCAAACAGCTGAAAGCTATATCTGAGGAGTATGTGTGATGTGCATCTAGGATTCAGGAAAGACAGGCAGAGAGCATGGGCCAACTCCTGATGATGAAGTCTTTGCATTCTAGGCTGTGAATATATAAGTTCTGACCCATAAGAAGAGAACATATAGGGAGTAGTCACATATTAAAAGGCCTAAACTATTATGGGCACTTCCAACTTGCATAACCAATTCCAAGCATTGCAGCATTTGGCCATTGCTTTGGGCCAAGGTTGTGGTTAGCGTGATCTCGTGAGCTTGGTCACGGTGAAATGAGATGAGAAACAGGTTCTGACCCAGAGGCTGTGCATAAAATAGTCCAAGTGTAGATGAGATGGGCAATGGCCAAATGGAGAAAGGGGATGAATTGGAAGAGGGAGGGGAAAGGGAAGGAAAAATGAAAAGGAAGGAGGAATGGGAAAGGAAAAAGGGGAAAGGGAGAGGAGAAGAGAGGGAGAGATAGAGGCAGGAGTTGGGGGAAGCAACCAAGAACTTAGCTGGAGAAAGCAGTGAGGATCAATAGTCCACACAGTGATGTGGAAGGAGGAAGGGGCTTCTTAGGAGAGTTAACTGCAGCCGGTTAAGGAATCTTTAGAGAAAATATAAGTATTTGAAATATTTTACAATGGTAAGAGTGGTCATTTTCCTAAAAAAATGTTTACTTTGGACTTCCCAGTACACAGATTTTATGTGCAAACAAAGCAAGTATTTCCAATTAGAATTATTGGTGTAACTATAAAATATACTTTACAGTATAAATTAATTCTTGCTTTTAAGAGCCAGTGTTTCAGGATTAAGAATCATTCTCATGGTATGTTTTTAATATATACCAAAACAGAATGCATAGAATTGAACTTTGTATAATCAAGTCTCTTCTCTTCCATATTGAACATAGAAAATTTTATCCTAACAGTTTTGTGAGTCCCTTCATTGCTCTACAGAATATAAGTTGGGTAAACTAGTTATGCCTCTCAGAAACATGCTTTTTTTCAGGAGTTCTGGGGCTCAGTCTTAATACATTGTTCATATTCCTGTCAACACTGACCCTTTCTACATTGCTCTTTGAAAACTCAGCTTCTGGCTACCCCTGGCTCACCCTCCGGGACCCTGATTCACTCAGCTAATGCTGCCCTCTGTTCACTACTATCCTCTCTTGTCAGCACCCGCTTTACATGAAGACTGTTGGAATTTTCGAGTTTTACTAGTTTAGAATTATAACACAAAGACAAACTTCTCCAAGATTTCTAAGACATATTAAAAAAAAAATAAAAGAACCCTGATGGGGTTTCCCTACCAGACCAGAGGGGAGGAAGATGAACTCAGTCCTCATGTGAACAGATGAGCTGGGGTTTCTGGGTAGGGGGAATATTCTATGGAATAAGAGAGTGGGGATGCAGAAGAGAGGGTGGGACTAGGAGGAGAAGAGAGAGGGGCCTATGACTGAGTTGTAAATTAAACAAATTAATAAAAAAAGAAAAAAATATGCAACCTATAGCCACATCTTCTTAAAAAGTGACACCGGGGTATGGTGTCAAAAATTTGGATCTGAATTAATAATCATTTATCTATGTAGCAATTTTAAAGTTACTTTCCCTTTTTATGCTTCAGTTGTAAAGCAGGGATGGTTAATAAAGCAGCCTCCTAGCCACTGGGGTACAAATGTTAGAATAAGGTCCTATATGTACAGTGCTTAACCTGGTGTCTAATGTTCCAAGTTTCTCCTTCACTTCTTTTTTTTCCTCATTATCTTCAATTCTTTATAATACACTTCTTATTAATGCAAAGACTACCAAGTTGTCCTCTGTGAAGGCTGATGGATACTCCTATCAACTTGACGTGATCCATAACAAACAAAGAGGCCTCCGGGCATAGCAGAAGAGATTAGGTTAGCCTCTGTGCACACCTATGGCTACATGACTTTGTCTAGAGTAGGTTCATTGCTAAGGGAAAGCCTGCCCACCGTGTGGCACCATTCCATGAGTTGGGTCTTGGATTTTATAAAAAGGAGGAAGTGAGGCAGGCATCCATTAACGCATCTCAGCTTCCAGATTTATGGACACAATTCAGCAGGCTGCTTCGGGCTCCTTGCCACTTTGACTACCTAGCTGTGACCAACTGTACCCTGGAATCATGACCCGAATAAACCCTTTTTCTCCCTTAAGTTGTTTTTGCCCAATATTTTATCACAGCAACAGGAAAAAATAAAAACCAAAATACTAATAATCCTCCCAGAAAGCACTTTCCCAGAAACTCCCAAGTCCCTCCTCAGCATCCAGTTGGAAGTTCTTGTCTTAGTTCTAAACCCTTTTGAATGCCTTTACACATACCTTTTCGCTTTTTCTGACTGATGACCAAATGAAACACCAACACCAGAATTCCAAACCCAATGCTCACCCTGTTGTCCTATCTCAAAAGTTATTAGACATCCTTTCTAACTGACTTAATGGGCTCAAGGCACTGTACTTTTTCCATGAAAGGTATTTGTTGTACACAGACAAACAGAAAGAATGAAATTCTAAAAGGAAAGAATTTTTAGACCTAAGATCCAAGGAGGTTATTATAAACAACAGAGAGTGTTAAGAAAAGAAGAAGAAACATTTAAAAGAGGTCAAGAAAGTCCTTCAACAGAATCCTTTTCATTTATATTGTTTCAAGTAAAAGATCACATATTCAAAATGTTCCTATTAATTTTCATATGCTGCACTGGCTCAGCATGTTTGACTATTTCACTTCATAATGTTTTGGCACAAAAATGTAAATAACATTGTACTTCATCTTCTCATGCGCCCTCAGTCCATTTTCTGTAATAGAAGGAAGAATACACCGTCAAAAACTGTGCACATTCTGCTGGTGGGAATCCAAAAATGGCTTTTAAAAAAGATTTCTGTCACAGCTTGTTCTTGGAAGTTTGTTCTCTATCAACCACATCTAGGATTACAGGAGAGTACAAACCCTCTTAAAAATCAGACATGGGTGCCATAGGTGGGTGCTGTTCTAAACTGAAGCCCCATCACTGGAGCATGCTGATAGGCTGTTTTCAGAGAGGGGTTTACTTTCGATTAATGGGAAAATGACACTAAATGCATGTTGGTGTAGGGAAATGGCTTCTACTGGAAATTGGGTTCGCAAGCAGCTGTGTACAGAAGGTACCACTGTGATCAGAAAGGGGATGGGATTTCAGCCTTGGCTCTGTTACTGACTCCCACCGTAGCCCTGAAAGAGTCACCCTAATCTCCATGCTTGCTCTCCTTCACCAGCATCTCAAGAACACCAGGCATCTGACTAGTGCTCAGCAATGCTCAAAGATTCTCTGGATCTCTGGCCTGTTACACGCTATGCCATCTCATCGATGAAAACGTCCAATATTCTGTTGAAGCCAGCATTTCTCAGTTTACTTTACTACATTAAATACAAATTGTGATTTAGGGAACATTCATTTGGAAAAACTTCTCTAGGTATAAGTTTCCAAATAAGGAATAAAAAGTAAAGATATTGGAAAGTATTCACTTTAATATTTTTTATGAGTCTTGTGGGTTTTGATTGCTCCAAATGTCTGTGACATGAAATAAGAACAGAAAAGTGAAATATTTTGTTAATTATAAAATAAATATGGAATCACTGTTTATAGAAATATGATGGGTTATCTAGCTGAACTTTTTCATCCACGACATCTAAAATCATTAGGCTATATTTCAAAAGTATTTTAAATGTATGGATGAATTAACTAAAATATTTGAAGAATCATTCTGGGAGAACAGTGACTTAGGGTGCGAGAATCAACAGACAGGGGAACCATAAGCTGTTAATTAAATGACCTTTGCAGCCCGCAGCCTTCCTAAGAGCATTTGGCAAATGCTTGTCGATTTACAGCAGTAGAATAAGGGTCCACACAGAGAACAGAAGATGCATCTTAAGAGCTGTGCTAGGTGAGAAGTTGTTTGAGCTACTTCTATAAAACCAGGGACCATAAAATGAAAACAGAAAGAAACAGTATCCATTTCTTGAACAATAATATGAAAAATTCTGCTTCAATTCTAAGTCTGTTTAGAGAATAATAAAATAATTTCCCTGAGAACCACAGGTCAGTCTTCATATAAGTTTGGATCAGAAATTATTATCATTTTGGTAGCCACAAAAACTCCTGAATGAAATAGTCTAAGCAGTTGTCAGTCTCAAATCATTGTAAGAGTCAAAGTATCACATGTAAATGCAAAATAATATACTACAATTTAAGCCTCAAAGACGTAAATGTTTCAGTGAACCTAATACACACACACACACACACACAGGAGAGAGAGAGATTCACCACATAAAAACACACAGACATGCACACACAAAGATATGTACACATAAATACACACAGAAAAACACAAATATATATATATAACCACAGACACATACATGTATAATCATACATATACACATACATAATCATACATACTTATATATACACACACAAATAAACACATATAAATACCTGGAAATATGTCAGTATAAACTAGAGACAGCAAAGCCAGCAAACAAAAAAATAAAATCCTAAAGTATATTGTCATTGTCATAAGATTACTATATCTTTTATATAAACTTACTATGAAATAAGAACCAGGTATAAAAATATAATAATAAAGTATTAGAAGTTATTGTAACTCATTTCTAGAAGTGACATAGCCTTTACTCTAAAAACTGAAAGGAGAGGTTGAATATCAGATTTCATGTGTTTGAAAAGATAGTGGTTTGCAAGACTGAATTAATGACCCCACAGCTTAGGATTTAAAATGTGAAGGAGATACAAAAAGGCATGAAACTCAGGTGATAGAGCTTAGCACACATATAGTTTAGGTTCTGAGGAGAAAATAGAGGGTCAGCATTTCAAAACATTTTAGAACTGATCAAAGGCAGGATACTTCAGACTCATGTAGTCAAACATGTTATCAGTAAAAATAGTAAAAACAGTAATTTAGACACAGCTCAGAAAAAAAAAAACTCAAATCAATGTCCAAAAGAAAAAAGTTAAAGCCGACAATGGAGAAACAGAAAATGTTACCTATGGATTAACACAAAGAAAGCTGACTTCTTAATAGCATAAATGAATCCAAAGCATGTCTGCCACTCACACATCAGTAAGAATAACTTTATATGGTATTCTATAATTCTGAGAACAAAGACTAATCAACAGAGGGGCGTAGTGAAGGAACAGTGATGTTAAGTTGAGTATGCAGCCGTCACCCATCATTATTTAGATGTCTGGGAAGCCTGGATGCCTATTTACCACATCAAAGATGTACTAGTACCTTCCATTTTTGTTGCCACCTCTCTACAAAACCAGAGACATATATAATGTGGATGAAACCGAAATAACAGCAAGAGCCAGTATATGTATTTAAACCTTTTGTATTTTAAGTCAGAATAAGAAGCATTTATGAATGTTATGTGGAGTTAGATACTGCCTATCAGACATGGATATCTATTAGAGCATTTTAGGTGTCCTTAAAATTACAAATAGCTGGACTACTGAGTTAGAATCTTCAGCAAAGGAATCTCTAATTTAAAAGCTTCTTTAGGTGAATTAGTGGAATTCTGGTTGGATTTTACCTGTGTACTTCAGAACACTGGTCATTACCTTCAGCCCTGTGAAAGCTGACATATTCAAAGTCAATCCATCTTTAAAACTCACAGAGAATGGACTACTCAACATCTCCACTAGTATCATACAAGAGCTCTCTTTGTCTACATAATGTAAAGGTTTCTGAAAAAAGAAAACACACAAAAACTAGAAGTAGATCTATCATATAACCTATCATATAGCTATTCTACTCCTGAATATTTACCTGAAAAACTCCAAGTCAACATACCAGGAGTCACTTGCACATTGATGCTTATAGCACTTTCAAAATAGCTAAACTATGGTTGCAACCTAGATGCCCATCAACAAAAGAAAGGATAAGGAAAATGTGATTCATATATACAATAAAATGTTTTATTCTTCCATGAAGAAGGATGAAGTCATGTCATTTGGAGGAAAATGAATACAACTTTTGACAACCATACTAAATTAATTAAAGAGGTCTTAGACTCATATATGTTTTCTGTTTATGCTTCCTAGATTTTATATAGACATATAAAATCACACATAGATATATTATATGATAACAGACGTGAAAGAGTCAAAGGGAACAAAAAATGTAAGGAAAGGAGGAGGACCAGGAAAAAGTAGAACAGTGCGGAAAGGCATTGGGGTATGTTGAGCGTATATACCTGTAAGACAGTTGACTAATACAATTAATAATAATAAAAGACACGAAGATTAAAAAAAATAACTGCTAGAGATAACAGAATGTCATTCCTTAATGCATGAAGCTATTATGTGAACCACAAACATGCATGTTTTCACGACTAAGTGATTTTCCAGGTATAGTTAACTACATGGTAATATAATTTTCGCTAGAGATGTTATTAATTATGAAACAATTCACCTGGGTAAGGTGGCCACATAGTTCATCCATGTATTGTCTTAATTGAAACTACAGATGATTAGTGACTATGGAATCAGAACAAGAGAAGGAAGTTAAATTGAAAACGCCCTTGAAATTTCCTCTTCATGAATGAATGACATTCAATACAAGGCATACTCTTCAGGTCTGGTGACATCCTTCAATAACAGAACTCTGAGTACTTGGATGATAGTGGGATGTATTTAGAAAATACTGGTCCCATAGAATGCCTTAGCTGACTTCCATATCCTCTGTTCTTTTGCATTCTAGGCAAATGGGTACCACCTATTCCTATGCACAGGCCAAGACTTGCATTAAGATGAATGAATAAAGTTAATTGGGTTTACTACTATAATTGCAAATTTTATGTGACGAAATTATCCATCTTATGTCAGCTCTGAGCCAATCATGTGTGGTCAGAAGCACAGGACCAAAACTTTTTGCTCATGATCACTGTGAGAAAAGTTATCCCAGAAAAAAAAAAGGTGGGTGGAATGAGGAGAGATAAGTGTAAGGCCAAATAGTTACTATATTCCCAATATTTTTTATTAATTCCAAAGGGAACTTCTGTCAGAAACAAACCAACTCATTTCAGTAGAATGTTTACAACAACAGAGTGGCGGCCCAGGTGAGACCTTAAGTATGTTTTTGGACTGCTTTAGCAATAAGAGTTTGGACTGATGTAAGATAAAATGTAAATGCAGAAATAATATTTTCATTTTTTATTTCCTCCTGTCTCTATTAAACATTGGCCGTGACAGTAAAAACCTGTCAACATTCTACTGTTTGTTTGCATGGGACCTATGGAAACGGTGTTACGCAATTTATTCTTCAAACTATGGCCTTCTCTCAAAATCCAAATGTGTACCATGATGGATTCTTTTGAGCAAACTAGGTTGCTCTAGTGAGCATCTTAGACCTCAAATCACTAAGCTGCATCCACTGGGAAACTAGATAAGCCAAACAAGCAAGTGAAAACATTCTTTAATTTTGAATTATTTTGCTTCTCTCTTTAGGTAAACACATTTGTTTACATCATATGGCTACGTTTTCAGTGGCGCTTACTTGATGGAGACAAATGAGTTACACCTATTTTAATCTGGTGGTCTTACCTTTATCGCAACAACTTTCATGATTTTAATTGAAAAGGAAAAGGATACAGTTAATGCAAACAGCAAATTCACTTTATATCAAATACAATAAATATTTGATACACTTTCTATACTTTACAAAAGAAAAAAGTTTTTTTTAATAATCTTAGAAAGTTAGTGTTTACTTTGACCTCTGTGTGTGTGCGGGGGGGGGGTTTCTCAATATCCTAGAGTCATTAGGAGTCTTATGCTTTCAGCTGCAAGCAAATTAGAAAAAAATTTACCACCCCAAATCTTCAAATAAGACCCCTCTTGTAATATTCTCAGGCTGGCAAATTAAAGGACAACATCAAACACTCTTTTAACTGGCTGCTTATAGATAAAAATAATACATAGCAGCTGTTGTCTAAAGAAAGAGATCTGGACTCCACCCCCAAAGGTCACATCATGTTTAGTCAACACTAAGAAGGCAAACTGTGCTTCTAAAACAACACTTGGAAACAACTTCTGGGGGTGTGTGACTGTGATCAGAATTTAAACTAGTTTACAGACATAGGTGAACGTGGGATAATAGTATTCATGCATTACATTACTATGCCCTTAAATTAATTTTTTAGCTGAAAATAATTTCTGTCACCTACCCTACTATTATTCTATCATGTGTTAATTCTGCTCTTCAAATCTGTGTTAAGTCATCAAAAGGGTATTTCAAGAAAATTGTCTTCTTTACATACTTGCTGGCTCCTAAGAATTTGGATTTTCAAGTTAGAATACAGTTTTTCAAAATGTGCTCCAGCATTGAAAATTTATTGATGAAGGAATTATGACTTGTGACACATTATGTTACACACACACACATTTTGAAGACAGCTCTTAGGAGAAGACGACCCCTCCTTGCATTTTTTCCTGTGGCATTTACTAATCAAGAGAACCTGTACACATTTCCTGGCATGTCTAAGCTTCCTTATTTATACATCTATTGAAAGTAGAAATCATAGTAAGAGCATTTTATATAGCATACATTTTATGAGCACTGGATGAGGTGATTAGTATAAATGCAATTCAATGCTGTAAAAATAATAGGTTTTGTTATGCTTTGGATGTATAATGTCCCTCTGGGGCTCATGTGTTTGATACTTTTGTCCCATCTGGTGCTGCTATCTTAAGAGTAGGTTGAACTTTTGGGGTGGAAGGCATGGCTAGTAGAGGTAGGTCCCTGGGGTGGGGCTTTGATGATTTTAGCCCACTTCTAACTCAAGCTTTCTGCTTCCTGACCGACTATCAGGTGAACAAGTTTCACTGCCAAAGCTCTTAACTGCCCAGACACATGGTCTTCATAGAAATGAGTCAAGAGAAAAGATCTTCCTTCCTTACATTGTTCTTTTGTCAGGTACTTGGTCACAATGATAAGGATCCTGCAACTAACTCGGGTATATATTTTAAGATCTAATGAATAGAATTGTAATATAAGCTAGCCATTTTCTGAATGACATGGCCCAACTTAGAAACATAACTCAAAATCTACCTTATGGTGTAGCAAACATACTTTTGAGCATATGAAGGAATTGAAATCAAGATCTTAAGAAATTTAACCACATGGTGTTCATTACAGTACTATATACAATAGCTAAGATGTGAAAACCAAGGTCCATTGATGGATTGATGGATGTAGAAATGTGATTTATATATGCAGTTGAAAATTACGGTAGTGCAGCCAGCCCTGAGGAGACAGGATAAGCTGGGGTTGGATGGAAGGGAAGGAGGTCCTCCCCTGTTGGTGGACTTGGAGGGGGTGGGGAGGAGGGAGATGAGGGAGGGAGTGGGAGAGTAGGAAGGAATGAGGGAGGGGGCTACGCCTGGGATTCAAAGTACCTAACCTGAGATTGAGATAAAAATAAATAAATTAAAAAAAAAAGAAAATTACAGTAGGATTTTTTTTCCTGTGATGTTATTTGAATGGATTTGGAAATCGTGCCAGATGGATGAACCTTGAAGAAATTATGTTAGGCAGAATAAGCCTGTCACAGAAGGTTATCCTGCATGGCCATTCACCTGAGCTATCAGACAGAAGAATGATGATTACCAAGTACTAAGGGCAGGTGGGGGGCTTGCTAACTGGTGGACATAAAGTTTCTGTTATGCTATAAAAAGTTGAGATGATATTTTTACCACTATTAAGAGTGATTCACCACACAACAGTTTACTAAGAGAGAATCCTCTGACCTGTAGAGAGTGGATAAGTGCGCTGGCTGCTCTTCCAGAGAACATCAGTTTGATTCCCAGCACCCACATGGCAGCTCACAACATATGTTTATCTTAAACCAATGGTTATCTTTAACATTTTCAGGAAATCCAATGCTTTCTTCCGATCTCTGATCTCTGAGGGCTCTTCAGACAAGTGGTGCACAGACATAATTGCAGACAAAACCCAACACACATAAATTAAAGTAAGTCTCCTGTTAACTGATTTTTTTTTTTTACCAATTCTATGGCTCTTGGGATGTCTACACAGCTATGTTTATCCTGTGATTATAAATAAATTGGTGAATGTGAATCGGAATAAATGGAATAACCTCTAATGTTCATAGCACAGCAGAAAGTGGTTAACAGTTGTGTGTTTCAAAATTCCTGTGGAGACAATTTGAATTTTCTCAATTGAAAACTGTTTGAAGTAGTAAATTTGCTAAAGATTTTAACCAAATTATTATGCAGCACAGTCATACATTGAAATATTATACTATATGCCAGAAATATGTATAATATGTATTAAGTAAAATTCAAAACAGATAAATAGGGAAAATTCAATAAAATTAAAAAGTAAGCCTAACTAAAAGAAAAGGTCAGGATTAATCCAGGGGATGAAATCATAGCATAACCCTAATTTTCATCAAATTTTTATTGCTGTCTCTGGACTCATCTCAAGCAAATTCCTACCGTGCTGCAAACTTATTTTCTAAACTGGGCAAACCAAGCTGAAAGTAGGAATTTGTTTTTCAACACTTCAGAAAGAACTCAGGAGTTTCCTCTGGTTATTGAAATGTGGCCACGTGTATGTGTTTTGTAGCAGTTTCTTCTAAGGTTGAAATGTTTCAACCTGTAAGGAAGTTCCTTAAAACAGAAAGTAAACAACTTAAAATAGCTTTAGGAAGTACCTGAAATAAACAAGATTCACTAGGTTCCTCCCTTCCCAAGAGTAAACAGAAGAGGCTGCTGTGAGCCATTTGCCAGCGGCAAAGAAAGCAAAAGAAACCAGCCAAAACCCCTGGACAAACAGAGGCCTACAGAACTGCCTGGAAGAAGTTGAAACAAACCGAGCTACCTAGAAAGGACTCTCTCTATCTGTTGTGCTGCCTGCAGGCTATTTAGAGTACTCCAGGTTCCTAGGCTTCTTGAGCTTTCACTCATGTTGGGGTGGACTTTGGTAACTGTATTCGAGTCATTTCTGCTCCTTTAAATAATCTCTCATCCACACTGATGTAAGTGAATGAATCTCACTAGTTCACTAAATTGAACTTTGGTGGTAACCATGATTCTATGCTGTCTTGGGCTGTTTATCAGCAGTAAGTAGATGAGTGCATTGGTCTCCCCAGGAAAGCCAGTCATACAACAGCATGTCATACCTTTGGCTGAAAAAAAAAAGAAGTAAATTCTGCGTCTCCCTAGGCCAAGAAAGGCAATAACAACCCTGCCTGGTTCACAATGAAGGCATAGAAACATCTGAACGCTTCCACACATGCAGGGATTCACTGGAAGGGAACAGAAACACAATTCCATGTATTACTGTTGTACAGAGATTTTCTTCATATTCTCTTTCTCTACAAGGTTTCCTTTTTCCTTATGCTTGCTGGTTCTTTTCTCTCTGCTTTGTTGGCTTTCTCTTCACCCTTTTGATAAAAGGACAACTGTTTCAACACCTTCTTTAGAGAATGCAGAATCAGTGCCTTTCTCTTGTTGGAATTCATCAGCTGTCTTCTACCACTGAAACTTGAAACTCTCCTGGCTCCACTACATATGATGAGTGATTTTCAATTACACCCCAGACACCTAGAGTTATGAAACTCTAGACTGTATTTATTTATTATTTTTTCTGTTTGAGCAGGCCTCCTTTGAGTACGTGCTGGCCTTACTTCAGGGTGATAGAGGGATCCCACATTCCCTCTCTGATTTCCACAAACATCCTGAAGAGGAATAAGTCCTCCTCCTTACTTATGGTGAGATATGCAAGATTAGGTTCTCCACTTAGCCTATGCCAAACACCCCTGACTCCTAGTGGGGAACAGAGCCTCCTGCTCTTCAGCATCGACTACCAAAGCAGGTGAGGTGGGTCGCTTTGCAATGGAGAATATAGAAATCCTGGCTTCCTTTTGGTCTCCTCCTCCGAGGCCGTCCCCACAGAGATGCCTAGGAATGTGCTACTACCACTCCTTGGGGAAGTTTATTGTCCTCACTGCTCTCTACCTTTACCATGAAAGCAGACCTCACTGTTGCCAGGAGAGGATGGCAGCTCAGGTTACCCTTCTGCCTTTCAATGAAATGACCCCAGTGTAGGTTCGTGTTGCATGATAGGTTTCATTTTGGCGCCTTCAATAAGGAGACGCATTGCTTTTCCTGTGTAGACGATGGAGTAAGGAAGCAATGGTATTTTCCCGTGTCTAAACAAGAGTGTATTACTGTCTATATGTTTCTATATGTTCTGCCTGTTTTAGGAAGATCCAGCATTTTTTAAATCATTTTTTGTTTCAGTCTTGAAATTTTTTTTTCTAACTTTACGAAGCTAACACTTGTCTTTGGATAAACGGGACAAGAAGAAACATTAAGGAAACACACTGCCAGGCTGACTCTTGGATCTAAAGATCTTTGTCGACCTGGTCTCTCCATCTTTGTTTTCTTATGTTTACTTCCAATACTCACTTTTATATGAGCTCTAGACCCCTAATGTTCTGGCTGTTTTTAGTGTCTCTTAAATCAAAATCAGTAAAACTGATTGGCTGCAAATGTTAAGTCACTATTTTTTTTTAGCAGGTACCAAAGAATGGTAATGACCGTTTGGGTGAGCCTGGCTGGAGCACATAGGGCCTGTTTCATGCTGTTTTCCTTGTCTGGGGGATAATGCCACTGGATTACCTTTTGTACATGCTCTGAGTGCATAAGTCAATTTTGAACATGGATATTCTGCATTTCAAATAGATCACATTTGCATAATTTAACAGAAAATGAATCAAATGGTTACTAACATACCATTTGCTACCCAACATGGCTGATATTCAGTTTATATGTACTGGCACACTCACACTGGGCACTGAAATTTTGATTTACACTGACTTCATAATGGTAACTGAATACTGTTCTGTGCCCCTGGCATCTTCCCTAGGATCCCACTGATGTTCATAATGATGCAAACTTAAAGGGCTAACTTCCACTTCAAGAAACGTATTCAGAGACCACGCCAATGCTGTCACCAGCAGCCTATATTTTTTGATGAAGGCTCATACTTAACTGTTTAAACCTATTTCATGTGCTACTTCGTGCATTGGGCCATATGCATGCTAGTTTGAGTTTCATTTATTATAGGAATTTTTTCCTTGGTTACTGTCACCTCAATTGGACTCAAACCAGCAAGCAAATACCTCTCAGTATATATAAGAAGAAAGGTTAAACTAAAGAAAGCAGTTCCACCCTGAATTAGCTCAACATCATCCGTGAGAGTAGTCCTAGAGTAAATTAAAATGAGGAAGTGACCTGAGCTCCAGTACCCATCTTTCTGTTTCTGACTAGAGATACAGTGTGACTTGTCTCACACTTTCCTATCAGCACCCTTCTCCATTGGGCTGGACTGTATCCTCCATCTGTAAGCCAAAATAAATCTTCCTTAAGCTTCTTCTGTCAGGCATTAGATCACAATGATGAGAAAATGAACAAATACTATTGTTTCCACACACAATTGCTCCTTAAGGCTCTTTCATTCATTTGTACAGTAAGCGGCAATACAGTTAGCAAAATGGTTCAGGATTGTTTCTGCTAAAGCACCCCATTTGAATTTCTAGTCCATGAATATCTTTACCTATCACTACTACAATTAAAGTTGGAAATGATTGCCAGGTTGAGGATTGCCGAATAATTTGTAATAAGTCCAACCTAACAGCTTAGATAATCATTTCTCTTTGTTGATCAAATGTGATGTTGAACACATGCCACCAAGAACACTCTGTAACACTTAATTCACATAAAGCAACCATTCCCACCTTCACCAATAGTGACCTATTTATTCTGTCACTCACTGAGACATTTGCAGTCTCTGCATATTGCTGTCATGCTTGTTTGAGATAAAGTGTTCCAGTGTCCTTAGCCCTTAACCAATACTTCAATTATTGACTTTCTATGAGGAAATTCAAAGCATTATGTAAACACAGTTTTTTTTAAATTAAATTTCAGACAGCTGCATAGCAATTTTTTCTAAATTGTAACACATTTATAATTTTTCACTCATGAAGCCCACTGACTTAGAGTTTGGTCCATACATTTGTTTAGTCCTGTAACCATTTTTCTTTGTGTTACTACATTATTTTTGTAATAGTAATAATGTATGCTACAAATAAAGACAAAGCTGCTTATAGGTGTGTATTTCCAGCCATTCCAAGAAAGCCTTGGAAGGCTTTTCTAGATGGACCTTAAATTATCATTACTATTTAGTCTAAAGAAATTTATGTTCTCTAGCTGGAAATAAGATTTTTCTAATGAGATTTAAAAGATTTAATTATTTTTTCTTTTTTATTTAATTATTTTTATATTAATTACAGTTTATTCACTTTGTATCCCAGCTGTAGCCCCGCCCTCATTCCCTCCCAACCCCACCCTCCCTCCTTCAACTCCTCCCATGCCCCTCTCCAAGTCCACTGATAGGGGAGGACCTCCTCCCCTTCTATCTGACCCTAGCCTATCAGGTCTCATCTGAACTGGCTGCATTGTCCTCCTCTGTGGCCTGGCAAAGCTGCTCTCCCCCACCCCCACTCAGGAGGAGGTGATCAAAGATCCAGCCACTGAGTTCCTGTCAGAGACAGTCCCTGTTCCCATTCTCAGTATCCAAGGGGTTCCCATGGATATTGAGCTGCCATGGGCTACATCTGAACTGGAGTTCTAGGTTATATCCGTGAATGATCTTTGGTTGGAGTATCAGTCTCAGAAAAGACCCCTGGGCCCTGATTTTTTGCTTCTGTTATTCTCCTTGTGGAGCCTCTGTCCTCTCCAGGTCTTACTATCTCCACCTTCTTTTATTCCCTGCATTCTGCCCAAAGTTTGATTATGGGTCTCAGCATCTGCTTTGGTACATTGGGTAGAGTCTTTCAGAGGCCCTCTGTGGTAGGCTTCTCTCCTATTTCCTGTTTTCTCCTTCCTTACAATGTCCATCCCATTTGCCTTTCTGAATGAGGATTGATCATCTTACCCAGGGTCCTCCTCCTTGCTTAGCTTCTTTAGGTGTACAGATTTTAGTATGTTTATCCTATATTATATGTCCAGTATCTACTTATAAGTGAGTATATACCTTGTGTGTCTTTCTGCTTCTGGGATACCTCACTCAGGATGATCTTTTCTAGACCCCACCATTTGCCTGCAAATTTCATGATTTCTTTGTTTTTAATTGCTGAGTAGTATTCCCATTGTGTAAAGTACCACAATTTCTGTGCCCATTCCTCCATTGAAGGACATCTGGGTTGTTTCCAGGTTCTGGCTATTACAAATAAAGCTGCTACGAACATGGTTGAGCAAATGTCCTTGTTGTGTACTTGAGCATCTTTTGGGTATATGCCTAGGAGTGGTATAGCTGGATCTTGAGGAAGCACTATTCCTAATTGTCTGAGAAAGCACCAGATTGATTTCCAAAGTGGTTGTACAAGTTTACATTTGCACCAGCAATGGAGGAGAGTTCCCCTTTCTCCATTAAATTGGTTGGAAGAAAAAGTGGGGAAGAACCTAGAACTCATTGGCACAGGAACAACTTCCTGAACAGAACACCAACAGCACAAGCTCTTAAGATCAACAATAAATAAATGGAACCCCATGAAACTAAAAAGCTTCTGTAAAGCATAGGACACTGTCATCAGAACTAAATGACAGCCTACAGACTGGGAAAGGATCTTCAACAAACCTATATATGGCATACGGCTAATATCCAGAATATATAAAGAACTAAAGAAGTCAAAGAGCAAGAAGTCAAGTAATCCCATTAAAAATGGAGTACAGAGCTAAACAGAGAATTCTCTGTAGAAGATTTACTTATACTGAAGGTAATATAAGAGGCTGATAGATAAAGGGAGACAGACTGATTGTCAGAATCATTTGATTATGATAATTCAGTCATGGTCGCTTCACCTAAAATAAATTAGTGAGAAAAGAAGGTGGTCATACCCAGTCAATCCAGACACAGACTTCTTTTCAAGAAGAGCTCTATCTAGCAGTATATGTTCTTGCTTAGGTATGAAGGCATAGCATTTCTGTAGGGGGGAACTGGTGTTAGCAGAGATTATCATAGATTTAATTTACTAAATCTTCAGACTGTACTCGAATCTCCTTATAATTGAATTTTACAAGAATATTTTGTTACCCAGATATTTCATACCATATTGTCTCTGTTGGCTACCATAGACGTAGATGTTAGCACTATTCATTTACTTATTTATTACAATATACAAACCATAATTCCTATGACAGTGAAGAAACAAAGAATCCATGTGATCAAAAGACTGGTTTCAGGTAACAAAACTCACGCATTCAAAGGCTAGATGATAGGACTTGACTCAGTGTAGGTTTTTCTAGTTACCTCAGTCTGCATAGTACCTGTGTACACACTAATCATATCTAATGATGCAGTGCAAGCTATTATCAAGGACACTTTAAGTCATTTTGGTATTAGAATTGTTTTAAATGTATTTTCTTCCTCGGTTCCTCCTACAGAAAAGATGAGCTATACAGGGGTCAAAGAAAGGGCACTTGCTAGCTCAAGAGATGAAGAATTCAGAGTGTATTAACAGGGGATTAGTCTACAAGAGTCCCTTCCAGAAGTAAGTGACTCTAGTCCTTTGAATGTAATCCCAAGTCATGTAGGATTTTAATGATATGAAAGTGTTCAAAATAGCTACCAGAAGAGGGTGACCTCAGCAGTTCTGAATGGTCCACTTGAAGCACTAACAATGAGAATGAAAAGAATGCAATTAGCCCTATCCAAAGGGAGCTCCATCAGAAGAACTTAAGCCTTCTGCAGCCACAAAGGCATGCTGATGAGTGGAACAGCACTAAGTTCTGACAAAGTTTTGAAGCCACCCTTCCCCCATACCTGTTCCAAACTATCTACTTGTGTTAGCTCAAAAGCCAGGCTCCAACTGTCCTATAGATACCAACAAACCAGCATGCCATACTAGGACTCCTAAGAATGTACAGAGGCAGGGATAGAAATACACAGACACTTCAAAAAGCTCTGCTCACACCCTAACTCAATGCATCCTTATTAAATCAGCATTTAATGAATCATGCATCCAGGTTCAACACTGGGAGATAAAATATGAAGGGACTTCCCATTGCTGCCTTTTGTTAACTCAGAATCTAGTTGATTTGGAGTCCAAAATAATTCTATGTGGATTTCCAGAGGATGTGGGTCATACTAAGGGCATGAAATTTTACCAGGGCATCCAACTTCCCATGGAATTAAATCACAGTAGGCAAATAAATACGAGATTCCTTCATTTCAGAGGCACATGGAAGGTGGAAGTGTAGGTCAGTTATAGAATGCTGGCCTAGCATATGTAAAGTCCTGAGCTCATTCCTCAGCACCACAAAAGGAACACTCTAGCCTAAACAACTGACTCTCAGCCACATACTAATTTGGTGCATTTTCCTATTAATTAACCAAGGAGGCTATTTTCTTTAAGAAGACATACTTATGCCCTGGGGTGTACAGTTCTGTCTGTGATGGAGAGTCAGATCTCCATCTGTACTATAGAGCAACAGTAATAAAAATTGCATGGTACTGGCATAGAAACAGAATAGTGGATCAATGGAACTGAATAAAAGACTCGGAAATAAACCCACACACTTACAGACACCTGATTTTTGACAAAGAAGCCAAAAGCATGCAATGGAAAAAAGACAGCATCTTCAACAAATGGTGCTGGTCTAACTGGATGTCTGCATGTAGAAAAATGCAAATAGATCCATACTTATCACCCTGCACAAAACTAAAGTCCAAGTGGATCAAAGACCTCAACATAAAACCAGACACATTAAACTGCTTAGAAGAAAAAGTGGGGAAGAACCTTGAACTCATTGGCACAGAAGACAACTTCCTGAACAGAACACCAACAGCACAGGCTCTAAGAGCAACAATCAATAAATGGGACCTCATGAAACTGAAAAGCTTCTGTAAAGCAAAGGACACTGTCATCAAAACAAAATGATTGCCTACAGATTGGGAAAGAATCTTCACCAACCCTTTGTCTGACAGAGGGCTAATATCCAGTATATATAAAGAACTAAAGATGTTGAAAAGCAACAAATCAAGCAATCCAATTAAAAAATGGGAACAGAGCTAAACAGAGAATTCTTGATAGAGGAATACAGAGGGCAGAGAAACACTTAAAGAAATGCTCAACGTCATTAGCCATTAGGGGAATGCAAATCAAAACGATCCTGAAATTTCACCTTACACCCATCAGAATGGCCAAGATCAAAAACTCAAGTGACAACACATGCTGGAGAGGTTTTGGAGAAAGGAGAAAGGGGAACCTTCTTCCACTGCTGGTGGGAATGTAAACTTGTACAACCACTCTGGAAATCAATCTGGCGCTTTCTCAGACAACTAGGAATACCACTTCCTCAAGATCCAGCTATACCACTCCTAGGCATATATCTAAAAGAGGCTCAAGTACAGTAAGGACATTTGTTCAACTATGGTTGTAGCAGCTTTATTTGTAATAGCCGGAAGCTGGAAACAAACCAGATGCCCATCAACTGAGGAATGGATTCAAAAATTGTGGTACATCTACAGTGGAATATTACTCAGCAATGAAAAACAAGGAAATCATGAAATTTGCAGGTAAATGGTGGGAACTGGAAGGGATCATCCTGAGTGAGCTATCCCAGAAGCAGAAAGACACACAAGGTATATACTCACTCACATAAACATATAATATAGGTTAAACCTATTAAAATCTGTACACCTAAAGAAACTAATCAAGAGGGAGGACTCTGGCTTAAGTGCTCAATCCCCAGCCAGAAAGGCAAAGAGGATGGACATCAGAAGAAGGAGAAAACAGGGAACAAGTTAGGAGCCTGCCACAGAGGGCCTCTGAAAGGCTCTGCCCTGCAGGCTATCAAAGCAGATGCTGAGACTTATGCAGTAAATCTTATGAAAGAAGTGGGAAATAGTAAGAATTGGAGAGGACAGGAGCCCCACAAGGAGAGTAACAGAACCAAAAAATCTGAACACAGGGGTCTTTCCTGAGACTGATACTCCAACCAAGTACCATGCATAGAGATAACCTAGAACCCCTGCACAGATGTAGCCCATAGCACTTCAGTGTCCAGGTGGGTTCCATAGTAATAGGAACAGGAACTGCCCCTGACATGAATTGATTGGCCTGCTCTTTGATCCCCCCCTCTGATGGAGGAGCAGCCTTACCAGGCCACAGAGGAAGACAATACAGCCACCCCTGATGAGACCTAATAGACTAGGATCAGAAGGAAAGAAAAGAAGACCTCCCCTATCAGTGGACTTGGGGAGGGGCATTCGTGGAAAAGGGGGAGAAAGGGAGGGCCTGGGAGGGGAGGGAGGAGGGAGCTACAGGGGGGGATACAAAGTGAATAAAATGTAATTAATAAAAAAAGACATACTTAGCAATTTTCAAAATTCAGCTCTAGAATAAGGATATACAGTTAGAAGGACAGTGTGAACAAATCTGCTGGCTTTGTGTCTCTCTGTTATCATTCTCATCTCAGATTCTTGTGTGAACTCCTGGGAGCTGGTCCTGTCCCTGTGTTAGTGTCTCAATATTAAGCATAAAAAGAAAAGATCATCTTGAGTGAGGTATCCCAGAAGCAGAAAGGGTGTATACTCACTCTTAAGTGGACATTAGACATATAATATAGGATAAGCATACTAAAATATGTACACTCAAAGAAGATAATCAAGGAGGACACCAGCTAAGATGCTCAATATTCATTAAGGCAAACGGAATGGGCATTGGAAGAGGGAGAAAAGAGGGAACAGGACATGAGCCTAGCACACAGGGCCTCTGAAAGACTCAACCCAGCAGGTTATCAAAACATACGCTGAGATTCATACCCAAACTTTGGCAAGAGTGCAGGGAATCTTATGAAAGAAGAGGAGAGAGAAAGACCTGGAGAAGACAGGAGCTCTATAAGGAGAGCAACAGAACCAAAAATTCTGGGCCCAGGGATCTTTTGTGAGACTGATACTCCAAACAAGGACAGAGGAAGACAGTGAAGCCAGTCCTGATGAGATCTGATAGGTTAGGGTCAGATGGAAAGGAAAGAGGACCTCCTCCATCATTGGGCAGAAGAGAAAAAGAGGGAGGGTGAGATTGGGAGGGGAGGAGGGAAGGGCTATAGCTAGTATACAAAGTGAATAAACTGTAATTAATAAAAATTTTAAAAAATGAAAAAAGAAAAAAGTAATTTGTTATTCGTGTGTGTGCGTGTGTGTGTGTGTGTGTGTGTGTGTGTGTGTGTGTAGTAAGAGGACAACTTTGAGGAGTCAGTTCTCTCCTTCCACCATGAGACCAAACTAAGGTCATCAGGCTTGCATAGCCTGTGCTTTTGCTTACTGAACCATGTTACCAGCCCCAATTATGTGTTTTCTCCATCAATTTAGCAGAAAATGGGCTGAAGTGCTAAGAGGTATCTGCTAAGCAGTGAAGCAGAACTAGAAGAAAATAAGGATAATGCCACACACTGATTTCTTGTATGTATGAAGAAACAAAAAATGGGACATTTATTAATACTTAAAAAAATAAAGGGTGTACTTTTTCCCTCCTGGAAATCCTTTTTAAAATATTAAGGTAATACTGTACATTTTAGGGAAATATTTAAAATGAAGGGCAAAAATCACCCATAAGCTTATGACCCCCAAACTCCAAGTTCCACCTAACACATGGCAGACCTTTTAGTGCCATCTATGAACAGACTTCTGCACTTGGAAAGAATTTCATATACCCTCAGAGTGTGATATGTATTCTTTCTCTGTGGTCTGAAGCCATACAATCTACTGATGTCTGGGTGTCAAGATACACTGTGGTCCATAGAGATTTGTTACTTAAAAGCATATCTGTATATGGTGTGTTACAAAGGTGTATATGCACACACACACACACATCTGAATCCAAAAGCACCTGCATGTACACATGCAAAAGTGCACAGGAACATTTGTCAGAGTCTCTCTCTCTGGCCTTCTTTGTTCCCAGAGCTGACAAAACTTTACCTGAGCCAAAGGTTTCAACTGCTACGTAAATTTTATTGTGGCTTCCATGGCTATAATTTTAATTGGGAGAAAAAGTGATCGATTCTAGTAATGTCCCTTTAATTCCAAGGGAGTATGAGATGGAAATTTAGTATGAGAGGCTCAAGGCTAAGAATACAGAAATAAGAAAACCTTGAGAAGAATTATCTTGGCTATATAGAAACAGCACATCGTGTGCGTGGCTAAGAGAAGCAGCTAGCTGATACAGCCTTCAAGTAGAAGAATAAACACCACATGGAGAAGTGAGCTAGCTTTCTTCAAAAGCTCATGTGATGCCAAAAATAGGAAATAAACTTATCAACAGGAGGAGTCCCATGCCTGAAGAATGCAAAACGACAAATTCAGTGACTGTACTTATTTTGTTCTTTGGTAAGCATCATTGAAACTATTTCCCTTTTACCATTTTGAAGATTTATAATGCAATTCTTTCTGCTTTAATGAACTCCATGCTGGTCTCTGAAAATTGTTTCCTCAAAACGTTTAAAACCTCAATGTTGGTGTTTCAATTTTTTTTTTAAGGCAACACAATTTTTAAAAGGGAGGGCACACTAGGAACTCCAAGTCCTGCCAATTTTTTCTTGCTGCCAAGTCCTATTAGTATAAATGAACGGTTTATTTTAAGAAATGCCTGATAAATGACACTACACAATCAGTAATGAGGGTACTGTCAGCAAAGGAGAATCATTTCCAAAATCCACTTGGCATTGAGGAGCTAGCGCCTTGTAAGTGCACACTGGGTTATGTGGCCCTAGCCCCCGTGGATGCCATAAATCTCCGCTCCTCTGAAGACAGAGCAGTGGCTGATAAGGAGAGCTGCTAAGCTTCTCCATGTCCTCTCACAGCTTTTGAAAACTGAAACCAAACAGAGCGTGGCCATCTTCAAACTTACCTTGTCAGTAGTTTTTGCTGCTATCCAAAGAGTTTGTTTTGCAGCTTCTCATCTTTTCCCAAGGAAAAATATTAAAGACTCTGGGTGAAATTTTTGAAAAATTGAAAACAAACAAACAGAAAAAACTACTCTCAGCCAAAACAGAACACAGTGTGACATGATCAGGGGACTTACGTACAGCTCCTGTTCATATGCCATTATACCTGCACAGTCAGCTAGTGTCTTCCCACATCCTATACACTCACCCAGCTCCTTCCAAATCCCATACGACTGACTAATGTGTCCACTAGTTCCTATCCACACCTTCCAGGACCTACACACCACACCAATTCTTTCCGCAGCTTGTAGGACCTAAGCACACCCAGCTCCTATCCACATCCCCATGAGACTTTTTGCCTCTGCTGAAAATTACTGGTCATCGACAATGTAAAGATACAGGGTAAAGAAAACCAACCGAGCTGTGATGATCCCTGAGAGCACCCTCTTCAGAGGTCCTGTGGCACTGCGTGACTGGAGTAGTCCCTTCAGGTAGAGCTCATTTTTTTTAAATAATAAAAACAAAATAAAACAAAC
The DNA here is from genome assembly GCA_028658305.1 of Pachyuromys duprasi. NCBI lineage: Eukaryota > Metazoa > Chordata > Mammalia > Rodentia > Muridae > Pachyuromys > Pachyuromys duprasi. The sequence goes on from CM053760.1 coordinate 41,909,335, forward strand.
TGTACACAAAGATCTTGGAAGTCAGAGACTGATGTCCTTCCTCCCCACAATTTGAATGGAGAACTGGCCTGTCTTAGAACTGTGTCTGATCGGAGAGAAAGTGGTGTTCTTTTATGGTAGTAAACATCAGCAAAGCTGTTGTAGGAATGAAAAGTTTCAAACTTGTAGTCTCTTATCTAGGGAGCCTTTCTGTGTTCTGTAGAGGAACAGCATTATAAAAGTTAATGTGCAAATAAAGTAAACAACTACTTTTAGCCCTTGCCCACCCTCCATTTTCTTTGGCCCACTAATAAATCCTCTGTGATGGGTTTCTACTGTTTCTGCTGCAACACAATTTGCCAATCACTGTCTGAAAGACTTCCACTTACTTTTAGCAGCGTCTGTGTAATGTTTGTGGTGACCCTGCATTACTGAGCCTCCAAGCAGGAGACAAAAGTGTTTCATACAATTTACACTACTCATATTTTGTATTTAATATGTTTAAACACAAGGATCAGAGTTCAGCGTTTAATGCAATGCAGTATGTACACAAGCTGACTAAATTACAGATGAGCCAAAGAGGTGCTGCTTGCTTCCTCCAGTCTTATAGCAAAAGGAAAGATACCAGTGCTTCTTAAGAAATATTTACACGTTCCAAGCATTCTTCACATTAATAATAAGCACATTTTCCAGTGGCCCTGAGAGGTTATGAAAGAAATTGATCCCTATTTTGCAAATGAGGAAACTGAGTCCTAGAAAGAAACTGTGTGAATTTCTCAAAGGCAAGTTTATTAACAGAGCCAGAACAAGCTTTACTCAGTGCAGGACTACAGGCCCTCAATTACTTTGCCTGATTTTTTTCTCTAACGTCTCTACTCACAATGGCACTGTGAGCATTCTATACTGAGGTGTTTGGTCAGTGTACATCCCAATAGTCCTAAGATGCCTGTATCAGAACTGAAAAGGCTGGATAACTAGACCACAATAGAGTCTTGATTTGTATTCAAGAAAATACTCAAAGGAGCCTGGCAACACGTCTCAGTAGAGAGAGGACTTGCTCCTCAAACATGAAGACCTGAGTTCATATCCTCAGCTAGGCTTGGTGCCACATGTCTGCAACCAGTGGATGCAGAGATATGTTAATCCCAGGAGCATGTTAGCCAGTAATAAAAGGAGCGACCCACAACTCAGAGGAAGGCAGAGGGTCCCAACCTCTGGACTTCACACATAACACATGCCATACAGCCAGACAAAAAGTGGCAATGGATTTCAAGAGTGCTGTCATACCCCAAGGACTCTAACCTTTATCATACCACATTAGAAAAATGTTTCCTCACAAATTTATAATTTGATGCCAAGTAGAGGTCTGATCCCAAGCTGCTGTTGACATTTCATGAGCTGGGGAGGTAAAGAACAAGAGGTAGAGGTTCATATTTTATTTTTTAAATTAAGTTTTCTTTCTTCACTTTACATCCTGGGCTCAGCTGTTAAAAGGCAAGGCTCACAACCAAAATCCTAAGTCCTCTCTTTTTAATTTCATCTCATTTTTTGGGGGGGTGACAGAGAACATTCCATGTCATTCAATCAATACATAGCAAATAGTAATAACTTTAAGAAAATTTAGCGCTTCTGAAATGATTCTATTACTGCCAAAAGGAAATATATGATGATAAACAAATCTGTAAAATTCCTAAACATTAATGTTATTAGCCCTCTGGGGCCAGCTTTGGAAATAGTCACTGTATTGCTTCAACAACTCTAAGTAGGTTGAGGAGGCGCCTGCGGCACTCATTCCTGGTTTACTGGTCATATTCTTACACCTCCACAGGTAATGGAAGCACCAGTATATGAAGAGACCATGGAAGACAACTGTGATTTCTATAGTTGCATCCAGTAACTTTTGGCTTCTGCTGGTTAAATTGATAGCGTCCTGAATCCAGTATAGATAAACCCTTGACTTGTGTGTGTGATATCATGGTCAGTGTTGGAACACTAAGTTGTTCCCAAGTCCTCTCCACAGAACTGAGGACTGGAGTAACCAGTTACTGAACTAGGAAGCTGGGGCCACTTCAGCAGGTTAGGTAGCAGTTAACAGATCTGGGTGGCCGTCAAGGACCAAGAGTGTGCTAGATTTATGAAGAGGCAGTGACTCCAAACACACAGCGTAAGACAGCTGGGAAAGGAAGGGGGAAGCAGAGCCTAGAGCACCAGATTAGGAGACAGATATGCCAAGGCCAAGCCGCAGTTCAAAAACTGCTCTGAGCGAAGCTGCTCATTCAGCTTCTCCCACACAAGAACTCTGAATAAGTCTTCCTTCACGTGAAACAATTTAAGAGCATGTCTGTTTCTTGTAACCAAGAGAGCCTCTAGAAGAACAAAGGCCCCCAAGGAAATGATTAAAGACCTTCTGGCATAGCCCAACCCTTGTGTTTTCCAGTCCCAGGTCCCAGCTTTCTTAAAACCACCAGCAATTATCAGGCCTCCCAGAAGATAGGATGTCCTAGTATGTACATTATATAACTTAAAGCTCACTCCTCCTTAAAAATTAGCATGAAGAATCACTGAAAGTACAAAGAATTATGGTAAGTTTGTACCACTGACTCTCAGAATAAGGGTAGCAAAACTGAACTGATAAACAGCGCTATCCTAGGAACTTAACAGAAATGTGGCCACTCACTAGGGATTTGACACCAATTTGTTTGAGCACAACAGGAATGTGCTAACACATCCCCGATGCTCATGGAAAAGATGAGTGCTCCCATCTGGCCTGCCCTTCCATGATGCGCTCTTTAGTTTAATTTAACAAGGAAATGGGAGTAAGGGGCTATCCCCAAGGAGTCATAGCTGGGCCAGGCTGATGACATAGCTCTCCACGTGACACCAGTGAAAGCCTGTCTACAAAAAGAAGTCTATTATCTTATATCCTTGAGGCTGGTGTTTTTCGTTTTAAATTCCAAACGTCATTTCTTCACAAGATACTTTCATGGATAACATTATATTGGAGAAGGTCAGAGCCTTTCATTACAGAGTTTCTTTTCATTAAAGCTTCAAAGTGTTCCCTAAGGGAAAAAAGGAATCAATATATTTTGTGTTTATTACATGATCCATTTTTCCATGGATGACAAATTGACTTCTCCCCGTCCACCATCTCAGGATGATTGTTAGAGCCTTTTTCCATCCAGAATATACTGAAGTCAGGTAGCAAACAGGCTTGATGGGAAAGAGCTTGGATTGATTAGCACTGCCTGCCATAGTTGGGGCAATAAAATTCAACAGAATTCTTTAGTTTTCACCTTTACACCTATATACAAGTGTTTGATTTAGAGTACTGCAATTTTGTGTTGAGGACAAAGTGAATTGACTTCAAATATGACTTTCAAATAGAGATGTTTACATTTAAAATAAAATAATATAGAGAAAATAAGTTTGATATTTAACTGGTTGACCTCCAAATTCCAAAAAGTCAACATAACTCATACCAGAAAAGACATTCTGAAAGAATTTTAAAAAGCAAATCTAGGAGGCCATGTTTTTCTCACAATAAGAAAGGACCATATTGGGGGTACCCAGAAGCAACCAGTAAGATATAGTGATGTAATCAATAAGGCTTAGCTTCTTAAAGGAAAGACTTCAGATTTATTTCAGTGTAAATAAACTGGCTGTTTTCCTGCTGAGCAAATATGCTTATTGCTTTATTTTTCATATCTTCACATTTGAGAAATCCAGACCCAGCAGGAGTAAGTAGATCCTGGGCTCATGAGATAGGAGTTGACGGATACAGTGACTGCTGTGGTTTGATCCTTATGGAACACAGGAATTGAAACATTGTATTATACTTCTATGTTCCATAACTATGTGTTCTATCTTGTGTACATTTAAATAGAGCAGCACTTAAGAATTTAAGGGCTATCTTGTTGCCCCCACTTCATCTCCATGGACTTCACAGTAGCAGAAAAGGGCAGGTACTAGACTTCTCACTGTAAACTGAAAATGCATGGTTCACTGAAATGGTTCCAAGCCCAGACTCTCATCAGTTACAACAGTTGCTCTGTCATACCAGCTGTGTGATTTCAACCAAGCCCTTAATCAACTTAAACATTAACTCCTAAATCTGTAAACTACAGGACAAACACCTACCTAGCAAGGTAGAGGAAATGAAGTGTCTGTATGTGTGTGACCCAAAGCATCAGAGTGTGTTAACTCCTAGGGTTGTCAACCGAGTATGCTTATAGATATGTGTAGACTGGTGTTCAAAACTTCCTGTGTAAGACTGTGAGCAAGGAAAAATAAAAAGCATGTTTTTTTTTCTTAATTTCTAGTATACGACTAGATCAAGGTCACTCTACCCATTCTGAGCGTAGCTCATCAGCATGCACTGACCATTAAGGCAGTCTCCTCTTAGAGCAGCTCCATTGTCAGTGTTATGAGATATTTTCATTTCAGAATGCTCAGACATGTCTTTTACTGATGTTATTTAACACTTCTTTTTCCCCCCTACAAAAAGCCCCAGTAATACCAGAGATGATAAACTGTATCCAAAAGTACCAAATGGTACTGTAAACCACATGCTGATGGAACATGCCTTTAAGGACAGCTCTTTCAGAAACTGTAATGGGAGATAATGAGTTCAAGGCCAGCTTGGACACAATAGCACAAGTGAGACTCTGGTCAAACACCCTATACCGAGGTGGGGTGTGTGGGGGGGTGAAGCTGTGTTGGTACACAATTCCCAGGAACAAGCAATTGATTCCATGAGTGGGTTTTCAGTTATGAGGATTTTTTTTT
>CM053760.1:41914598-41945425 GCA_028658305.1 Pachyuromys duprasi
AAAAAAAAAAAACTACAGCTGCTGAATGAATGACCCTTGTGCCTCTGGTCCGTAAGGGTATCACATAAAAGAGTAATAAAATAGTACTAGTCATGATCATTTTATTAAATTTTCATCAGTTAGTAAGCAAAGAATATCCTTTATATTTTATAAAGAATATTTGTAAAAATTCCTTAGACTAAAAATATTTCAAAAAAGATTAGCACTAGTTTATGCTATGGTGATCTATCTATTGCCTACCATGTTGGTTGAGCGGTGACCTCCGAGTCATTTAATGAAATGCTTACTAACTACTTACTAATACTTACTACTTACTAAACTTTTAAGTCTTCATTGAAGGAAGACAAAAGATGAGAACTTGGTGGGGGGAGAGAAGAGGAGGAGAAGTAAGAGAAAAAAAAAACACAAGAAAGATGTCTTCCAGAGAAGATAGACTTTGATTTGAATACCACAGGGACTTAGAACAAAGTTGTAAATCTTGAGTATGGGCTGAATTCCATGTGGTAACAAGTTGATTACGGAAACCAGGCTGCAGGGAAAATGTTACTTTCTTCCCTCTACATTTGGTTTGGAGAGTGAGGAAGGGAGATATTTGGGAAAGTGCATATTATAGTTATGCCTGCTGATTCCTTGGCAGATTCCTTGGAAGCTAAAAGGTTACTATTAAGACTTGTGCTTGGACAGACAGATCAAGACAATCACAGGCAACTGAATGGTTACCCTTGTTTTCAGAAACAAATTAAAGTTACTTTATAAGCTGTACACCCTCTAGTGACTTTTGAAGCGGAAAATGACTATGAACACGAGAGGTGAGTTGAGGAAGTTTTCCATAAAATAACATGAAAGGATGATATCCCAGGCCATGTGTTCATTCATTCATACTTACTGTAACACACAATTATTTTAACACAATTGCTTTTCTCTTATGGATCACAAAAATTTAAGAATATATCTTCTTTTTAGTTTATTTCCTTTCAGGTCCTATTTATTCAGTAGGTATGCTAAACAGTTATTAATAATCTAGAGTTATACATGCCATGAGATATATGAAAATCTGAATTATTTCAATAAAATTACTAACAATTGCACTTATATTTCCCTATCTAATATCAGATTAATTTCAATAACGTAAAATTAACTTAAAGACTTTTCTGAGACTTTGGATTTCTCTGAACGACAGAACACTTTTCAGCCCTGACACACTCACAGCACAATAAACATGTATTACATAAAAGGAAAATGTCTGACCACATCCAACCTCTCTATTAGCCCGATACAGAATATCCTTTTCCAGGACCTATCTGATTGACTCCATCTGATACTTCCTTTCATGAAACACCTCCAGTCCCCAGCTCTAGTCCTTACATTTGGTTCCCCAGCATAGTCTGGCTACCCTTCTCTGTACCACCCTCAATTTCTAAGTTAACACCAGCATACTTTCTACTATTCCCAACACATACCACATCTAACCTCTCTACCCAGACAGAGCTTGTGCATTGCTTGCCAGGGTCTAGGTGAGTAAGTCTATCTGATTCTTCCTGCCACAACCCTCTGAATCCCCAAATCTACCTGTATATTCCAGGCTTGGACCAGGACACACATCCTGCACACCAGCCTAGGCCCCTGTGTCTACATAACCTAATTGCACTTAAGCCATATTCAGTGTTCAGACCCAACTAAGCTCTAACTTCCTTGGTGCTACCACAAACCTTCTCTGCCATATCATACAACAGAATTGACAAAACAATACCACACTCCCAGATTTCACTACAAAAATTTTAAAAAATCATGAAATATCAAGGCATTATCCACTCCCTACTAAAATTCACCAGTGTCATAGTAATTTTCACCAATGAGAATTACCTAGATGAACCATAGGACAGGGAATTTTTTTAATTGTGAACTTTACCAAAGAATTCAAGTATTTTAAAGAAGACAAACAACAAGGTCAATAAACTTAAGGAGAATGAACTGAAGGAGGATAAATGCCCAAGAAAGTACAGATATGAGAATGGTAGAAATGACTATGACAATCCAATATTTTAAAACAAAATTCAATAAGGAGATTGGAACATTGAAAAGAAGTCAAGCTGAACTGAAGATAGAATTAAAAGACTCAACCCAAATAGAAAACCCCAGGAATAGAACTTCAAATAGAATGAATCTATCAGAACTAAAAAATAAAGAAGAGAACCTAGACAAAATAAGCAAAGAATATGAAAAGAGTAAAACCCAAGATAAGGACACACAGAAAACATGGGTCATCATGAAAAGGCCAAACCTTTAAGTTACAGGGATAAATGAAGGAGAAGAATCTCATGTAAATGGCATAAACCAGATCCTCAACAAGATCATAGAAGAAAACTTCCTGAAACTAAGACAATATATATCCGAACAGATACAAGTAGCACACAGAACACAAAAGGCTTGACCAGAAAAGAAACCCACTGCTACACATCATAGTTAAAACACCAAATATACTGAATAGAGAAAGGATATAGAAATCTGCAAGAAAAGCAGATGTCAACATATAAAGTAAAGCTCAACAGAATAGCAGCTGATTTCTCAATCAAAATTCAGAACATCAGTAGATGCCCTAAGCAATGTCAAAGTCCTAAAAGACCATAGGCCAACTTATATTAATGTACCCCACAAAACTATCTGCCATGATTAAAAAGGAAACATTTTTCCATCATTTAAATAATTTTAAAATATTTATATCCAACAGACCAAAACTAAGGAAAATATAAGAAGCAATATTTCAAGATGAGGAGAGGGAAGAGCATAGCCAAGAGATTTTAGAAAGAAAACTAAGGTACAATTACCAAAACACAAAGTACCACTAAGAACATAAACAATAAAACCAAAATGTAGCAACAGTGACTATAATCAACACATACCTTTTAATAATAATTTTAAATGTTAACAGCCTCAAGTTTCCAATCAAAAGACACAGGCAGGCAGAATAGATTATGGAACAAAAACCATCTATCTGTTGTCTAAGAAATATAGCCTCAAAGATAACTTAATATCAATCCATTAATAGTGGTTGATTTCAATATATCATATTCTCCAATAGACATGTCACTAGACAAATAAATAAATAAGTAAATAAATAAGTAGTCAAGGGAACATTAGAATTAATTGGCATCATACATCAAGTAGATTTAATAGACACCTATAAAATTTCCCATACATTCTATTCAACAGCATATCAAAACTTCTATAAAACAGAACAAATCCCAAAAACAAAAATTAAAAAAATTCATAACATTGAAATAAATCTGTGTATCATAATAACCATAATGCAATAAAACTCAAAGTTAACACAAAATACTCTAGTAAACACACAAACACATGAAGATCAAAGAACTCATTTCTGAATGATAAATGAGGCAAAGAAGATATCAAGGAAGAAAAGCTCCTAGAAATAAGTAAAATCATAACACAACAAAACCTCTGGGACATATTAAAGGCACTCTGATGTGGGAAATTTATAGCTCTAAGTAGCTACATTAAAAAATTAAAAATGAGAAAGATCATAATTAAATGACTTAATGATGCAAATTAAGAATTTAGGAAAACAAGAGCAAACCAAAGCCCAAATCCAACAGACAGCAAGAAATAATAAAAATCAGAGTTGAAATTACTGAAATAGAAACAAAGAAAATAATACAAAGAATAAATAAATCTAAAAGCTGATTCTTTAAGAAAATAAACAAGAGCAATAGACCCTGACCCAACTGTCCAGAAGAAAAAGAGAGAGAGAGAAAATCCAAACCTCCTGATTCAGAAATGAACAGAGAAAAATTACATCAGACCCCAAAGAAATTCAGAATATTTTAAGGAATAATTTTTAAACCTATACTTCATTAAGTCAGACAGCCTAGAGAAAAGAACAAATTTGTAGACTCAGTCAAACTATCAAAATTAAAGCAAGCTAGGATCAACAACCTAAGCAGAACCATAACACATGAGTATATTGAAACAATAATGAAAAGCCCTTCAACTAAAAGAAGTCCAGGTCTAGATATATTCGCAGCATAATTTTACCAGGCTTTCAAAAAAGATCTACAGCCAATCCTTTTAAAACTATTCAACAAAAGAGAAACAGAAACTCCCAAGCTCGTTCTATCCAGCCAGTATCACACTTATATGAAAACCAGTTAAAGACAACTACAGGCCAATATCACTGATGAGCATAGACTGAAAAATCCTGAATTAAACCAAAAACAGTTATATATCAATGGGATTACCTTTTTTTAATTTTTAGGTTTTATATTAATTACAGTTTATTTACTTTGTATCCTAGCTGTAGCACCCTCTCTCTTCCCCTCCCAATCCCACTCTCCCTCCTTCATTTCCTCCTTCATCCCTCTCCAAGTCCATGGGTAGGGGAGGTTCTCCTCCCCTTCCATATAACCCTAGCTTATCCAGTCTTATCCTAACTGGCTGCATTGTCCTCCTCTGTGGCCTGGCAAGGCTGCTCCCTCATCCAGGGGAGGCAGTCAAAGAGCTAGCCACTGAGTTCATGTCAGAGACAGTCCCTGTTCCCCTTACTAGGATACCCACTTGGATACTGAGATTATCTTATTATTCATCTGACCAAGAGGTTTTTAGCCAAGAAGTACAGAGGATTCTGACTCTTGGGCCTTCTCATGGGCTCTTTTCCTTCTGTTGGCATACCTGTTCAACTCTATGTGATGGTTTTTGTTTTCTCTTATATTTTATTGTGCTATGTTTTGATGTTATTTCTTGGAAACGAGTTTTTTTTCTATAATAAGAGACAGAAAGGGAGTAAATCTTGGTGGGAGAGTTGGTGTGAGAAATTGGGAGGAGTAGAGGGAGGAAAACTACAAACTAACCACAAATGGATTGAAGGCCTAAATGTGAAACCTGAATCAGTGAAACTGATAGAAGAAAACATAGGTAGTACTCTACAGAATAAAGGTATAAGAGAAAACTTTCTTATCAGGACCTCATTTATTAAAGAATTAAGTCCAACAACTGGAAAGTGGGACCTCAGAAAAGTTTCTGTATAGCTAAGGAATTTAGGTGAGGAGAAAGATCACAGAATAGTAGAGAATCCTTGCCAGATATACATCCAATAGGGAATTAATATCCAATCTACAGAATAATTCAAAATAATTTTAAAAACCTCAAATGACATAAAGAATCAATTAAAAATGGCTGGAGATGAAAAAAAAAACAACAGAAAAAAAATAACAGGCTGGAGATCTTGTGGATCTGAACAGAGAATTCTCAAAAGAAGAAATAAAAATGGCTAAAAAAAAATCTTTTAACAGTACTTTTTTTTCCCCCTAGAAAGTATGGAAAGACAAATCAAAACAGCTTAGAGCTTTCATCTTATACAAGTTAGAATGGCTAAGATCAACAAAACAACTGACAATAAATGCTGGAGAGGACGTGGGGAAAAGGGAACCCTCTTGAGAGAACTGCAAACTTCTCTAGCTGGTCTTAAAATCAGCAGAGGACTCTCCAAAAGCTAAAAAAAAATTAATGTATCATATGACTCATTTATATCATTCCTGTCATTGCCCAAAGACTTGACATCCTACTACACAGATACCTACTTGGCCGTGTTCATTGTTGCTGTATTAGAACAGCCAAGAAATGAAAACAACTTAAATGCCCTACACCATAGAATATTATTCAGCAGTAAAGAAAAATAGAATCATGAAGTTTGCACGTATATAAATAAGAACTAGAAAAGGTAATATTTAGTGAGGAGACCCAGGTCCCAAAAGACAAATGTTACATTTTCTCTCTCATCTGTGGTTTCTAGCTCCAAGTCTTCAGAAGTGAGTATGTAGCTACAGAAAGTAAAAAGGGATCATTGTAGGAGAACAACAGAAAGTGAAATATCAGAGGACAAGTTATTTGAAGGGAAAAACATGGTGGGTGCTCTAATTATGGAGGAGAGGGAAGTAAGTACAGAAGAAGAGGGAGGAGTTGAATATCAGTGAGGATGTACGGGTTAATTATCATTTATCTACCTAAAGCCACACATAATACATATGCAACACTGTAAAAATCGTTCCTAATTTAAATAAAAATTTCTCATCTGGTATGACAATATTTCCGCAAGAAATATAGGCTATCTACAAAAAACTCCCAATGCCAGGCCTATTAAAATCCCTTTTGAGTTGTTGATATGGGTTGTCCAAAGGACTCCCCAAACAATATAGCTATTGCTGTTGCCCTAGGCTACCTTCCAGAGATTAAGTCACTATTTCTGAAGACAGCATGCACTTGGGACACAGGAATCTGAGGACCTGAGCTAGATTAGACCTGGAAATCTCCTCTCTAAGAAATGGATATTTTGGTACCAGCAGGTTAAAATATCTTAAAAGCTCCCAAGGGAGGAAAGCAACCAGTAGTCTTACCCAGAAATGATGTCTAGGAACCTCAAAAACAACCAGCATTGCAGGATAACCCCAAGGGTGCAGTAGTGGCACACAAACCTTGGTGGCAGCCAACAGCTTTGGACTTGGACTTAAGACCCATTCACTCAACAAAAGGGAAACCATGCCTCCTGTTAAAAACCTAGCCAAAAGAGGAGGACTTTGCAGCCAATCCTGAAGATACCTGATAAACCAGGGTCGGATGGAAGGGGAGGAGGACCTCCCCTATCAGTGGATTTGGAAAGGGGCAGGCAGTAGACGAGGGAAGGAGGGTGGGGTTGGGAGGGAATGAGGGAGCGGGATTCATCTGGGATACAGTTAATAAAATGTAACTAATAATAAAAATAAAATAAAATAAAACCTAGCCAACTACCTGCAGAGAGTAAACTCATAGATCTTGGAGGAGAACCTATGACTACCACTTTGTCAAAACTAGCATAATCTCTAACAACATGTAAGTATTTTTTATTATACCCGCAGATAAGTGTAGTTCCCACATTATCAAAGAAACTCCTCCTTCAACAAATGGAGATCACTAAAGAAAATAAAACTTATCAAAAGGCAGAGAACAGAGGTGAAGTTGTACCCAGTTTAAACTGGTACAGTGACAGTGAGAAGGTGCGGGAGAGGCACTCAGTTTAGCTGGGGTACAAGACTTAGCCTGCTTCAGAAACCATTCAGATATGAGTGACCATACTATTTTTTTTCAATCACAGATTCCAGTTTTTTCTTCTATATGAATTTTATTTTTTAAGATTATTATCTATTCCCCTACATCTTTAAATAAGTACAAAGAAAACAATGAATAAAGAAACACAAACTTTGCTTTTTACATTGGCTTGGAAATCTCTGTTTCTAAACAGTTAGGGTTGTTTTTGTTGTTTTGTTTTGTTTTAGGTTCATTCTGCAGGTTTTGTTTTCCAAGGCAAATTATCCTTGCACAGCCCAGGCTTGCCTTGTACTGCCACAGACTCCCTGCTGCTGGGATTACAGGCCTGGATCACTATGGCTGTGAGTACTTAGTTTTTTGTGGAACGTTTAATGATTACTCAAGTTCTTTTTTTCGTTGTTTGTTTTAAATTAATTAATTAATTTATTTATTACAATGAATTCGCTTTGCATCCCAGCTATATATAGTTCCCTCCCTTGTCCCCTTCCATTTCCACCCTCCCTCCCTCTTCTTCTATGCCCCTCCTGGAGTCTACTGATAGGGGAGGTCCTCCTCCCCTTCCATCTGACCCTAGCTTATCAGGTCTCATCAGAGTACTGGCTGCATTGTCTTCCTCTGTGGCCTGCCAAGGCTGGCCTCCACCTCAGGTGGAGGTGATCAAAGAGCCAGCCACTGAGTTCATGTCAGAGGCGGTCCCTGTTCCCCTTACTAGGGACCCCTCTTGGAGACTGAGCTGTCATGGGCTACATCTGTTCAGTGGTTCTAGGTTATCTCCATGCACGGTCCTTGGTTGGAGAATCAGTCTCAGAAAAGACCCCTGGGCCCAGATATTTTGGTTCTGTTGCTGTCCTTATGGAGCTCCTGTCCCCTCCAGGTCTTTCTATCTCCCACTTCTTCCATAAGATTCCCTGAACTCTGTCCAAAGTTTGGCTATGAGTCTCAGCATTTGCTTCGATTGCCTGATCAATAGAGTCTCTCAGAGGTCCTCTGTGATAGGCTCTTGTCCTGTTCCCTGTTTTCTTCCTCTTCTTATGTCTGTCCCGTTTGCCTTTCTGAATGAGAATTGATCATCTTACCCAGGGTCCTCCTTCTTGCTTAGTTTCTTTAGGAGTACAGATTTTAGTATGTTTATCCTATATTATATTGCTAATATCCACTTATAAGTGAGTATACACGTGTGTCTTTCTGCTTCTGGGATACTTCACTCGGGATGATTTTTCTAGTTCCTACATTTGCCTGAAAATTTCATGATTTCCTTGTTTTTAATTGCTGAGTAGTATTCCATTGTGTACATGTAGCACACTTTCTGCATCCATTCCTCAGTTGAGGGGCATCTGGATTGTTTCCAGATTCTGGTTATTAAGAATAAAGCTGCTATGAACATGGTTGAGCAAAGCCATTACTGGTGAGAATGTAAACTTGTACAATCACTTTGGAAATCAATCTGGCGCTTTCTCAGAAAATTAGGAGTAGTGCTACCTTAAGATCCAGCTATACCACTCCTAGGCATATATCCAAAAGATGCTCAAGTATTACTCAAGTTCTTAAACTGAGAAGAAGACTTCGAAGCACAAAGGCTGGTTTAGTTTGCTTGTTTCAGGAGAAGCACACAGTTTGGGTTCACTTTTAAGGTCTTAAATAGAAGTACTTGTGTCACACTAGGACTCAAGACAGGGCATCTGAGAACACAAAAGCCGAAAGGCCTTTCCAAGAAGGATTCTTGTCTATTTTGTTTTTTAATTAAAATTGCCCAGTTCCATGGAGAGCATCTTGGAATTTTGGCTGGAATGACAACCTCTGGCTTACAGTTTTTACGTTTTTAATCTTACTTACCACCAAATATGTACAAGTGACCATTCTCTGAATTTGATTTATTACAAAATTTCATAACTAGAGATTTTGAAAAAAAATAGAACAGAAAAAATATTGCCCATGTGTAATTCACTATAAACGAAGGGATATTAGTTAATGAAAGCTGATACTGACTCCCCGTAGCTATAAAATGTCAAATACAGAATGGATCGCCATTCTTGCATTCTGAGGAATTGAGGATTATTGCTATGTGCTGACAAATAGGAGAGAGCATCACCATACCATGCTGAGTATAACTTGAGGTACTAAAGAGAAGAAGAAACTCCAATAGTGGAATAATAAACCAAAGAGCTATTGTGAGCCCTAACTTTAGCCTTATATCTAGGATGACATCATAAATTGTATCCAATGGCAACAGAATGGAATTAGATTGCAATTATCCATATTGGAAAACAGCAAAGATGCCTTGCTTGTCGCACATGATAAAACATCTCTAATTAAACTTCATCTTTAAAAAAGCATATCTTTTGTCAGGTTCTACTTCAGTCTCTTGAATCAGTCTAAAAGGGTTGTTTTAACTTAGTATTTTCAACTTTCCCATTAGATCTAGCTTTTTTTCATCACTACTAAGATGCCATTTATATATCTTAAGGATATAAGAAAGCATAAAAGAACTAGCCAGACTAGAAATATATCATGTTTGCTAAGGATCCACCATAGAACTGAATAGCTCTGGTTTGAAATGTGTCCATAAGTATAAGAGCCAAAAGAAGTCAGCTATGATGGCAAAAAAAAAAAAAATGTAATTGAGGTAATGTGGCAATGAAGGGATGTTTATCTCAAATGTCATATAAATGGGTAATGAAATTATTTTTTAAAATGGTATTTTCTTTATTCAAGGCAAAAACTCCTCAGAGGTGAGCTGAGGGGAAGTAGGGTGTGAGTGGTCATCCCCACGCATAGATTTGGGACTTTCTTACTGGAACAAAAACCACGCTGAAAGTTAGACCTCATGAAACTTGGTGAGACTGTGGATGGTGGGGATTGGTTTTCTTCTTCTCAAAGGGACTTCTAGAATGATCCCCCCTTGCTATATTAACTAGTGCAGTGTTAGAGAGAGGCTAGCAGTGGAACAGCTAGTGGCTTTGGCTTTTCTATACAAACATGCAAATCAATATGGAACTTTTCCTTTCAAATTAGCCCCGCCTTCTCTTCCTGGGACATTCCACAGTGCCACCATAAGACAGAGATCATTTCTGTTTATGTGAAAATACATCTGAAGCCCATGATATAAAAGAAGAATTAACAAAGTCTTCAAAGACCACAAAGAGAAATTATATTCAAATATGGGTACAGTTTTTGAGATCGGTCTGTGTCCCTCTATATATCATCAGTGACTTCTCAGGGACTCAAAGTCGACATGGTGCAGCCTTGCCTCGCACACTCAGGCGAAACTTTGGTAGAAGCTGCCAGCTGAAACCTGGCCTTGGGTTGGACTATCTGAAATAACTGTGAGTAACTCAATAACTGGTCACCATGCTCAAACACAAGGTAACACTTTCAGGATATATATATATATATATATATATATATATATATATATATATATATATATATATATATAACCCCTGGACTCAAGCCTACATATACAAATATGCAAAATGCCTTCTGGAGGCAGAAGAAGGTATAATCAATGGGTATAGATCCCTTTATGAACTACTTAGAGTCCAGCTGTGGGCCTGACCTTAGCCATGCTATTGCATTTTTTGTAGCTTTGTTCATTCCTTTAAATGAGACTCTTGAGTGTCATCTGTCTGACAGCAAGTTTGTAGGGAACTCCCAGCATGTCTGTGCTCACTAATTATTAGCTAGTTTTATTCAGCATCCTTTATGGTACTAGTCTTTATTATGATGTGGGTTACAAGGCATATCTTCACATCCATAATGCCACATCATAAAAATGCATATATTCCTGAGATTATCACCAAACCTTATGCTATAGTTTAGTTTGTGCAGAAACATGTTTCAAGCCCTGTAGCAAGACTACACTGTCACCAGCTCACAATACTTTGCGGCATGTTAAACATCTTTTTCTAGTCTTTAAATTTCACTCCAAACCATCCGAAAAGTTGCGCATCTTTTAATAGAAAAAAATATTTTGTTGACATTGGAATATAGGGGAAGTATGATCCCAAGTCCTATTCAAATAACTCACCTGGTTTCCCCACACAATGACAGTCAAATCATCCTTACCATTAAATGTCATTTTCCTAATATACTTCAGGTTTCCTTCTTGGAGGTTAAAGTCTGTTTCTTCTCATTTGCCACATTAGGGAATTAACTGGGGATTTATAGGCATCCATCATATACCACACTGTCACTGCTCCTCAGTCATGCATCTTAATTTCTCCACACATTGCCACTTAAATCCTACCCCATAATCACCTCATCATCTTTGTCACATTTTAAAAGTTGCTTTCCACTTAATCAACTCCATTTTCAGAGCCAGAGCACGAACAACTGTGCAGAATTCTCTTAGTGTAGCATTACTGAGGCTCAACGGAAAGGACATGTTTTCTCTTTGAGTGATTTCTTTAGATTCCAGGAGAGTTTTTGCTTCTAGTGCAAGAGCATCACCATGTGAGCTGTTTCTGCTTTGCACTCCAGGACTGCCCTACTTCACTGTTAAAGCTTTGTCTTCTTAAATGTGCTTCTCGATGGTGGGAGCTAAGCCCACCATTTGTCACCATGATGTCTAGGATCCATGTGTCCCCTAGGTGAGTTACTGATTGACCGATGTGTATGACTGTACACCTCTCATGGAAGAAAAAAAATTCCCCTTTGAGCAGCCTTCAGAATCCTTGGTACCTTGAGCAACAAAGTAAGAGAAAATTTAAGCCATCAGTTTGATGTACTTCCTCTCTTCGTCAGTACACACTAGCCAATTTCTTTAATAAATACCCATTGCAGATTGTCTCACTTGGCTCCAAAGGACTCATGTTCCCAGTGGCATGACCTACAAATCACTTTTCTCAGGCCATTCAGAAGAGCCCAAATTTCTCCACTGTCCTTTTCCTTCACTCCCTCATTTTCTTAATTCCACAACTTAAGGAATTAAAGAAATGACACTCATTATTCGCATCTAGAAAACACCAATATGTCAAAGTGTGTTTCTGGAAAAAGGGAAGGAAAAGAAAATCTACTGGCTCTTATGTAATGTAGGTTTTCCAGAGATCTTTGACAACATTGTTATCTGGTGGTGAGGACAATATTACTGATTATTACAAGGAGCTGTGGCCTCCTCCAGGGAACATTTTGGAAATGCGCAGTTGCATCACGGTTCTCCTCTAAGATCTCCTCCAGGATCTCTCCTTGTCTGTGGTGGGATCTCTGAACTAGCATTCTATCAATCTATTCAGACTAACTTTGTGGAGAGCCTAAAGCTACATGGTCTCCACTCCTGGCATTTCGTGCAAACTATGCAAGACCTTCTAGTTCCAGAGCACAGTTCCAGTTTGGCCTTAGATATCTGATGGTGAGTCTCAGGCTCTCCTTGGCCCCGTGGCAGGTCATCTGTTTTGCCACTGTCACATGTCCCCTTATAGTGGGCTGCTTGCCAGCTAGCACCTGGAACCTAGCAAATACTAGATAAATATTTGTTAAACAAAGAAATTATGTGTTTTAGCATAGTTCTTAGAAAAACATGTATGTTATTTATTTTAATGTTTAATGACTGAAAAATTAACAGTGTAGCTAGTTTCATTTTTTGGTAAGACTCTTTGCCATAGTAGATATTGTTAAGAATTTATGAATCATCAATAACACACTTCCACTTACATCCTATATGTTCTGAATCTTTGGCATATATTTTTATTTAGCTGTTATGAGTGTCAGCAAGGTATTTGATCTTCACGTCACAGATAAGAAGGATGCCACTGAGATGGATGAAGTAGACTTTACTGTTTTCAATTGTATATTATAAATCTAAATTTTGATTTCACTATTTTCTGAGCTCTTACACTCTCTAGTTTATCTTGTCTTAATTTTACATCGTAAATGTGTTGCACATGTAGTCTACCCTGTCTTAATTTTGAAGCAGACACATGTAGCACATGCAGTCTACACAGCCTTAAATGTGCACCATACATTTATAACGCACACAGTCTACCCTGTCTTAAATGTGTTCCATACATATATAACCCATGCAGTCTGCCTTCTGTTAACTTTATACCATACATGTATAGCAATGCAGTCTACCTGTCTTAAATGCACACCACAGATAACACATGCAAGCCTATGCAGTCTTAAATGTACACCATACATGTACAGCACATATAGTGTATGCAGTCTTAAATGCATACCACAGATGTATAACACATGTAGTCTACACTGGCCTACATGTACACTATAGATGTATATAATACATGCAGGCTGCCTAGTCTTAAATGTATACCACACATATATAACACATGCACATAGAAAAGTAGAATCTAGCCAATGACTTCTTGCACTATTTGAATTTTTGATTTTAATCATACTTTGATGTAGGAAAAGTTATATATATGACACAACAGTGAGTACTTCAGGTGCACAGTTCTATGGCACTGATTGCACTCACATTGTCAGCATTCACTGTAGCCATCTTTGGTCCCTTTCATCTTCCCAAACTCAAAATCTCTGCACACTAAACACAGATTCCTCCCACTCCTCCACACCCTCTGATAGCCACCATTCTCCTTTCTGTGGTTTTTAGTTGGAGAATGTAATCATTCAGTAATTCTCATGAATTTATCACACCAATTCATCTGTTTCTATTCTGGCTGTGCTATCAAACATATGCTTGGAGGGAAAAAAATCTTCTTTAACTTTCTTACACCGAGAAGGCATTGTTTACAGTTTAATTGATGTTGCTCAAAGGAAATCAAGGCCTGACTGTGAAGCAAAAACAGCCCCGTGTGAGGAAGTGGAAATTTGTGCACACAGCCCCAGGACTAAGAAGTGGGTCACTGAAAAGACAAAAATTATGGGGTAGGCCTGGGTAGTAGTGTTAACATGCTAGGCCTTTTGATGGTTGCAATCCACATATAGATCACAAACAGTTTTCATTTTTCTCCCTTACAGTCTGCATTTCTGTTAATGTGTGAAAACGAGGCAACTAGAGAGAATGTAATCCACATGTTTTGGTGCATTTACACTTCTGTGCTCTTGAGAATATCAAAGTTGCCCAACAGTACATTTTCTGAGGCCTTAAGAAAAAGAGCAAGACAATTACAGACTTTTTGAAGTACACACACACAAAAAAATCCTCAAAGGAGGGTGCTCAATGAAAGCTAATCCTGAAATCGAAACAATATTAATTTTCTATGCTGATTCTAAATAAAATAAAGTTTATTATACATTTAGCCACTTTAAATGTAGGCTAAACTCCAAAAGCCAAAAACTGTATAGGAGGCTCGGCTTTCCCTTTTAGAAAGAGGTTTGCTTCTGAGATAGGTGTGGGAGAAGAGTATGCCATTGACATCCGCTCAGTGCAGCAGCACTCGGCAAGTCTCATTTTCTCCATCTACAAACGGACATGAAAATGCATGAGGTGCTGATTTAACCTAGAGATAAAGCAGATCATAGACATAAAGTGCTCAAACAGACACCACATAAAGAGAAGTACCTAGCAAGTGTTTGCTCACACGCGTATCTTCAGATTTGAATACTCCACAGTGACGATGCCATTAAAAGCTATTCATAAAATGAAGTTATATGAGATAAAGCGAACTATGTTCCTCCTTTACATTGGAAGGATGAAAAGTACTGATGATATTGGAAGCAATAAAAGGTAAAACGACACACATTAACCCAATGGTGGGGGCCACTAAGAGAACACAGGTCCAGCTTGTGGGGTTTCTCTGTGGGGTGGCCTACAGCATGAGGGAGTGTTTCCTCACATTTCTAAAATGTTTGTATTAACTAACATTATTTCTTAAGTTTTAGTTTAATTAAAATTAGGATGTTGCTTGTCTGTTCATGAAGTTCACAGCTTTTAAAAATAATTAGGGCTTTGTCTTTGGATAACTTTTAGAACGGCAAGGGGGTAGGCTTCCCACTATGGAAGTAACACAGCCCCTGTCACTTATGTAACGTCCAGGTGAAGGAAGCCTGGGGGAGCACTCTAGGGCCTCCTTGTCCTCCCCCTCTATGTGATGTTTTAATCATACCCAAAACCTGAGCTCAGAAACACACTGACTGCCAGATAAAGTCATGACAACGCGTAGACATGATTTCATTAAAGCAGATATGTAAGGAACACATGGAAGACAGCAATATCTCAATCTGAATAGATAAGCATGGAGGCCTACAGACCCATCCCTATGCCAAAACCTCCTTAAGGTTTGGCGTGATGTGGTAAGTGGGGTATTGCATGGTTAGTTTCTGAGGTTTTGATTTAACCCCTTTAGTCCTGCTCTACCTCTAACATCATCTTTCCAATATAACGAAATGCTCTCTGTTATTCAAAATTCAACTATGATTTATTTATTTTTTTCTTTAGTTTTAAACTATAGTCATCTCTATTTTTATCATCCCTATTTTTTAAAAGAGAGTTTTGCTTTTTCTAGATGGCCTGGAACTTGTTGTATAGCCCAGGTTGTCCTTCCTCAGCCTGCTGACAGCTGGGATTACAGATACTTGCCACTCATCCAGCTTATATTTTAAATGAGAAGCAGGCTTCCTCCAACAACATTTTATTTGGCTTAAGTCAGTCTTCTTTACAGGAATACATCTTAACCTACTGAAGATTTATGAGAGGGGAAATAGTTTTGTTTTGGAGGTCAGGCAAACAGTCATCTCTTTGTGCACAGTGTCTCATTTTGGTAAGATAGCAGTACGGAGAGCTACTCTTCTTTTAAAACCCACTAAAATGGCACCCTCCCTTCCAAGAAGAAAACACAGTGATGAACTCAAATAGCTAGCCCCGTAGAGACATTACCTAGAGGCCAAGATAATGTAATTTCTTGATCATCTAACTAAACTCCTTAACTTAGAAGTAGAAAATGGAAAACAGTTTAAAATTTCTCTATTTACTTATTAAATTATATATTTTATTGTTTTTCCAATAAGTGTGAATGCTCAATTTCATTTAATTTATAACAAAGACCCACTGGAAAGTCCATATATCTTATCCAGAAACCTCTCTGGGTAGTAAATGAAAATTGGATACAGCTAACATGCCAAGACTTCAAAAGCCAATACCAAAACTTGTCTAGTGGACCCAAAAAGGCAAGGGAAGATACTTTCCTGTCATTACGGCCTCTAGCCTTCCTGTGTCGTTATTTCAGTTTTGTTTTGATTTCTGTTTTGAGCTCAACATGTAGGCATTTGGTCAGGTTACTTCTAGCTTACTTCTAACATAGGTAGAGTTGAAGAAATACCACAAAATCTGTAAGTCCAAATAAATGTCCACCCAAGAACATTACATTATCTTTTCCTTTCCTTCTGAAAGAGTCATGAGAAAGGCCTTTTTCTCTTGGGAATAAACAGCTTACCTCACCTTTCATTCTTGTATCAGATTCACACTGTTCTCCTTGTGAAGACAAACATTGAACTTTATGGCAGAGTAATACTAGAAACCCTGGTTCTTACCAATTTTTCTTTTGCCAGGTAAGATTTGTGACAGTTTCCCAACCGCTTTCATCTAGTCTAGAAATTTAACCATATTTTGATTCAAGAAACATCTACTTTCATATCTAAAGGGAAATGAAAGTGACAGGGTAGGTTTCAGGACTCCAGAGCAACAGATCTCCACCCGCAGAAAAGACTAGGTGGCCAGTGCATTCACTGCTCAGGCCTTAACCTGCAAACAACCTAAATAAGAGAAACTTTCAGAAGGTTTCCAAAGCCTGTTTATTTAAAAATCACATGGAATAAACTTGCCACAGATCATCTTTTAAAGTTTTTTATATGTAATAGCTTCTAACATTAAGTTTGTTGAGACAGTGCTGACGTGATTTTTCCCTCCCAAGTTTGTGAACACAGAGACTTTCTGTGTCAAAGCCAGAAGGGTGTTTTAGAACATCCCTTATGAAAAGTCTAGCAAGTAATTCACATTTTAAAAACTCACTAAAGTTTAAGATGTTTCAAGCTACACTTATTCAAATTGGTGACTCTTCCTGCTTTATCTAATACCCTATGCATTAAAACTGCTAAGTTCTAAGTGTGGATATTAAAATTCTGTGCAGAAAAAAATATAGGCAAAGTTTTATTGAAAATAATGTGGAGCTCTCTTTGGAAAACACAGACCACAGACAAGCAGGCAGGATAATTCAATTTAGAATCCTTTCACATGCATAGAAGCCTGATCCCCTCAGAGCACTGACACAATCCACTGAACACTTCCCAGAATTTTCTGGAGTCAAATGACCACTGTGCATTTTCATGGGTAAGAATTTGAAAGGTTATAGTGAGCAACTTTAGAACTATATATCAAAGTCTATTGCAATGACAGCCTTTGAAGTTCGGGGCACAGCACCAAGGCCATTTTGGCACTTCCTCAGAATATGAGAAGACAGCAAGATCTGCTCTGGCTAATATGCCAATGGCCAGTGGCATTGCAAGTCGATGCAGTGAACGGTTCAGTGAGAACTGACAGACTTCATGATAATTTATGCAAGCCTGTTCCATTACAGTGACAGTCAGTTGGTGTTTCTATCATCTGTCTCATTGTAGAACTTCTGCTGGGGCTTGAATATGACTTTATTTTCTATATTTAATCTTCACACATTTATCAGTTTCACCGTTTAAAACTCAGGACACTGTAAGTTTAATGAAAGTCTTTGGTGGCAATCATATCAATCCGTAATTATCTGTTCTATTGATATTAGGGTTTCTGTCCAAGCTCCAGCTCCAAGCATGACTTTCAAACTTCACCCAGAAGGGAAAGAGAGACTCTGCCATAGATGGCTTTGAAATCTCTGATTTGGTTTTAATTTCATCATTAGTTCTATTTAAGATCCCATTCATCTGTCATCTAGATCACTCTCCAGAGTAACCATGAGCCTTTTCTTTCTATTTTCTCAATTTTAGCATATTCTCATGCCTTCCAATGTGCCATGGGATAGTGTTTAAAGATCTATTTAGACCACACCACTCAGAGACACTTCTTCAGCCTGTCTACTATGTAGGATCTCTCTGGTCTAGGCACGGAGAGTACCTGCTGCAGCCTCTAGTTTTTCATGGAAACTCACTCATCGTTCTTGTCCACATTTACTGTTCCTGCCTGCCTTTCTTACAAACTGTAAGCTCTGTGAGGGACTGATACCATCTAGCATTCTTGAATAGTGAAGAGAATGCAGATTTTACTTATTCTGTGTATGGGAAGTAAGTACTTGACATTGGTTAAGCAGTACTTTGAGGTGTAGTCTGTTGGTACCCATGTGGGAGCTCTTAGCTAAGGGAATGCCATGTGGGTTTGACATCTAAAAATAAGGCACTAGAAATGCTGCTTAAAGGTGCCCATAGGCCAGATGTGGTGACTCACATTGTCATCTCTGCACCTTTGAGGGAGAGATAGGATGCATGCTACAGATGTAAGGCCACCCTGGTCTTCATAGTGAGTACCAGGCTAGCCTGAGCTACAGAGTGGGTTCCAGGTCAGCTATAACTACATCGTGAAACTCTGTCTCTAAAAGTAAATATATTCTTTTTCAGGATACAAGTTACCAGTAGTGGCTAAGATACCAAATACAAAAAATATGAAAATTCAGCATATGTCATAGTTCATTAATAAAAAAGGAAATATGGAGGTTTGTTAATATTTAGTAATAATTTTACTATAAATATAAAGATGAATATACTTAGATATAAATCTATAGAACTATGTTTAGAAAGTTTAAAATATGTTTCTATTAGATAACTAAAAATAATGAACCCGAAGTTGGATAATTTTTGTACTGATAAATCTATAGATAGAAATCCTGTCAATAAGATAGACAGACCAAAAGGCTTCATGAATTGTACAGAAATTAAGAAGAATTAATCTACAAGGAAATAAACCAGAAAGGAGTCAGTGCAGGAGGGCTGATGACATCATTGTAAACTGACTTTTTGCTCCTCGTTATTTGCTCATCCTTAAGCTCACATTCTCCACCACAGTCTTCTCAAAGGCATGGGTGTTTGCTGACCTACGGAAACAGCTTCAATGGCCTTAGGCAAATAGTTCGGTTTGCTGGTTCTATGTCAATACCTGAAGTGACACTAAAGCGTCTGTCTGCCTTCTTATTCTTCAGCCAATTGCCATGGGGGCTCGAGAGATACACAGAGAAGAACTGAGGCCAGCATGCAGTGAGAAATCAAGCTAGCCCTACGTGTAAGCATAGTAAAGTCACCCTCTGAGAGGAGCTTGTGGCAGTATCTCCCTGCTGACTACATGCAAAAAACAAATAATGCAGCTAAGGTGTTGTGGTTTTTTGTTATGCATCACTACCATGACCATAACTACCTGATACATTCACAAATTAAAAAAAGCAATGGGAACAGTCTTCCCTTCCAGAAATTAAAGGAAAAAAAATCTCTTTCCTGAGATTGATTCTTTATTCTTTTTCCACAGAAATCAGCAAATTCACATCTGCTCAATGCAGAAAGTATGAGTTTCTCCTACGTTCTCCATTCTCCACTGGGTTCTGTTTTTCTTCGTGGTCAGGCTAACAACTGCATTGTCTTTAAAATGAAGACTGCTTCCTCTAGTTTGTGGGGACGCCAATGACTCTGTGGTCTCATCTGTAAAATATGGAGTCAACTTAGAACCATAGTTTAGGACTGTGTTTGGGGATCTGTTGTTAAGTTGTCCAATTGAGCATGATGTGGCTATTTTCTTTTGAACTGTGAACAACTGTGAATATTCCTCTGACACACACTTAAAACTGAGCCCACTGGTTTTCAGTTTTGGAGAGTGGAGGACTCAAGCACTACGCCAAGGATTTATAACGATTGCCAAGGGAGATGGGTTTATGAAGGACCACTTTTCCCAAGTATGTATGTGGTTAACAGTTGCTGGAGGACACAGGTGTCTTTCTTCGGCGGTATCACTGCCTATAAGTAGCCATGCCTCTGTGAGTAATCCATTACCATATTCCTGTAAGTAACTGCATTAGACTTAAAATTCACAAAGCTATATCTGAGTGAACCATTTCTTTGTTTCTGTCATTGATGCCTTATCTGGGGCAAGAAGGCATTTGTACACATCTCCTCAGGAAAAGTTAATAATAGTACCTTCTAAGGAGGGACATTGAGAGTCCTAGCATGTGGAGGGGGCAAAGCAGGAAAGCTAACTGATTGGACTCTGCATGTAGCAACTTTTTCCTTTGATCTGTTAAAAATGTAGAAACTTTTTGTGAAAAATCACTTTAACTCTTAAAAAATTAGAAACAGAAACAAAGCAGTTTTAAGGTTTTCCCGGACTAAAAGTACTACGATTGCAGAGTTGGCATTAACATATTTATGAGACTGTCACCTAAACTCTTGGAATAATGTACTGACTTGACAATCTGGATCATAAATTGTATCACTTTGCTCTCTTAGTAATGGTTAGGGTAAGTGCAGTTTGGTGGGGTCTCAAGCTTCTGCCTGTGTCCTCAGCATCTTTTCTACCTCCATGGTCTTCCTAATCTTTAGGCACACCCAGAT
This sequence comes from Pachyuromys duprasi, assembly GCA_028658305.1. NCBI lineage: Eukaryota > Metazoa > Chordata > Mammalia > Rodentia > Muridae > Pachyuromys > Pachyuromys duprasi. Next base: position 41,935,176 of record CM053760.1, read on the forward strand.
CTTTTCTTTATCAGGTTTCATACCTGCTCTTTGATTATTCAGAGGCCAGCCTCTGTTTTTCTTCAATCTTAGTTTATTAAACAGACTACCAAAGAAATGTGCCCAATCCCCCAAACTACCGGAGACCTCCACGCCCTTGTCAGTTTCTATGACAGCATGCTTTGCTTTCCTTTATTTACAGTTCCAGAAGAATCCACTCATAGTTCATATTACTTGTCATACTCATAAGAAAAAAGTCTGTGTGTGGGGTCCAAGTTGCCTCATTTACTTTTATATTAATGGAATTGAAAGCAATACCTGGCACGGACCATATATTTGTTGTATGGATGAATGAATAAATGACCTCCTTAGACTTCACCAACATTTTCCCACCGTATTTCTAAATATCATGTAATATTTAAGGACTATGCATGTGTGAATCCCTCACTCATATTCCTGTTCCACACAGAACCCTTCTAATCCCCTTACACATCAACATTCTCTCAATTTGCTTCTATTCATCATTATTCCTCTCATTACATATGTTTAGTTATCAATGGTCATCATCTGAGAAGCTTCAGGAAATAATTATCAGGTTGTTCTTGAAACTTAAAAAATAGAGGATTCTCTGGAAGTGGCATGGGGCTCCTGAATGCTGCAAAGATACCTCCCACTGGAAATGAAAATAGCATTTTTGCTTAAGCTACAGACTTTGACAAGTTTATCTGGTATGAGTCAACATTTAAACACCTAAGTTTATTAATGAAAACACTTAAATTTTTGATCAGGAAAATCAAGATGTATACATTAGCTCATAGTTATGAGAGACGACCATTCCCACATTTCTGTTTTTCTTTTCTATCTTCACACAAACCATACAACATTTCTCGGCTATCCTATATCTATTGTTATTATTTATCTATTGAAAATTGGATAATGTACTTTCATGTGCACATAACTACATAATGTGAAATGAGGAAACATTGAAATTTTTGTTACTGAGACATTTCCACATTCTTTAGAGGAAAGACATACAGCCTGTAGTCTCAGCACGCATTCTTATGAGTAGATATGGTCATAGGATTCCTCTTTTATACTGTTATACCTCTGAATTAATTTTCAGTAAGTTCTTTAGGAAGTTTTTGGCTCCCTGTTGTAGGGAACATATGTACAATTGATGAATGAAGGTGTTAAGAACAGTAACAAAAAATTTCAAACCTGGGACTGAAATCTTCCCCACAGTGGGATGATTCATCTCCATAACGAGGCCATTGTGCAATACCTGAAAACAAGAAACCAGAAAAACAGCTCATAGAAAGAAACCATATTCAATCTCAAGATATATAGACAGCCATCTACTTAGTCAACATTGAAGAAAGATATAACAAAACAAAGATCTTTTAACTTTCATTTGAAAATTGTTTCTTATTGTCATATACACCAATTGAAGCCAAAATGGCTAAGTATCTCACTAATTAGAAAAATGTCTTTGTACAAAACTTCCCACACTTAAAATCTTTAATTTACTAATTTACTTTAGGTATAGGTTATCTAAGTATGCTATATAGATAGATAGATAGATAGATAGATAGATAGATAGTTTATTTAATTTACTTTAGATATAGTTCATCTTATTTTTTGCATTAAATAATGGCAGGACCTGAGCAAAGTCAATTGTAGCAGGAGAGGGTGGGAGCTAAGAACTGGACTAGAAAAGTCCATGGGAAATATACATGAACTTCTGGCAATCTGTTCAGTTGAATTTGGAGCTCATTCCAATGTGAAGGATGAATCAGTGTCCAAAGGGCAATTCACAGCTGGAGGTGAAAGATACAAGAATGTTAAGATCTATATGAGCAGAGTCAATTGAGAAAGAGCCTAGGGAATGCCCATGTCAGGGACTTGAGCAGGGAGGTTAACCCAGTTGTGTTTTCAATGATAAAAAGACTTTTTAAGTTCTCAAGAATAGGACTCTGATGAGAGAACACAGAAAGAGCCAAAAACCTCATGCTGGAGGACTGAGTGGGTTCTTCTGTGCTATGACCAAGACCAGCTTTTCAGTGTTCCCTGAGGAACAAAAGTAAACAGCTTGGGATAAGACCTAAGACCTTAGGTCAGTTACCACTACGGTATTTCACCAGGAACATATACTTGCATGCTTTGTTATTTGACTACAAAATCTGGGAATGTAGACTAAATTTTAGTTATTGTTCAAGAATCTAAAATCTGCTAAATATAAGCAAATTGCTTTGCCTATTAATAGAGGATGTCATCATGGCTTGGGGCTGCACTCTATACCATAAAAAGTTGAATCTTTATAGATAAAAATATTACAACCATTATCACTGTTATATATATTATCACATTATATTATAGAATAAAGCTTCATTGAATAAAGGAGCCAATAAACACATATTCTTCCTTTAAGAAAATGCTCAGGAAAATAGCAAAATGAGATGGGATTGCATCTATTTCTAATAAGCATTTGGGTCACACTATGACTTTAGTCATATTTTAAACAACTAAAGGAATACTTGAATATGCTCAAAGAATCCAACATGGATTGTTGGATCTTCACCAAGTTAAGTGTAAACTGTGTTTCCCCTTCACTGTCAATTGAGATTAGGTCTCTCTTTCTATTCTGTACATGACATTAGCATTCCAGGAGTTCAACACACTTAAGGACTTTGAATTCACACCAGAACAACAATGATAATAGATCTATAGCATTTTGAGGTTCAGGTTTATTAAGCTACAGTGTTACCATAATGCATTTATAGGGTAAAGGTGCATGGACTAAAGGAGCCAACAAAATCACGTCTCCCTTGAATAAATGTACTCTGGAAAATAGAAAAATGAAATGGGGGTGGTATCTAATTCTAATAAGCATTTTGGTCACATTATGTCCTAAATCATCAGTAAGACAACTTCATGGGTAACCTTGTAAGGCCAGGCGTCCATATCTGTAATGCTTAAGTAGTTTTGTACCCATCAAGGTTGTGTGAGGAATGGCCACTGTTTTGGAAAGTAACTCTCTTGCAAGTACTCAGCCCCCACCATTTAGGCCAGTGCCGTACCATATGCAGAGCCTTGCCAGCAATGCCTTGCTTTTCTTTTGGCATCACCAGGTTTGTACACAAGAGCTGGCCAGAGAAAACCCTTGCCAGTGTTAGAACTGTGCTATAATTTAATTCTGGTGTGGCTCATGCTCAGCATCCACCCAGCACAGCCTCCTTCTCTGTGGGGGTGGGGGCTAAATGCCAGCCGGAGGTGCTAAATCTCAGTTCTGCTGAGGACAGGAACAAAAATACCAAGCTAAATTTCACTTGAAACAATTATCCGCACACTGAATCACTCTTCTCTTCTCGTATCTCTGTTGCCCTCCTGACTACCTCTTTGTAATAGCAGTGCAGTGCTACTCACAAAAGACAAAAGTGAGTGTTCTCAGCTAAATATAACTTAACTGATAGCGTTGAAATTAATTAACGCTGAATTTTAATCACGTAGCAAATGTTAAGTGTCAAACGTGAAAGGGTAGTTGGTAAAGGTCAAGGGACATATGTCAAAGTTTTGTGAAGGGAGCGCTAGCGGCAGCTGATTGAAAATGTTCACAGAAGACGCATGACAGATTCCACTTCCTTCACCTCTAACTTGACTGCTCTCTGCAGGTAGTATTTCCTGCTTCCCACTTTTACCTGATCAATACATAGCTTTAGGCAAAAATACAAACTTGTTTAGTGTTCGGCACAAGAAGCTAACTGCCATTTCTCACTGTCATCTGCTGTGACATTTGTACAATGAAGCAAATGGGCTGGACTGAGCTCCTACTTCTAAGAGGGGCTGGTTGTACTCTGCACTTGGCAGACACTCACCTTTTAACATACAGTGTGGGGCTGGTAAGATTCCATAGGCTTTTCCCACGGCTCAGGTCTCATCATCCCAGAGACAGTACTATCCTACTATACCTGGAAAACTGCCCAGTGACCTGGAATCTTGGGTAATTCTCCGGCCTTGTTTGCGGAGCTTTTGCCCAGCATAATTTTCAGATATCTCAGGAGCCAGAAGACTGTATCTTAACGTAAATCTCACCTACTCACTCCAGTGTGCTGTCTCATCAAAGCTTCATTGGAAACTGAGGCACGCCCTCTCCCACCTCTTAACAAGGGTTAGTAAGTGTCTCCCTTTCTTTTGCTCAAGGCTTGGATTCCTTGACCCTGGAGTAATGAGCAGGCATGAGAAGCCTGATGGGGCTGCTGTGAACCAACTTGGGTTCCAAGAAAGAGCAGTGCACTTTTACCCGAGTCATTTCATGCCAGCCCCCTTCAGGGGCTTTATAAGTTTTCTTCAAGTGAATTTCTTGACATTAAATTCAATCTGGCCATTCAGGTTCTTTTTATTGCATATTAGATTATTTCAAAGTAAAGACAAACCTTCCCTGGAACTCTGATGTGAGTTTTGTCCTTTGGAAGTGTGTTTAGATTTGACTGTTTTCTCCCAATTTTAATGTTTTATTCTTCCTAGACCTTCCATTATTTGGTAGCTCCTCTAAATTTCATTTCTTCTTGATGTTTCAAAAGCCTATTCTTGCCAAGAATAGAATTTTAGATAGTGCACTAACCTCTTTAGCATCAGGCCTACTTAAAATAAGGACTCTCTTTCTCAAGGGTTTTATAGAGTGACAGCCTAATGATAGTCAAATGGTAATGTATTAATGAAGGGGTGATAAATGTATACCTTAAAGTGATGTGAGAAATACAAGTCTAAAGAAAAGTCTTTTTATAAAGTCCTATGGAAGAAGAAGAAGAAGAAAAACTCTGTAATATAGCACTAGAAAAACAATCAAAAAAGTCACGAAAATTAAAAACTGATGGCCCTATGGGTACAGGCCTATAATCTAAGCTGCTTGGGATACTGAAGCAGAGAATTACAAATGTAAGTCCTGTCTGGGCTATAAACTGAGTTCAAGGCCAGCCTGCACAAATTAGTAAGACCCTGTATAAAAGTTATAAAAGGAGGTAGGGGAGCTTTTGATAGAGCTAAATGGTAAAGTGCCGTGTGCAAGTCCCTAAGTTCAGTCCCCAGAACTGTCCCGCTCCGCCCCCCCCACATACCCACTGACACCTCTATCAAATGGAAAACTTTTATAGAAAGCAAGAAAACCAGCTCAAAGCTATATTTTCTTTGCCCGTATCAAAACTGAGGTAGTACAAGAAATGACATCAGCAAGAATTTCCAGAAGACAAATCTAAGCAATTTACTGTGAATCCCCATTTTACAAATTGACTTAATTCAACAAACTCCACACAATTCTGATATGTTAAGCCCAAAGAAAAGGCAGGCAGTAATGATGAATGAGTTTACACCAAAATTGTTTTTAATTATGAGAGAAGGGATAGAGAACAAAAGACTTAAGACAATCTAGAACATAATAGAAGGTCCATAAGGAAGGAGCAACACCCAATGAGAAACAAATATTTAACTGTTTTAGAACAAAGTAACTCAGGTCAAAGAGGCCAGTGAAGGTCATTCAACAGAGATAACACTGAAATTAAACATTAAAGCTAACCACAGCTGCAATGAATTCAATATCATCAGTTACAGCAAAGCTCCAAAAAGATCACCCATTACATTAAGAAACAAACACATATTTCATTAAATCTTCTGACTGAGAAAACCAGGCTGGAAGTAGTGTCTTCTCTCCAATGATAAGTTAATGGAAGCTTAAAGAAGTTGAGTCCTGGTCCAAAAGTCCACCTTGGACAAATTAGAAAGTCACCTTGGTAGCTGACCTGGGGCTGTAATTAATATGTCTAAGCCTAGTCACTTAGGAGGCTCCTGGCAGTTGGACAGTCAGTCAAGGAAAACAAAAAACTAGAGAAGCATAATTTGATTTACCATTAAAATAACTATCCAATGTGGTCAATTCTGTTAAAAAAAAAAAAGTCAGCTAAGTGGAGAATGAAACTAAAGGGATTGCTTGGCACCATGAGGCACACTTAATTAATAAATTAAACTGCTCCCTTGTAGGAAGCCAAGAATACTCTGGCACACCAATTCAAAAGCTGTGCAGAGAGAAGGAATTGCACCCACACTAGCTCAGAGTACGAGGGAGCCAGACCCAGCCATTGGTCTGGCTGGAGCACTGAAGAATTCTGAGGCATGAATCCTCACTCCTATAAGAGGATAATAATTTCTCTGTAGCATCCTTAGGGATTAAGTGAAATGATAGTCATGGCCCTGAATCCAGGTGAGCTCATAGAAAATGGCCACTGTTTCCACCAGAGTCAAGATACAGGCTTCAACACCTGGTTCCAATCAAGGACCCCGAGGTTTCACCTTATACCCATCAGAATGGCTAAGATCGAGAACACACTTTCGAGATTTGGGCACATTCATTTGTCTGCATAGCACACACGTGTTAAATGCATCATCAGGAAGAGGTGTTAATGATAGAGTACAAATACTAATGAAGTTTTGGGTGCTTTGTTTGTTTCTTTTTTGAGACAGGGTATCATTATGTAGCTCTGCCTGTTCTGGAACTCACTAGGTAAACCATGATAGCCTAAAACTGACAGAGATACACCTGTCTCTGCCTCCAAAGTGCCGGGATTAAAGACCTGTGCTACTATGCTGGAATATAAACTCTGATGCGGCAGATGTAATAGTGATAAGGAAAACTGAAGAAACTGAAGCCATAGAAAAAGCAAAGTTCTCACCTTCCAGAAGCTTACCGGCTTGCATGGAATATTCCAGTTAAATGTAGTTACTGGTCTGTTCCTGATATGTAACAATATCTGTTGGTAATCAACTATATAATTGATAGATGTTCAAGAAATACCTATTGAATTTTCTTAAATTTGACTGCATTAACTGGATTAATATCAGGAGCTTCTTTTTGGTTCTATAATTTGATAGGGTGGTTGTTAAACTATTTTACCAGACTCTAAATTTCCCTAGACACAAAGTTCTTCCATAATATGTGTACTTCATTATGGATTTTCAGGGTTGCTCAGGAGTGCTTCAGTAAGCACTCCTGGCTAACCTTAAGGGCTATATTGCAAATAGGGGAAGACATTCCAGGGACCATGCTGAGAATCCCTTAAAGGGGCATGATCATAGCCTCAGTAGAAAAACATAAGAGTGATCTATAAATCAATAACAAGAAAACCCCCATTTATGATATACAATATGTCCATCAAACCTGAAAAGCACATCAGCAATTTACTTTATTAAGAAAACTCAGAAAAAAGAACAATAAGCAATCTTATTATTCAACTCAAACACTCCTTATATGAAATGTTTATGACAGAGTGCTTCAAATTTAAGTCTTTTTCCAATGCTGAAATAGTTAAACATACATAATAAGATATCTTGGAAAGGGTACATACTCAAGTATATCTTATAATTTACATTTCATATATACTTTATATTTTAGTCTGAAGCTGATTTTATGGGATGTTCTCCTAGTGGGTTATATTATGATTCAACCTATAATATCAGACAGAATTTTCCATTTGTGGTATCAAAGCATTCAGAAAATTTCAGTTTTGGAGTATTTTAAATTTCAGATCAAGATCATTCAACATATAGTATCAATTTTAGCAATTTAATCGTTCTTAGTGTAACAGGAGAATATTTTTGAAATAGCATTTGAGAAGTTCCATAAGCAGAGGCAAAACTTACCATTGACACAGCCAACAAGTTAGTTCAATTATTTGTAAAAACTTCCCACAGAAAATACCGAAATAACATGAAGCCATGAAACAAATAGAAAAGTAAACCCGCAGCTCTACCTAGATAATGGAGATCAGCTTTAAAAGCTGCTGTTTGGGTCTTTCTTACTTCTTTGACTTAATTCCTCTTTCTTTATTTCCTTTTTGGTTTTTTTTCTTTTATTTTCTTAGGTTCCTTACTATTTTTAAATTTTTATTAGGTCACTAAGAGTTCCATGGTTTGATCACATTCAACTTCCCCTTGGTCTCAGTTTCCAAAACTAAATCTTATTTTCAAGCTAATACACACAAGCCCTTCTTCAATTTCAAGAACTCATAATTCTGGGGTTGGGGAGATGGCTCATTTTTATGAGTTCATGCTGCTCCTACAGTTTATGGTTCAATTTCCAGAACCCACACGACTGCTCACAACTTTCTGTAATTCCAGTTTGAGGTAATCTGATGCCTTCTTCCGGCCTCCACTGGTACCAGACACATACATGGTACACATGCATACATGTAGGTAGAATACTCATATGTATACGCACATATACATATTCATATATATTTAAATCATACTTTAAATCATGCAAAGGTGCAGTACAATATATGCTTAGTTCAAAAACTACTGATAAAGTGAGAACAGATGCACCCAAAACCAGAATAAGAAAGTAATATTTTCAGCAGGGTTAACGTTCCAAGTATGCTCAAACCTTGATAGAATCCCAAATGATCACTCAACTGAATTTTACTACTCATTTTCTTATTTTTATATTTATGACACATGTGTGCATAATGTTAACAATTAAGTATTCAATTAACTTACAACATTTTTCTTAGTGAAATCACGCATAGGTTTTCTTTGACTAGCTTTTTCTCTGGACATGGTTTCCATGATGTAACTATTTTTAAGCATAGAGCTGAGGGTTAATCATGGCCATCAATGTAAAGTATGGCACTGTATAAATACACCCTAATTTAGTAGATTTTACTGGCATATATTATACATAATGTGTTTTGTTGTGACATTCTTATATATACTTATAATACAGAATGGATTTTAATCTATTCACCTTGTTACTCTTTGTCTTCATCCTACTGCCCCTGCTGGTTTTTTCCTTTTCCCAATTAGGCCCCCTCCCTTTTCATGCCTTTTAAAAATCATTTGTTTCTTTTTGGTATCCCAACGAGTTTCCTTAGGGTTGCTTGTAGACAGATCTGCACAAGATTGGGCCTGTCAGCATCCAGTGATGAAGGGCGATGCTCATGAGCCCCCAGCCAGCTAAGGATGTATATGAAGTTAATTGTTATTGAAAGGAGAAGTACTTTTTCCAGTGGTATATTCACTAGCAAGATTACCAGGCTCCTGTAAATACACCATGACTTAGTAACATAATCTTTCCCTGTGTGCTCTGAAATTATTTTACTGTGCTGAGAAAGCAACAACTAGTATGCTGCTTCATAAAACTATATCTCTAAGACATATACCTAAAGGCAGAATTGTTAACAGATAAGATATATTTATATTCAATTTACTAGGTAATAACCATTTTTTTTCTTAAAAGTTTCTAAATTGATTGTTTTTGATTGCTTTTCCTTCCTTGGCAAAATCTAGGTTCTGAATGTTTAGATTTGATCAGTTTATCTCTTTCAAGCTTTAACTTACATTTCTTTTATTTCCTATAACAATGAAAATATTTTCCGTTTAATAATATATTAAATCCTCTTTATAATTAAATGTTTGTCCAGTTCATGTGCACCCTTTTTCAGTGCCTTAAGTGACTTTTAGTTTTGAATTCCCAAAGTTCATATGTTTGGGATATGAATATTTATTGTAACAAAAATAGGAGAAGTAAAAATTTGCTTTATTTCGAATTCACTTCATGGGTAAAATAAATTCTTTACCCTGACATTCTCAATTTACTGACCTTTAAAACATGTTTTTCACTTTTTCTTATTTATTTTAACATTCTCTGTGCTTAAATGACAAAGCTATTCTCCTAAATTTCCTTAGAAATGTTCAAAAGTTGATCAATTTCATCACAGCTGAGAGAAAAGTTAGTGATGTAAGGAAATCACTTAAGCTTGAGAAACAATACATTCACTTGTGAATGGTAGTGGCACATCCTCACACTCAGCACACGAAAGTCTGAGGCAGAGAGACAGAGAAAGGCTTGCACATTGGGGACATATCATAAGACCTTCAACAAATGAACAAACAAACAAGAACCAAATTACACAAAAGAGAAAAAAATAAATATAGAAAAGAGCATGAACAAAAGTACTAAGGCTAATATCAATGCACAGAAATTACATACTGAGATTTAACCATACTAAAACATAGAATGTGAAAGCTGGGAGCTAAAACAAACAAACAAACAAACAAACAAAAACAAAACTACTAATAGAATAAATCAAAGCTGACGCCAATATGCAGAGAAACACACTGTGTTAATGGTCAGGATACTCAACATATATATCAAGTATCCTAAAATGTGGCAGTTTGATGCAGTTTTGTGAAGACTCACATTTTTATAGTTAAAAAAATTATTTTTGTTC
>CM053760.1:41945525-41960464 GCA_028658305.1 Pachyuromys duprasi
CAAATCATCGCGAGTCTTAATATCTGCTCTGATACATCGTTACATTGACCCCCCCCAGAGGTCCTCCTTGGCATGCTCCTGTCCTGTTGCTTGTTTTCTCCTCCACTCAATGTCCATCCCATTTGTTCATCCAAACAAGCATTGATCATACCAACCTGGGTCCTCCTTCCTGTATATCCTCTCTAGGTGTGTAGATTTTAGCATGACCTTCCTATCCTATAGGTCTATATAAATGAGTATATACCATATGTTTCTTTCTGCTTTTGGGATACCTCACTGAGGATGATAGTCTCCAGGTCCTACCATTTGCCTGCGAATTTCATGGTTTCCTCCTTTTTAATTGCTGAATAGTATTCCATTGTGTAAAAGTACCACAATTTCTGTATCCACTCCTCAACTGAGGGACATCTGGGGACTTTGGCAGAGGGCGAGAAGTAATGAAAGATCTGGGGAGGTCGGTGAGACCTGGGCAGAACAAGAGCTCCATAAAGACCAAACTGAGCAGGGTACAGGGGTCTTGTATGAGATGGTTTCTACAATCAAGGACCATGCGTGGATGTGGCCTGGAACCCCTGCTCAGATGGGGCCCATGATAGCTCGTTGTCGGCCTGAAGACCCTAGTGAGGGAAACAGGGACTGTTTCAGTCATGAACCTGATGGCTGACTCTTTGACCACCCCCCCATACAAGCTGGGGAGTGACAGACTGGCTAGATCCCAGGGGAGGACATTGCAGCCAGCCCTGAGGAGACAGGATGAACTGGGGTTGGATGGAAGGGGAGGAGGTCCTCCCCTGTTGGTGGACTTGGAGGGGGTAGGGAGGAGGGAGGTCAGGGAGGGAGTAGGAGGGTAGGAGAGAATGAGGGAGGACACTATGCCTGGGATGCAAAGTACCTAACCTGTGATTGATATAAAAATAAAAATAAATAAATTAAAAAAAGTTCAGGTATCCAAAAGAACTCATGTACACTATTATAAACAAATAATCAAAGAGAAATAAATGTGAATGAATAATAAAAAAAAAGCAAATCATGAGGAACTGCACTACCAAATCTAAGCCAGCATGGATGACAGACAGTTCACAAAAGCCAGAAACCAGGAACATACTACACAACCAACAGGCAGCTCAATAGTTTAGAAAATGTCTTTCACAGAGAGCTTGGCTGGCTTCTGCTTCTTCCAGGCAGCCAACTTGGCTGGGATTATCTCTCAGCAGTCCTTATCATTTCTATATATTTGGGGAAGAAGGAGCCTAGTGAATCTGCTCAGTTTCAGGGACTTCCTGGAAGCCATTGGATTGAGTTCACTTCCCTAGTTTAAGGAGCTTTCCTGCAGGAGCGTTTCACCTCATCTCAGAACATTCTTTGGCTTTACCTCCGTTTAAATATTCTGTATTAGTAAGTATATGCCTAAGAATATTCTGTTCTCTCTCCATCTTATCACCTTGTCTTAAAACATTTTGTTGATTTACCTTCTTTTAACTAACCTGCGTTTTACCGAGTGTTCTTCCAAGGTGTAAGGTCTTAATCTGGGAGGAAATGGCTATAAAACAGGAAGCAACCACTGATGCTGTGAGTTCTTAAGTTCAGCAGTCCTGTTATACCCAGGAAACAGTTTTTCTTCCCAGTTCTCCTGGATTTCTCATTGTCACAATCCTGCCACCCTCTTTTCTGTGATGATCCCCTAGTCTTGGGGAGAACTGTGATACAGTCATATAGTCATGGCTGAGCAATGTGCTGACTCTTACTCTCTGATCTTTCACTACCTGTGTGTTTCTGTGTTAACCACTATCGATTGCACAAAGAAATTTCTCTGATAAGGTCTAAGACATGTACTAATCTTTGAATATGAAGACAAACTTAGAGAACAGTTTAGTACGACATCAGTTTTGCAGAATAACAGTTATAGGTTCCCTCCTGAGGCCTCTGAGCTTTCCAAACATGGGTTCATGGACAGAAGTATTGTGCAGGTATCTGCTTCCTCCTGTGAAGCAAGCCATAAATCCAATCAGAAAACAGTTGGTTACTCAAATAACATTCCTGCCTCTATTGCATCTATGGAACATTTTGCCACTCATGTCATTATTAAAGTCACATGGTTCAAAACTGGGTAATACTGTTTATGACTCACCCTAAGTCTCCATCAGCAAACAGCCCACATAGCACCTTTCAAAAGCACCTACAAAAGCTAGACATCAGAGAGAAAGCTCTCTACTCAGTGCCAACATGATTTTTTCATGCAATGTACCAATGTGTGTGGTATCTTCAGCAATAGGGTCTTACCATCAAGTTCTGGTGGACAGCCTAGAGTAAGAAAATATTCTGTATGGTTTGAGGGTTGCTAGCAAACTTATGGCCAAAAATTCAGGGGGAGGTATTCCATATCTGGCATCTGGAATCTGTGGTTTCTGGGACAGACATAATTCCCTATGTAGGAACCTACATCTCCTATCTCAATGGATCATGGACTGAAAAATAAAAATACTATATTTTTATTATTTCTTTTATTTGAGCTTAATATAATTATATCATTTTCCTTCCCTGTCTTCCCTCTAGATTCTTCTATATACCCCACTTTGCTCTCTTTTTTCACTAATTATTGTTATTGTTGTGTGTGTGTTTGTATCAACAGAGACCAATAACAAAACCTAAAAACAATCAAAATACAGAGTTGTGGAGTCTAGTCCCAACAGCTACATCTAAGACTTAAGAATTATTAAAGAAGAGAGGATACGAGCCAGAGGAACAGGAAGTTTAATATGCTTGTATCTTTTAGGAATATCAGAAGCTACAGCCATAAAATATCACCAACATGGCTGCCAAAACATGAGCTGAACAAAAACAACAACAGTGAATATGTTAACATTGAAGAGAGAATGTCCACAAGCCCTGAACCCTATAATATTTTAGGGAAAGAAACAGGTAAAGTCCTTGAGATTATTTTGCTAGGATAAAAAGGGAAGCTATACTGTGGGAAAATATTTAAAAATAACATTTCTGACAAGACTAACAAGTAACATGGTGTAAGTGTGCATGTAAGTGTGTGTGTAAATACATGTAAAGGACTCATTACAGTAACACACACACACATATATAGTCTAACTAGATAATACTCCTAAATCATAAACAAGCATTTCACCAGAGATTTTAAGAGATGGGAAAGAAAGCACATGAGGAGATATAATCAGTGTCATTAACCATGAGTAAGAGTGGATTAAATTGTGAATGTAATACCTCTACAATGACAAACCCAAATAGAGAACTAAATTTTTAAGTAATGGCATTCAAGTTCTGGAAAGGAAAAATAGAGCACTCAGATACACTGGTAACAGGTTGTTTCTAAAAATAGATGGTATATGGATAGATGAACCTATAGATGCACAGAACCCAGCATTTATGTTCTTGAACATATATGAAAAGCTATGATCATACAAAAATCTGCACATGAATATCTACAGGAGTTTAATTTGTGATAGAAAAAATTAAAAACATACAGATGTATTTGGTAAATTATTAAGCAAACTGTGATACATCCATAACATGGAACATTCCTTAGCAATAAAAAAGAATAAACACAAAAAAACCTGCATGAATCTTTAGGAGTGATATTAAGGGAAAGAAACAGCTTGAGATGGTTTTATAGTGAGTGTTCATTTCTATAGGATTCTTGATGACAAAATTAAACAGGAAGAAGTTGGAAGAGAGATGAGAACAGAGAGGAAAGACTTTCTGAAGCTATAAAGGAAACCTAACAAGGAAACCCAACAAGGAATTTCCTGGGCATGGTGAAATGGGTCTTTGACTAGTTTCACATGATGCTGTCACTGGAGAACTGGCCTTGATGGTCTGTGGAACCCTCTGTAATATACCTTAATAACTGCATCTCAAAATAAAAAGGTAGTTGGTTTTATGATTTCGGTCTACCATGATTCTTTTTTTTAATCTAGAATTAAAATTTGATTGTGATGTGAAAGGGAGTTCAATTTTTCTTTCCTCTGAGTGATTCTGGAGCAGCCTTTCCTCTCTGAATCTACAGCACAAATTCTGCCATCAGTCATTCTATGCTAGGCTTGTCTTTGGCCTGTTGGTCTATGGCTCCTCTGCCAATCCCACACTGACTAAATCACTGCTGCTTTGCAGTGAGTCTCAGTGCTACATTTGGCAGGCTCTATGACCCACCCCTGCCTTAGCCTTTGTCCTGAGGGGTTCTTGGCCCTTAACTCTTTTCTATAAATCTCAAAGTTAGCTTATCCAAGTCCAGGAAATCCCTATCGGGCAGAATGAATATTCTTACCATATTCTCTTACACCCATTAAACATCTACTTTAGCAAATTCCATTTATTTAAGTCATCCTTAATATTTTATAAAGTGTTAGCATTTTTAATAAAATCTCTGTGCATTTTTTTTCATTAAGTGCCATGGAAGCACATTGTAGCTGCTTGGGAAAATTTAAACATTTTTGTTTCAAATTTTGAGGGTATTGCTGATGAAATTAATTTTAAATATTGGTTTTCAAACTATGGTAAGCATTTCTAACAATAATATATAAATGCATTCCTTTAAGTTTTCTGTATAGTCAATAATATTCTCAAAAATGTTTTGTATTTTCTTCTAATTGCTATATTTTATTTGGATCCTCATAATAAATTTATTGCTAGATAGGGCAACTAACATACCAATGAGTTTTAGCATTAGTAGAAAACATTTTTCCTTTCCTATTTTTAAAGAAGATGTACATCACATTTCTCAAAGAATATACTTGTACCAAATTATTATAAGCACACCTCATCAAGTCTACCATCTGTTTTCTACTTTGATAAAAAAAAGTACATCACATTTAGCAAGTATGTTTTATAAAACTGTTGAGAGAATCACAGACCTCCTCACCTCTTCACTAATGTGCTAACATGAGGAAATAATCCTCCAATGTTTATACAAACATGTTTCAAGAGCAAAGTAATTTTTGAGTTCTGTTTGATCATGTTTTGCCTTTTTGTTTATTTGTTTTTGCTATTCTCAGGAATGATATCAATATGTAGTCTTTTTGTTTGTTTGTTTTTGTATCAAGAGAAAGTTTATTCTCAAAGTGTGCAAGGAGCCTTTCTTTTCCTGCATTCTGAATGCACTTGTGAAGGACTTCAGCAGCTAGAGGGAACTGTTCTCAAATGATCTAGTGCTTAATCAGTGAGATTTTTAACAGCTAATTATCCTTTTTAAATTTTTTCTCTAAATGACATACAGATGAGTCCTGCTAATCCCATCTGCGAGTTTGGATTTGTGTGTTTTAATTGAAAGATTGAGAGCATTGACATTTATAGTTATTTTTGAAAGATAAATATTACTTTCTGTGATATTGATTTATTGATTGATTGACTGCTTTTGTGATATTTGGTACCTTCCTAATTTTCACTTGTTTTTACTATTTAGGTGTAATTACATGTATCCTTGGCTGCATAGATGGGTCTATTCATCTCCATACTGCCTAGGATTCCTCCAGCAATCACCTGTGCTAGTGACTTAGTTGTCATAAATTCCTCCAGTTTGTGCAATGCTTAGGAAGTTACCATACCTGATTTCAAAGAACCATTTTAATGAGAATAGCATGATACTGGCACGCACACACACACACACACACAATAAACTCAAAGATCAACAGAATAGACTAGAAGATCCACAATTAAATCCACACAACTGTATCTATGTGACGTGGACAAAGATGCCAAAAGCATACATTAGAGAAAATACAGCTTTTTGTGAAGTGGTGCTGGGAATATACACTTTTCAACAAAGAAAGCTAGACACAACTCTCATGCTCTACATTCAAACTGAATGAAAGACTTTAATGTTAGACGTCTGAAACTGTAAGGGAAAACCTTTAAGAAATAGGTAAAGGTGCTTCTCAAAAGAATTCCAACACCCTTAGGAAATGACACCCTGAATTGACAAATGTGATTGCATACATTTGAAAAGAAAATGATAAATTAAGTGAAGAGAAAGCCTACAAAATGAGGGGAAAATCTTTTCTAATTACACATTTGATAGAAGACGTATATCAATACTACATAATAAACTAAAATTATTCTAAATACCCCCAAACCAAACAACTCCATTAGTAAATGGGCTAATAGGACAGATAGTTCTAAAAAGATAAAGTACAAATTGGCAAAAAAAAAGAACCCATACAAAAAATGTTCAACATCCGAATGCAAATCAAAACTAGAGTGAGAATCCATCCATCTGACCGCTGCTAGAATGGTTAAAACACATAACAGAAATTGGGAGGGTGTGAGGAAAGGGAGTTCTTTACATTGCAGGTTTCCCTGCACCTCCGTATCTACTGCAACACATTATTCACTGTAGTCACATTATGGGATTAGCCAAAAAGTTTGCTCACACATGAACAGATAAATAAAATATGGTGTATATATACAATTGAGTTGTATTTAACCACAGTAGAGAGAAAATTATTCCATTTGCTGGAAAATGAGTACAATTGGAGAACAACATCTTAAGTCAGACTCAAAGACAAATGTCGCATTCTTTCTCGTTTGCAGATCTTAGAATTTTTATAGATACATAAAACCATTAATGCATAAATGATATTAATGTAAAAAGAAAATTGGAGAACATTATGAGACTGGCCAGGGCAAAAAATAAAATAAGAGAGAGAAAGAAAAAGAGAAGAAAGGGCACAGTATGAAGAGAAGATGTTCCACCATGGATTTGGTACCAGGTCCCCTGTGTATACAGTATGGCCTCCAATTTAATGATTCCTGAGTATGAAAATAATCCATTTAAAGGACGCAGATATTATCAAATTAATGTCCCACAAAAAAATTCATGCTTGACTTAATATACACCTCAGCAAAAAAGCACCTTAAGGGAGAATGCTTTTTCTGTGTTTAGAACTCTGGGTTATAGTCCATCACTGAGGAAAAATCAAGGCAGCTTGAACGTGGCATCCACAGCCAAAAACAGAATCAAAATGCAATCAATTAATACATGCACTAGCACTCAGCTCCTTTTGTCACTCTTATATTAATCCACAGTTCTTTCCCCAGGAATGCTGAGTCTTACTGTGGCCTAGTCTTTCCACCTCAATTAGCATAATCAAGATACCCCCCCCCACACACACACATACACACACAAAGCATGTCATAGGCCAGCTGAATCCAAACAACCCTTCATTGGAACTCCCTTCGCAGGTGATTCTGTATTGCACCTAGTTGAGATGCTTATCAAAATAGAAACTGACCAGTACATATCTTGTCATTCCCTGCTAACTTACATGCCAGATGCTTCCAGAAAGTTTTGATACTTAGTGTCTTGAAAAGTTTTTTTTTTAACAATATCCTTAGGCAAAAAGGAAAATGTTTGATTTTGTTTTTAAAGTAATTTTGTTTTGTTTATTAAGTAATAACATAAAAGCTATTTAATATGCATTTATATCCTAATAACTTCATAATTGTTTGAAAAAGTAATAGACATAAATTAAAAGAAAAATGGTATTTTATTTCCCTCATAAATAAACATAATTGATTTTTCATAGCGTAGTCACATTGAATACAGTATAACCTTGAATCTTAGAACAAAAACAGCCACCCATCATTATTTCTTGCTTTACAGTGATTTAATTGATCTCATCTTGGCATTTTCTTTTTGTGCATAATGATATTCATCCAAAAATACACTTTGATAGGCACTGAAGGGTACGCATGTAGCAAGAGTTGCTCACTGGTAGAACAGTTCGCTCTCATGGGATAAGCCCAGGGTTTGATTTCAGTGCCACACACAGACACACACACATGCACACAGAGAGAGGTGGGAGACAGAGGGAGAGGAGAAGGAAACACCAAGAGAGAAACAGAGTGCAGAGTGAGAGAGAGAGAGAGAGAGAGAGAGAGAGAGAGAGAGAGAGAGAGAGAGAGAGAGAGAGAGAGAACGAGCAAAACGTCAACCAGTTTACAAGCGTGATCCTTGTAAAATGGGAACTTGCCTTGGGCTAGTATTCTGTGCTGTAGCCAATAGACACCTTTTCTACAAAGATGAAGGCACCTGTGCTAGCCTTGTCCCTACTGGCCTCAGAGACTTCAGTTGAAACTGTGGAACCATAGTTATACATTGTCGTGTTCACTGATTTATTTCCTTTTAATTAAAAATTACTCCTTGTCACCTGTCTTCAGAACTGATGACCTGTACTTGACACAAGTTTACAGGATGTCTGCTCAAATTCCAATTTTGTTTTAAATTTTAGGCATCCAGTGGTTGTTTTTCTTTTTCATGAAGAATATTCTCCAGAGTCCCCTTAGTAATTTGTTCATAATAAAATTGGTTATGTGCCTCAAAGTCCTTAATTTTCCTGGGAGAGAGCTGTGCTGACTACACCTTTCTGACCTGACAGTTACTTTCTATTGCCACATGGATGCTATTCCACAGGGCTGCTTTAAGGAACTCAGGCTCCACTAGTTATCACTGCCTTTTGGGTAGTCTGCATGTAGTTCTCTGTTGATTAAAAAAAATCCCTGTGATCAAAGAGCCGGCCATTGAGTTCTTGTCAGAGACCAGTTCCCTTACTAGGGAACCCACTTGGAAACTGAACAGCCAATATGCTTACTTTGAACAGGGGTCTAGATCACCTCCCCTTAGGGTATGCAGCTTTGCCAGGCCACAGAGGAAGATGATGCAGCCAGCTTGATGAGACCTGATGGGCTAGGACCAGATAAAAGGGGAGGAGGTCCTCCCCTATCAGGGGACTAGGGAAAGGGCAATAGGGAGAGAAGAGGGAGAGTGGGTGGGACTGGGAGGAGATGAGGGAGGAGGATACAAAGTGAATAAATTGTAACAAATGAATATTTAAAATTTAAAAATATCCATGTAGTTTAGGTTTACTACAGTTTAACTACCATCAGCCTAAACCTTAACTGACTCTAATCTATTTAATTTTTAGTCTCCACAACTTCCTAAATATGAATAAATTTGTTTTTAAAAGCTCTGATTTCCTCACCATGTTCAAATGTTTCCATTATTTTCTCCAGATTCTCCAACAAGTTCACATTAGACCTATGTTGGACATCATAGATTGGACTACTCTACATGCTTCTGCACTCTGTCTCTGAATTCTAATGCATTTATGGTGGTCCATGCCCACCTATAGATCCTTTCTCATTGTGCGTAATATATTTAGATTTGTATGATTTGTATAGGGGTGTAGTGATTTTCCTTGGGATACTTTACACTTTTTTTTCCTCCAAGTACTTGGAGTACCATCACAATATATTTATATTTCTATTTGGGTATTTTTTGAGTCTCAAGTTGAGTTAATTCCTATATACAGAACAGTTGGTTTGGAGCAAGACCACCTCATGAGAGACTTTTTCTGTTTACATATTTCCTAAAAGAGAAAAAGGCCAAATTTCCTACTGTTTCCTACTTTAGTTTTCAATGTGGGTTTTAAAATTTGCCTTCTTTATGACTCTTACTTACTGACGCTGATTTTGGCATGTTCAAACTTCAACTTAAAATACCTACTTGACCTCTCATCTGATACGGGCTTCCAGGTGTCTGTTCTGTCTCCTTCATTGAATATTGGCCAAATGGCTGGTTGACTGCTTGCTGGGCAGAGAGCCTGGAGTTTCCTATACGTGGGTACTCCAACCACTTAGCTACATCAACATCTCCTGTCTCTGTGTCTCTTTTCTCTTGAAGTTCAAGCTCTTAGGCAGCATCTAGAGCCAATTCATTTCAGTGCATGTTGTTTTCTAGGTCTTCTGAGGCCAGCAGATTCTCCAACACAAACCTCAATACTGTCAGATCCAGAGGATTTCCAGATACTTCTCTCTACATTTTTGAGGCCTAATTTGATGTTCCAATTGTTCCCAAGATTAATTAACCCAGGAAGTAAGAAGAATAACAACTATTAAATAAAATAGGAAATACAATAGAATCTAGTGAATATAAAGGTGATTTATGAACTTTAAAGTCAGGATATTAAAAGTCCAGACTTGTAACCTTAATTCAATTCTCTTTAGCATTGGGACCTTCAATTAAATTATCCCAGAACCAGTTGCTACAAACTATGGTGAAAGTTGAGAAGCTCTTCTTTCCCCCAGCAGAGGGGCCTGCAAAGCACTGTAAGAGGAAACTTGCCAAGAGGTGGCCCATGGGGTGACTGCCTGTGCTGTCTTCACTTTGAAAGAACCATAGGATTCCTTCATTCCTAAGCATTCTCCAGCTGCCCTGTGGGAAAACCAAGTTTTATTCATTCTAAGAACAGGTCAGGAGGTTGTAAATGTATCATCTTTCTCACTGGACTTAGTCCTCTTCCCCACAGAGAGATTGCAGCCAAGAATTTGGGAATCTAGGCTGAGAGGTAAAAGTCATCCACGAAAGAGCCATTTTCAGAAAGCATGAAAGTAGTTTTTTTTTTTTTTTTCACCAATATCCATCTCTTGGTCGGTAAACTACTGCATCAATATGGATGGACATTAACTATACCATCTCCCAAGGACTTCAGGAACAACAACAACAAAGAGGAGAAAGGTCAGTGAATAGGACCAAACCACACCACAACAAAAAACCTTTTAAGTATGTGAACTCTAGGTGAGCCGCTATCTGACATGTCAAGGGTCAGCACTTTTTCCAGCAGGTGTGAGGGATACAGAATGAGTGTGAGAAGATGGTACAAAATACATGCTTGTCATGAAAGGGCACTTGTATGTCCTGCTCATGTCTTCTGTACGGAGACCATGTTGGCACCTTTGTCTCTCTTTCTCTTAGATAAAGACCCATATGCAGGTAGAGTGACTTGTGCAATAACAACATAGAGTCTGTCTGATGACAGAGCCAATACAGTCTTCCTATTACATTGTGCTTCCTCTAAAGTGTTCAGTGTGCCTTTCTACTACCATAAAATCCTAGCGTTCTGACCTGGCTGCAGTGCAGACATAGGAGAAAGAGTCCATGGGAAGTTTGAATAGCCTGTCGGATTGCTATTATCAACTTGCCATTTCTTTTGCTGGCACAAATACAGCCTCAGAAAGTCAGACATGGGAAGATGTAAGTAGTTTTATGGGCATTCTGTCTGTCCTTCTGATGACACTGTGCTGAAAACTATGGAAATGAAATCTCCATTGGGATCTAAGTGCAGCATAGCATCTCCTTATTTGGTACAGGAAGCTTTCTTTAGTGAGTCCATGGGAATACAGACAGCAGGATGCAACAACGCATCCACATCTGCTTTCATAACAATTTCGTTTTAGTAAAGTCCTGTACGCCAGATATGTTTAAGACTCGTTGTGGATAACTCTTCCTACAGGGCAATATAAGTTTAACCAGGAAAAAAAATAATTTACCATTAGGAAATCACAGAGAAAATGTTATCGGGGCACACAAGCTACTGAACCATCCTGAAATCACAGCAGTGCCTGATAACTGAGGGTCATACAAATTTCTGCCAGGAATAAGCAATGCTGGTTGTTTACATAAGCCAGTCTAGAAAACTATAAGTGACAAAGAGGCAATCAGGAGGCAGTCTGACAGATGCAGAAAGATCATGGACACTGCAGAGTGTGCCCTCTGTATACCTGACTCATTATTCAAAACTATTGCTCAGGTTCAAAGGAAGATAGCAATAGTATGATTAACTAACTTGTTCCTAAGACTTAAAAGCACTGAGGAAGTTGTTCTAAAATTCAATAAATCTGTGCTTTCATCTTACATGTTGGTTTGGTTTTCCTGAGCATTTATGCTAGGGGAGAAATGCTTTGTTCTCTGCAGGCAAATGCATGTTTGCTCTAGGGAAAGCAATAAGGAAAACTATTTTAGGAAGGAGCCACATGACTCAGTGTGGGAGAGATAATACTGATAAGCATGAGCCAGGTCACTGATAACTCTATGGCCAAGTGATCCTTTGGATAAGACCACAGATTTTATCTGCAAGAAATGTCTGAGTTATGCATCTATATTTTTGGATTGAATTAGTTGCGTTGTGGGGCAGAGGACTGCGGATGGTGGGACATAGTAACGGAAACCGTGAGGCATGAACCCAGCCACAAGTTAGGCCTGAGCTCCCCTCAAACACACATGTTTTCCCAGCTGACTTTCTGCATCCAGTGGCTCATAAATTTTAATCGTGTGTCATCAACCTGCCTTACAGACGCGTTTTCAGCGTGGATATTCATGGTGCTGTCACATCTCCATGAAGCAGCCAGAACAGTGGCTCTATTACCTCTGTCTCCTCCTACCTCTGTCTCCTCCTACCTCTGTCTCCTCCTACCTCTGTCTCCTCCTACCTCTGTCTCCTCCTACCTCTGTCTCCTCCTAGTGTCTGAGAATCTAATGCCTCTGGCTTCCAGCTGCATGGTGTGGCTTCTCATCACAAGCCTGCTTTATCTCTGGGGAATGACACATGACACTGTCCTCATTTAGGTTGTGGACATTGTCCTTTTAGTCATACAAAAGACATTCCCTATAGCTGAGCCTTATGATTTTAGATGTGTCTTTGTCTTTTTCCACAATAATTTTTATTTATTCTTCGAAATTTCATACATGTATAAAATACACCTTGAAGATAACTACCCAAATTTCCTTCTCCCATGCTCCCAAACACATTTTCTTCCCAATTTCCTGTCCTCTTTAATATTATTATTGTTGGTCATGTTACTGTTAGTGTTATTATTATTTTTTATTATTTTATTATTAGTTATTGGTGGTGTTATTATCATTATTATTTTAACCCATCAAGTCTAATTACTGCTGTTTATGTGTTTGTGAATGTGAATCAAACCTCATACTGGCTGCAGTAAGTTAATCAGTGACAACCTATACATACCAAATTACAATCCTTGGAATTTGCACATTTCACTGTATCTGTGAAATGAAGCTTTCAAGATGGGACTGAGTTAAGGATTTTGAGATGGTAAGACTTCCCTGTGTTATGGGCTTGACCTTCAGTTCCATTGCTAACAAAGAGGCAAGATAAAATGACAGCTATACCAAAGAAGAGACAAAAATGTAAGTACCAAAGCGAAACAGAGAAATGCTGCCAAAAGCAAAGAACACTACCCCAATTTGCTTTTTATTGCCATAAAAGACCATGACTAAAAGCAACTTGGGGAGAAAAGGGTTTGTCTTACGGCCTACAGCCTATCACAAAGAGAAGTCAGAGCCAGAACACAAGGTAGAAACCTGAAGGCAGAAACCGAAGCAGGAGCCAGGAAGAAAGGCTGCTTACTGGATTGCTCTCCATGGTTTGCTCAGCCTGCATTCTTTTATTTTTATTTTTAATTTTTATTTATTCACTTTACATCCTGGTTGTAACCCCCTTCTTCCTTTCCTTCCAATCCTACCCTCCATCTTTGTTTCCCCAAACCCCTTCAGCCCTACTCCTCACAGAGGGGAGCTGCCTATTCACCCACCCCAGTATATCAAGTCACATCAGGACTGGGCTAATTCTCTTCCCATGTGTCCTGGTAAGGCAGTCCTGTCTGGGGAGAAGTGATCAAAAAGCAAGCAAGAGTCTATATCGGAGACAGCCCCAGCTCCCCTTACCAGTGAGCCCACATGAAGCCTGAGCTACCCATCACCTACATATATGTAGAGGACCTAGGTCCAGTCCATGCATGGTCTTTGATTAGTGCTTCAGACTCCACAGATCCCTTTGGGCCCTGATCATTTCTTTAAGTGCTTCTTGGCCGTTCTATATTCCTCTGCTGAGAATTCCAGGTTTAGCTCTGTGCCCCATTTTTAATTGGATTATTTGGTTTGTTGGTGTTTACTTTTTTGAGTTCTTTATGTAGTTTGGATATTAGCCCTTTGTCATATGTAGGATTGGTAAAGATCTTTTTCCAATCTGTAGGCTGCCATTTTGTTCTAGTGACAATGTCTTCTGCTTTACAGAAGCTTTTCAATTTCACATCACAGGACCAGCTGCCCAAGGGTGGTACCACTTATAGTGTGCTGGACTCTTCCATGTCAATATCTAATCAAGAAAATGCCCCACACACCTGCCTACAGGCCACTTGTTGGAGGTATATTCTCAACTGAGGTTCATCTTTGCTGAGGACATGAGATCTTGTCAAGTTGACCAGATATGATTTACTCTTTGGCACTCTAGAAATTTAAGTACCTGTAACTTTTAGCTACTTGGATTGCAGTAACTTGTTACATCAACCCTAAAATATGGTGTATCCTAGCACATAAGTTTCACCCAGATAGATTTATAGGAACTATTAACACATCCAGATAGATTAGAAGGAACTCAGCTTAGTTTTTGTTTTCCTATTTTAATAAATGCCTCCCACCAATAAAGTCAGAGATAAGAAAGCATTTCCAATCCCATAACCCAGATGAGACTTAGAGTTGATACTTTGTGAAGACAAATATTCTAGCAACAAGGAATTGGAGTTTACATCAATTATGAGGCGGTGTTAACTGTTACTGTCTTCAAGGAATACCATTTCCTTTCTCCTGTCTTTAAATCTTTGAGAACTACCCCTGCCATTCTCAGTCACCTAGTAGAAATCTGAAGCCAAACACTGTTTCCATGTTAAGAATTAAGTGATAATTTATGGAAATTATTATGTCATATAAATACAGGTGTACTTTACTTTTGGTCCTATGGTTCATTAGTAAGATCCACTTAACTGCTCTTGAATTGTGTGTGTGTGTGTGTGTATGGTTTTGTTTTCTTCAAGTATGAAGGTGTGATTTGCAGATGCTATTTTAAATTCATAACATAGAGCCCTCAGAAACAAAATTAGAAGATGAGGAACATTTGGCAGGTACTTGAGAAGATGCTGTTCTTTTCTGAAAGCAAGGCTTACTGTGAACAGAAGATTTAGCTGTTCTGATCTGGAGCTAATTACATGAGATGGTGTTGGCATATTTGAAACCTCTCTGGTGTCTTAATTGAGGGGTTGCCCAGATAAGATTGGCTTGCAGC
>CM053760.1:41960964-42023312 GCA_028658305.1 Pachyuromys duprasi
CCTTAGGGGGTTGTGAATAAAACATGGGGAAACTTTATATTTACATAACAATGCATGTATAATTTTAAGTGTTATATATATGTACATACATAAATATATTTTTAAAGGAAGTTACAGCACTTAGGGGGATGATACTTCACCCCAAGAGTCATAGATTATATAGCAAGAACTCCAGTGCCAAGCATGGGCCAGGGGGAGTTTGAGACTCCCCAAGCAATACAAGCTATTGCTATTGTGCTTGATTGCCTCCCAGAAAATGAAGTTAAGTCCCTATTGCTGGAGACATCACACACTTTGGACATAAGACTTGGAAGAACTGAGCTGGAGCTGACCTTGAAGCCTCCCATAAAGATTATACTATCTGGAAGTTCTATGCCAGCAGCCAAAGTAGAAATCTGACCAACAGTCCTACGCAGCTATAAAGCCTATGACCCCTGATAATCACCACGGCAAAATATCCCCAAAGCGCAATAGGAAAACCTGTGTACTGGGGTAATCAAGAGATGTCTAACTGTTTGCAAGGCCTGCTCAATGGGAAGAAATTCATGCCTACTTCTTTAAACCTAGCCAGTTAGTTGTAGCTGGCAGACGTCAGAAACCCCTCAGGGAACTCACTACTGCCATTCCTCAAACCAGTATAATTCCTAACTGGATGCTAAATGCCAGTCATTAAATCCACAGGTAAGAGTAGTTTTTCCCATATCAGAGAAGCTTGTTTTAAGCTGACATACACTGTCAGAGAAATCTACAAGTGGTGGGAATGCGGAGAACAGCAGAGTGGGATGCGCAGCCCCAGGACAGCGGTGCAATAAACAACTACATGTCAAGAATGATGCAGAAGTGGAGAAGGAAAGATTGTGAAAGCCAGAGGACCAATAAATCTGCTACCAGATAGTATGTTCTAAATATAAGTGGTTATACCCACGAAATATCAATAATATAGCTGTTTAAGAAAAAAAAGACAAACATAATAACACCAGTTGATAGACCAACATGAAAGAGGAAAATATCACAAGGCTTTCCCCCTAGAAGAATTGTTTCAGGCAGTTAATGAGCACTAAGACAGCAGGAGAGAGATTCAATGTATTTCTGGGGAAGAGACCCTTGATAGGATTTATAATCCTGAACTGTCATCCTTAAACAAATATCCATCTGAGCAACACATAGTGGACTCACTGGGCGATATTACACATACATATGTGTATACA
Organism: Pachyuromys duprasi; assembly: GCA_028658305.1. Classification (NCBI taxonomy): domain Eukaryota; kingdom Metazoa; phylum Chordata; class Mammalia; order Rodentia; family Muridae; genus Pachyuromys; species Pachyuromys duprasi. The sequence goes on from CM053760.1 coordinate 41,962,173, forward strand.
GAGACACATGCATATAGGCACAATAATAATGGCTAAAGAGGAGGTTATGAATTTGAGGTGGAGTTGGGGGGACACAAGAGGGGCTGGAGGGGTGGAGTGAGGGATGAAAATGATTACAGTACACTTGTATGAAATTCCCAAAAATGGAGAGTGTGTTTGAGGAAGACAGTGGCATCAATCTCTGGCATCTACACACACATGTACACAGGGACAGGTAAACATACTTATTCATACATATGCACTAAAACAAATTATTCAGATTATTTTGTTGAAAAGAAACATCTCTGGAATCACATGAATGTACACTAATATACTTAAATCTCTGCACACACCAATTTTAAACAGAAAGTCAAAATCTGCTGTTCTCCTTTTTATTGGACTATTACTAACTAGGCAGGAAACCTAGCAGTTTACTTATCAGACCAAAAAAAAAAACAAAACAAAACAAAAAGCGCGAGTGTTTGACAGATGAAAGCTATAGCCAAATGTTATGACTTTATTTGAATTACATTATAGAGACAGAGCATGCTAACCCATCAGCCTCAAGTTATTGCCCTGTTACCCATGGCAACAGATACTTTCTTCATTTTTCAATAATGCCAAATCTCGAGTAAATATCACAACATGAGAAACAGATGTTAAAATGTGACACTCCAGGTCACTGCATCGCATGCCTGTTCCTTCCTGAGTGCATGGTAACACGGGCGTGGCTGAATGGATTAAAATAGCACTATGCACATGACACAAGCAGAAAACTGCCTTGAAGCTAAGGTAGTAATTAAGTGGAAGAAACTAGTTTATATGCATAATGCTCATCTTATATGAAATTTGATTTATACCAATAATCAAGATCAAAGATATATTCCATTTTTATTTCAAATATTTTACTCATAGTATCTCCTTTCTGCATCACACAATCTTTCAATTTATTAAAGAAACATCTTTGTCTTAAATAGAAAACTCATATTTTGTTATGTGCTATTATAAATTGTAATTTTAAAAGCCCAGAGTATCTAAATAAATAAGAAGAAAAAATAAACTTCTCACTATAATATTGCTCTCTAAAAGTACTTTAATACAAATTTAGTTCCAGCTACTTTCTCATATCCATATCAATGTCTATATTTACTTGAGAAAAATTAGTGGATGAAAGTATGAAGTGTTTCCAGTTACTCCTCATCTGCAGGATCATTTTTAAATCTGGTGAATGATGCCCTGATATAGATACGCTATAATTTATTCAACTAATCACTGATTTCTGTGCATTTAAATTGCCTCCAATGCTTTGGTTTTATAAATATTATGGCAATGAACAAATATGTAGCTTAATCTTTCTACAAATTCTTGATTATTTCCTCATCATAAATTCCAAGAAGTGAAATTTCAGGGTCAAAAGGATGCATGTTAAAAATTGGAGTACATAACTGCTAAATTGCATCCAGAAAGAGTATACCAAATTATGTTCCCACTAGAGGTGAGTGGATGACACTTTTCTGACAAAGTGCTTTTCCAGTTTGCTACTAAACTTCCTTAACTCTAAGAGGCAAGTTTCTTCAAATTTCAATATGTTTAAAATCAGGTCACATTTTTAAATTGATTCAATAGCAAAACTTAACTAGTAGCATTTTTTCCTTCTTAGTGATGTTTATAAAATGTACAATGCTATCAGTGTTTTAAATTCTAAATAAATTTAAATTTGCCTCACTCTACTGTTAAATAAGTGATTGTTAGATAAACACATAGAAGCATTCGATTTTTATAGAAACATACTTTCATCACTGGCTGTCATGCTAATGATTTCTGTTCTGATGAATAAAAACCTTATATTTTATCCTATTACATTACATTGAAACATTTAATAAAATAATATTCAAAAACCTTTTCAAATGAATAAGCATTCACTGTAACAATATTTGTGCTCATATACTAATTTAAAGCTTATTTTACTATAACAGTTACCTTTGTCAGGTCACTGTCTTAAACACAAAAATTTACAAGTTATCCATTCACTGGTTAACTTCATGGTAACAGAGGCAGACTTGGAAATGAGTTAAGGTTTGAATGTCGTGGTCTAGTGCATCTGAACAGATTGTAGGCTTAGTTGTTAACTACTAGTCTACCATTTATTTGGGTTCCCTGGGTCATCATTGCTTGGTTACAATGATACAACAGGATCCAGCAGCCCAGTTGCTAGTGTTCTTTGCTGATGACTCTTCTCCACCTCTGTAATCTGAGAGAAGGATCAATTGTGTAGTGTGAGAAAGTCTGTCTGCTGTACTAGTTGATAAAATCCCATTGAGTTTATAGAGAGCTAAGGGTGGTTGTGCAATATGACAAAGTAAGGGACAGAAATGTGCTCCATCCAGATCATCAGCTGAGTCTACAGGTCTTTCTTTGGCAGTGTCTAAACCCAATGAATGTGCTCAACCAATGCTGTAATAAACTAGTTTAATAAACAATTATTGTCTGCTAAGCATTAATGACAGGTACATAAATTTTTTTTTGCCTCAGAATACCAGCAAGTGAGGGGTATGAATAAGTCCTACCAAGTATTATAGAATACAGCTTTTTTTTTCTTACTGATGCATTCTGGACAGTGGACATGCAAGAGAACACTGGAGAAAACAAGAGGAAGTTGGAAAGGGCAGAAAACCACAAGAGGAGACTGATTGGTTGGCTGAGGCACGGTACAGGAATGGGGACTGGGAACGCCTAATTAGCATGTGATGGAAGATGAGAGTGAAGTGGTCCAAGGACACATCTGGACAAACAGAAGGAATCAGCTGGAAGATATCAAAAGGAGGTGGAGTGGGAACTTGACTTTTGAACACAGAGGAAAGTACAAGGTGAATTCTGGGCTGCTTATCAGAATTTGATGGCTAGCTTTGGTAGGTATTCTGTAATTGTTCAAATTAGGCCACCGGAGAAGGTTCCCACTCCAGCATAAACTGTGAACTGCTCATCCTTTCCTACACAACTAGAAGAGATGAGAGTAAAGCATGGTTTCTCCATACTGCTTGCTTGATTTTTAAAACAAATGATGGATTTATACATACATATATATATATATATGCCTCAGTAGAACCAAAAGTATGATTTTCTAAATGTTTATTCTTATTATTTTTAGTTATGTATATATTTGCGTAACTTTTTGTGGGAGTGCCCATGTGTGTTCACTGTCAACAGAGGCAGAGGCTTCAGTTACAAGCTGGAGCTGGAGTTACAAGCAGTTGTGAGCTTCCTGACATGATGCTTGGAACTAAATTCAGAACCTCTGAAAGAGGTATGCACTTTAACCCACTGAGCCATCTTTCCAGCCCCCCAAAGGGTAATTTTTATAACCGGCATCACACCCTTGTGCTGCTGTTTTCCCAAAGAACTTTAGTGGCTGGCCATGAGAGCAGAGGTAGCCCAAGATTCTCAAAGTGTTAACTTCTGATTTGCATCTAGAACTTTGGAATATGACAGAACTTCAGTATGGATTATATTTTTCAATCTATAGTTAAACCAGGGTTAAAAGGAACAGTACTAACTGGGAGCTTGGTCGTATCAATTGGCTGAAGGAGAGAATGCAGAAGATAGTGAATGTGAGCCGCACACGCATCAAACAGGTATCGATGTACTATTTTCATTCACTGTCTTGTTCAGCTTGACTTGCAAACATTCAAGAGCTTTGGCTTCTCTGGGGTGTTACAATCAGCTTTAAGCATATTCATCACGCTTAAATAAATTTGCTTCTGAAACCAAATTGTTGTTCTAATATGGGTTAATTGATAACAGCCAATAGTAAGGCAATTATTGAAGATCTATGCATTAACAAATAGTTACATTAAATAATGTGGAATAAATTTTAAAAAGAAAAAAAAAACATGCCAGCTCACACAAGCATATGGTTTTCATTTGAAGAGGAGGGGCTGGAAAGAGGCTCTGTGCTGAGGTTCACTTCATGGCTTCAGGCAAAACTGGGAGATTAGCAGAAACTGCAGGGGAAGCAGAGCTGCCTGCATTGGAGGCATTTGAGCCAGTGCAGGGCAAGTCTCAAAAGATCTTTTGAATTTGGGAAGAACAGATTCTTGGGAGAGGATGAATAGTTCCGTTTCTTTCCTTCCTGCCATCATGTCTTTCTTTCTGGTTTGTTTTCAATGTTACCTAAATAATGTCAACATATGACGTGGCACAGAATTTAAGATGCTTCTCAATTTACTAACTTAAGTTTTGCAAATGGCAAATGGGAAATGCATCCCACTTGATGTCTCCGAACGTGGTCCAAATGACCTCTTTCCAAAATGGGAAGAGAATATGAAAGAAAGCATAAAGCCCAATGATACAGTTAGTGGTGGTAAAACAAGTAAATAAAATAACTGAAGCAATTCTATATACAGCTGACACTTCCCAGAGGCATATTCCAACTGACCATCACTAGATACCTTGTGAAGAGCAGGATTTTTCGTGTGCTGTAAGACATTGAGCAAAACAAGACATTGTCCTAAAACAAGACTTTGCCTCAGTTTTGTTTAAGGACCAGAAGTTACACACAAAGCGGCTATCTTTCTAGATGACTTTTGTAATTCTTGCAGGGCAGTGATGGAAACCAAATTTGAGATCCTTAGAAGTTATTTCATAGGTATGAAATTAAAGCGGGGTGGCATTTATACCTTGGCAGTAAAGGCAGGAGAGGGCAAAAAAACTGTTTCTTTCTGTCTTCACGCTTTATAACTGAAGCTTCAGGAGAATAACTACAATGGTAGGTATGGTATGATGTGAAATGGTATGGTATGGTATGGTATGGTATGGTATGGTATGGTATCATATGGTATGGTATGGTATCATATGGTATAATATTGTAGCTATGGCATGGTATGGTAAATATGGTGTGATATGGTATGCTAACACACTTAGAACATTTAGGAGGGTTGAGAAAATGCTAATGCCCCAGGTACAAGCCAGCTATTTTCTGACCCATGACTCCATGAGATCTGCAGAAGCACAGTGAAAGAAGCGTTAGCAACACCAACAGGAGCCAGAGTTTTCACCCAATCACATAGAGCCATCAAAAGTATTGTCCTTACCCTTCAGGTCTACTCTGCTTGCTCATGTTCCTCTCCTTGTGGGCAATTAGGGTGACAAGTTGTAGTGAACAGGTAAGGAAATGGAAAAGAGACTAATAATGCCTTGCCTCCCTGACTAGCCTCCAACTGCAGAGTTTTGGACTTAAAATTGGCCATTGTTAAAGGAAAATAGAAATTCTAATTTTAAAAAAATTCAGAGATTTTGCCACTTTATTGCAGTTGTAATCTGAGTTAATTTCATATGCATTTATCTTGGCTCACAATTGCAATGGTTTTAACCCATAATCTACCATCCCTATGCTTTGGAGCCTATGGCAAAGCAGCACATCACAGCTGTACATAAAGCTGCAAGAAAGCTGCTAAACCCACAGTGGCAGAGAGATGAAACAGAAAGGAAGAGGAGGAGCCAAGTTCCCAATGTTTCCTCTGAAGGTACAATACCAACAGCCTAATTTCTTTCCACAGACTCTTGTAGAGCGACCTCTCAATAGCACCTCCTGCTGGAAACTAGCTGTAACACCAATGGTTTATGAAGAAAGGCATGTCAGCATTTTCTGCATTCAGCTCTCTAAATCAGCTCTAGGGAAATGTAAGCCCTGTTTAAGCCAAGGACATCCATCCTGGGTTAGACAGCTGCCCCTTCAGGTAAGAGAATCCCGTCTTCTCTGACATACCTTCAAAGTCTGAATGCTGAAATACTTTATTTTCTCTAGGAGTGAGCTAAAGTTGGTAGTTCTAATAAATTTAAGAAAAGAAACCAATAGACACCCATGTGATATGGGCAGCAATTCTTACAAGTAAGAGTTTACTTTCAAGTCGGGTTTCGTATTATCCTAAACTATAGTTTTCTCTACAGGGACAATGTTTTCATCCCATGCTACATTAGACTTGGGAGGTTTGTGAAGCACCCAACAACAAATTAGAAGAGGAAGTCAGCATATGTGTCATATATTGTGTGAGTTAGGCACAGCCTTCCAGATCTGCCTGATGAGCTGCAATATGCTTTATTTGGCTATAAAAAAAGGGATACATCTGTTCTTTAAAAAAAATCACTTGTAGCTAAGTGAAGATAGGTTAGTTTTTAATCAGCCCTTTCCTAAGAGCTTCTTCATTAGTGTTGTTCCTTTTAAAATAGTGTACTAAAATGCATGAGTGTCTAGCAATCATATATTACCAACCAAATGACTGGTAGTTCCATGTACTAAAATTCCAACAAGGTAAAGCCAGTTCCTAATACCTTCATAATTGAGCCACTTGCTCAGTCAACAGGATTGCTGAACTTTGGTTTCTCTGTGTTGAAAGTAATGCTTGATTACTAAGAACACAGACACCTCTGCATCAAAGCTGGTCAAAATCCTCAGAAAACAGAAAGGCGTAGGCCACTCCGAGGAACCTTTATGAGTCTGGATACTTTGTTTAAAGAAAAAAAAAAGTTTTCAAACCTCTAATCATGTTGGATATATAGAGACAGTTTAACCGTAATTTTAAGGTATGAATTATGAAACTACAATACCAATCTGCTGGGCAAGATATACCCATTAGTGCAATAGTGTCATGACTATTATGGAAGTAACCGATTGGCCTCTGATTGGAATAAGGCCCACTGTACAAAAGGAAATTCATGCTTGGTACTGTAAATTAAAAAAAAAATAAGTATGACCTGGCTGAAGAGAACTTATGTCCTAACTAAAGACTTCCCACCCTTGTTCAGCTAGAGTGACATGGCATCCATCTTCCTTTCGAAATCCTTACGTTTACACCCATAGACAAATGATACTCTCAGATTTAAACAACGACAAAAAAAAAAAAAGCTTCTCTTTGCAATTAATATCAGTGAGTGCAAAGATTCATAGCTCAGCCCTAAACAGGACATTTATGAAACTCCTTTTCAGACTAAGAGAACACTGAAGAGGGGATGGGAAGAATTAAAAGATATGGAGAAGGGCTTTAAAATACTATGCTTTGGGTATGAAACAAGCCGTAAAATAATAATAATCATGTAGTAATTACTACCATCTGCACTAGGCCTGTTCAAGACTGGAACTGTGAACAGTGAACACAGATCATGGAAGGAATCATAGGGTCCTACTTCTCCCTTATTAACTGTTGGAATCTTTTTTGGATTTAGTGGGAGGGGCGGTCATTGTCAGTGTACCCACTGATGAGCCCACAAAACTACAATGGATAGGCCCAAACCTGGTCAAAACTATGGCCTTTGTTAAAATCAATGGGTTTCACACACACACACAAAACCAACCAACGAACAGAAAAATCACAAATATGAGAAAGGGGCTTGTAAGGAGGTAGGATGGAGCTTGCCAACGCTGGAGAGAGATTAAGGGTAGGTGAAGAGTAAACAGAAGATATAATGAATATAAATGAAATTGTAAAAAGCAAATTTAGGAAAGGATTTTTAAAATAATTTTCACATAGTAGTATCAATTAAAGGAATGGTTTAAGAAATTTTTGTAAGTTTTCTTTGGAAGAGCCACACTACATGAACAGTAGTGACAGGAAGGGAGAATGGAAGCTGGTGGAGAGTGTGACAGGAATCAGGGATTGGCAGTGCTTCATGAGGTTGCAAAAAGTACTATCTCTATGAGAAACTATCACAATAAAAAATTCTTTATTTCCAGCCTGTCTTTTAACTCCAGGGCTCAGGTCTGAGCAGTACTTCAGGAAAGGACTCTACTTACTAGTACACCAGCGAGGTTTTCACCCTGAGTTTCTCATGCTTCTTACTTAGCCTTGGCTTACTGGTGATCCCTGCCTTGCCCTGGGGTGAATCCGGGACTGATGCTCACGAATTTAGACATTTCATTGACCTCATTGGGGAATGAGAACCTAAGTGAAGATCAACCCTTAAACAAACCAGCAGCATTTCTTTCTCCTTCCTTGTCTCCTTCTGCAGGCCACACTCCCTCTTAGAACACCACGAGGCTGCAATCCACACTAACCACAGACAAGCTGCACATGAACTTCAGTTTATTTTAGATGGCATCTTTTTGAATAAAACTTCCTGAGGGAGACTTTCTTAAGTTGAGTTCCCAGTGGGAGAAAATCAAATAATCAAAACTCTGGCAAGTCCTGGAGCTGGCCTTGCAGTAAGCTCACCGCTATCTACAAGGCTTCTCCACTCAAATCATCTGCTTTCAGTATCAGGTTTATGTATTTTCTATAGATCCACAATCTTTTTTTTTCCTTTTTAAAGACAAGAAAATTCAAGGTCCCATATGTGGTAATACATGTTTACCTGACATTCTACCCTTCTGAATGGAAAGGTAGTAGGGATTAACACAAAGAATGCTTGACATCCCTCAAGGAGCTGTGGTCCTCACAGTAGGAATGGGACTCTCAAGAAAGGAAGAATACCTAAGAATTGCTTCTCAGAAAGTTTTCACCGTGTGATGTTGGGCTCATATGGCCTGTCCCCTTCTGAAATAAGCCTTGGTGGAGGCCCGTTTGCTGTCTTGTGTCTGTTAGAGTAGAATCTATGTTTCTTGTTGCAGACTGTCTTCAAGCGGCCTCCAGTGTGTGATAATCCAGTCATTCTCAAGGTAGTTCCCCAGTGTTTGACTTGTATCCACAAGGCCTGAAACTTGCTAAGATAACTCATTAGCTCTGGGAGTGAGGCCCAGAAATACATGTCTCTGAAGTTATCTCTAAGTGATTCATACATTCAAGTTGGATAACAACTGCTGTAATCTAGATGTAGCAGTGATTAATGGGAACCCCATAGTACTGACACAAGGCTGCTGATTGATAACGCCTGGACCACAGTGCCCTTCCCTAGGAGAACATAAAGATGATGGCCCTAACATGCCCCGTACTAGAAGAATGAAGAGAGACCCCCATGAATTCACCACCTACCACTTCCCACCCCCTTAAGACTAGTTCTCTCAAAGAACAGTACACCTCTGGCCTGTGATTCCCATGGATCAGGGCAAGGCTACAGTTCACTTCATATTTACTGCTTGTGTGCATATACATATATGTGTGCAGGTGTATGCATGCCACAGTACACGTATGGAGGTCAGAGGACAACTTTGCAGGAACTGATCCTCATTCCCACCTTACTGAGCCAGGGTCTTTTTTTTGTTTCTGTTGCTTTGCTGTGTGCCCCAAACTGAAGAGCCCACAAGCTTCAGCCAATGCCAATTCTCGTTTCTATCTCTTATCTTGTCACAAAAGTGCAGGGATTGTAGCTGTGCACTATCATGTCCTTTTATTTGTGTTCTGGGGATCCAAGTCTAGTTGTCAATCACTTCTCTGATAGAACCTTTACCTACTAAGCTATCTCTGTAGCCCCAGACTCCACTGAAGACCACACTCCATGTAGTCTTTTCTCCACACGGACTTCTTTTCTCTCTCACAAATTTTCACTGAAGACTACTCCCTCTTTAGGTCTTGTACATCCATATTATTTCCTCAGGTTTCTTTAAGGGACCAGACTAAGACATTATTATGAGTTTTAATGACAGATGACTACAATGTTCTTTTAAGAGCAATAAAATGGTTGGGAATGATTACTGTTTAGTTGAAAAAAGAATTCCCAAATATTGGCAAGAGTATAATGGAAACTAACAGCTTCCAGAAGGTAAACTGATTTGCTCATGTGTCACTTTAACCCATTAGAGTTCTCAATGGACCTGAAGGCTGTAAACACACCATGCACTCTATAGGACTCCCTGACCCTATTTCTTACATCACAGCCTGGGATGACAAGGGAGGATTCATGAAGCAATAAGTCTCAGGCATCCAAAGAAAGGCAAGTATAGGGCGTCACTGAAGTTGAGGACCTAGCAAGTGATTAGTACTGGTGTCTGAGACTACCATTAGCACTAGACTATTATACAGCCTATCGCTGCTTACTGATACTTCATGTGGTACTTTGCAGGGCTAGGATGCAAGGCTGAGTTTACATTTTTGTTTTCTGAAGCCAACCTGAAATAAATAATTGCCATATCACTCTATTCAGAGTATGAATTAGGCCAATAAGTATTAGGCAAATAAGCAGAGCATCAACCTCATTATTTTTGCTTCCAATAGTTTCCTATTTGTTTCTAAAAACATCGTGTCAGTATTTTTAAACGTGTAGGGACAGAACTCAGTTATGATTTCTAATACTAGAAATTCTTAAGAAAGGAAGTGAATTCTTCGGGAAGGGACAAAACCTGTCCAGCACTTACTTAGGAACAATATTTAAGGCTTAAATCCATGGAGATCCTGAACACTAGTTTTCTAAGTGGCATTTAATTTTCCTATTTCTAAGTTTCCTGATGATGGTGGTTGTGGTGTATGAGCCTGTGGTCAGGTGGTATAGGAAAAGTAAGTTATAATAATGAAGGTGCTGGTTTTTAAATTAAGCCTGAATTTTTCACATGCCTTAAAGGTTATGACCAAAAGAAATTGCTTTCCCTGGGACCAAGGCACTATCTTACCACTCCAAGACAAAGATCCAGAAGCCTATTTAAACATTCTCCATGATTTATTTCCCAGACTGGGCTTACTATGAGTACTTCCTTCAGGGAAACACACTCTTCCTCCTTTGCAGCCCATTTCCTGTAGGAATGTATGTCTAGGAAATTATAACCACAGCATACTTTTTGGGTTTACAGCATCAACTCAGAGGCAACATTTGCACACACACACACACCCCACCTTCAAAAATGTGGGGATGAGGCAAAGTGAGGGAAAGAATATTCTACTTTCCTAAATGCTACTCCATTTTATTCAGTTAACTAATCAGTTTTACATAACAACTTTTATAGCATTTTCTTAGCTTATCTGGGGTTCCAAATTTACACCACTCAGCTTGAGGCTGGGATATTGGCCCGGAATGTGCAAACTCCAGATTTTACCGTAAGCACCGAAAAACAAAAATCAGTTCTTTCAGTGCTATATATTGATTCGCACAATCTGATTCACCATCAGGGTTCAGTTTAGTTGTAAGCACAGGATAGGACAGCTGTCGGAATATTCCAATAAACATATGTCTCTCACATTCTGTAGAAGAGTGTGGATGCTCAAGGTGTGTAGCAGAGCTGAGCCATGAACACGGTCATTACAAATATTCCCTTAAGGAGAAAGACTGACCATCTTTAGTTAAAGGAAGGTCTTGTGTGTGTGTGTGTGCGTGTGTGTGTGTGTGTGTGTGTGAGTGTGTGTGTGTGTATGTGTGTGTGTGGTGGTGGTGGGATGCCCACAGAAGAAGAAGGGCTGATGAACTATATAGAGCCTCATCTCCCTACACAAACTCCAACAATGCTGTCCTCTCTCTAGGTAAGGACTCAGAGAGCTCTAGTTGGTGGATACCCTGTGCAGCGATTCTGGGAACACGCTTGGTTTCTTATATGCCAGAGCTGCTTACTGAAAATTACTAAGTGGATGTGACTCGCTGCCAGCTGAAGAAACTCAGAGAGCAGAGGGCGCATTTCCACTTAATAACCATTAGTAGTGCTTAACGCTTACAACAGCCATCTTTTCTTAACCACAAACTCTCACGCCAGTGGTACAGGTGTAAGACATACTTTCAAAACTGAATGCACATGCTAATAAAAAAAGAGCAAAAAATATAGTGGCCACAGAATAAAGGAAATCTATCATTAAGAGTGATAATGGTCCTAGAACACTTCCTAGGCTCCCCACTTAAAGATGTTACATGACTTAATTACCACAAACAGGACATCTCTCCAATGTAGACACAGATTTTCTTATTTTATAGATGAGAAATCAAAAACTGAAGCAAAGTGAGGGAAATGAAGAGCAACAGTGGCTCTGAGCTCAGATGCTCAGGCTCTGGGCTACATCAGTCCCCTCTGAGCGTGTAAGATGTACTTCCATGAGGATGCCACGTAAAGGTGAGCATCTCCTGCCCTGGCAGTGAAGCCAATGGGTAAACATCAATAAGCAGGCAATCCGTTTACACCATTGACAGACATGGCTCGAAACCTTGGCTTAAACACTGTTTTTTTTTCTTTTACCTAATTAAATGTCGTGGGAGTCAAAAGGCAACTCTCCTGGGATGATGAGGGATCGTGGCGTTGAACTCAGGATATAAGAAGTCCACACACGTGCTTTTACCAGTTGTTGTCAGCCCACAATTGTTTCTAATGACATAAAAATTACATCCCACTTCTGCTGTGACCCAAACTTTAGGACAGAATGTAGTGGATGGGATGGAGCCATGGCTCAGTGGTCTGAAAGATCTGGGCTTCGCAGTAGTACAGTGCTGGGACCAAAGGACAGACTTTCTAATCAGTGTCAAATACAGGGCTTTATAAACGATGCTAAGAAAATGAGAAGTTAGAAACTATACTTCCTATCTCTCAGCAACACCTGAATGAATTCCAAATGAGCCACAAATGTCAAGTAAAGATAAAAGCATGTGTATCTGTATGGTGGTGCAGTACGTCTTTACTGCACTTAGAGTGGCCGTTACACAAATCTGCACGTGTCTAAATGGCAGGAAACCACACACACGCACGGCATCAACTCTTGGTCTCTTGATTGTAATATTGTGTACTGTTTGGAAAATCGACTTTGCCACGCAGTACCTCCAATATTCCCAGTTTTCTAAGAAATTAGAGCACATACATAAGCGAGAAGGTAACTGAAATAGAGGACTTAGAAAACACATCTGAGGGGATGTTTTCAGTGCAGAGCTGTATCTATGCTGTATTCTCCAGAGAAAGCTGTTCAAAGAATCATGGGCTGTGGCAATGCCCAGTCCTCAAAGAAGAGAAGTATGCACATATGCGTATATTTCCATTTCCTTTGTGTGTGTGTCTCTGTCTCTCTCTTTTCTGTCTCTCTGTCTTTCTCTTGAATACATGCAAACACAGAGAGGGCATGCAAATTATTAACCTATGTACTATTCTATGTGGCTATCACTAGATTCCTTTTTACAACAAAGATGGAACAGGAGGATACAAAGCCTCTACTAAATTAAATGTAAGCATAGAACCACAGTGTTTTCGCACAATATACAGGATGCTTTGAGTGTAATATAGTCCTTGACCGGGAAAGAGTGTCAAATTCAGCTCTGGCTTATAAGTGAGGGCCCCCTGGAATAAGAAACTAGCCCAGGAAATACATTTCAATGACCTGTGATTGAACTAGAAGTCCCACACTGGTGATTGTAAGGTGTTAACAAGAAGCTTTTGTTATATAGTTCCCTTAGTCTCGAAAAAAAGGAAGAGAACTCGGTTGTTGGATCACTATGAAACTGAAAGTAGCTTTATTGTAGGCTGACCCATAAGCAGAGAGATTTAAAGTGAGGTGGACTCAGTGTCTTTAAAATACACATAAATCTAGCATATCGACACCATATGTTCAAGGCATCATTACCAAATACAGGGAAGAAGAAGAACCAGACTCATATTCCAAGAAGCTGAGAAGGTAACTTCTGGCTGGCAAAGGCAATGGATAATAATTTTAATAGGTTTTCTTGACTTTGATATTTTTACTAAAAAGTCACAGGAAAACATACATTTTTCACTCTATTATTTTCTTCCTTGATATAGTGCCAAGATTCTTACACACAGGGAGAAATATCTCAGCATAGCATAATATCTCTAACCTCAGAAAGGTTAGAATATAGACTTTCCATTTCTTGGTAGGCTTGTTCTGGCAGCCAGCCTGCTCATCCAGTGCAAACATAAAGATGCAGAAGACGCCTGATCACTGAGAACCCACTTCTTCATTACCAGCTATCTTCCAGGCCATGAGCAGAATCTTTTCGTTTTTTTATCTTTTAAGGATTGTTTTCAAAAGCTAGTCTTTGGCTGGGTTTACAGAAAGAGCCAGCGACAAGGTGATATTGCATATTTAGTGATAGAACCCAGGCAGGTTACATTACACTAACCTGTGAGTTTCTTACACATTGCTACTGATTCTCCTTATCTTTGACACATGGATCAGCCAAGAGTTACATTCATGTTCCAGGGGCTTAGACTCTGAGGCTAAGTATTAGCAACACTTACCTTCTTAGCTCACTGTGTGGTGGTTTCAGGATGTACCCAATCTTTCATGTAGGAGTCCTTAGTTGAAAGGAGGAAGAAAGCCTCATATACCTACCTCACAGGCTTTTAGTGAAAATTTGAATAGATTATGAGAACAGAGGATGCTACAACTTAGAAATGTCATACAGGGGCTCCACATCAACACACCAGTGGTTAACAAGGAAACATTTGGTAGCATGAAGACTAGGATTTACCTCCTGTCCATACCCAGACGGCTGAAGAAAACAGGCTTTGAACAATCCCTTTAATCATAATATACTTCTCTTTTGTAACAATATTTTATCACTTTAAGGATGACCATCTGGAAAATGCTGTGCATATGTTCAGCATATAATCAGTTTGTTAGAACTCTTCAAATGGCAGGTAGCAGATAACACTGAAAAGGACTCGGATGGTTTTTGAAATTGATATTCTCCTTAAAGATTCAGCTTTGGGCCCCCAGGCCTTGTGGTATTGAGAGCAGAAGTCTGTCATTCATGACTTCTGAACACTGGTGTGGCATTGCAGAGAAGCTTAGTCCTCTGAAGTGGCCACAGTGCTTGAGAGAGAGGTGTCTTGCTACATTCACTTCTCAGAAACGAGTTCCGCCAAAGCCACATTAAAAGACAATTGCCTAATGTTGGCAGAGCTCACTGGGAAGCAGCAAACCTGGGTGTTCAGGAGAAGGAGTGGCCAGTGTCACAAAATGACAGAGCTGGGCAAGTATTTCCTGTCCTTTAATTCATAACTGGGATGGGAGAGGAAATGGCTTCAGAGGCCGGAGGGTCTCCTGGAGAAGCTATAAAAGGAAGGGGTGATAAAAGGAGCCAATTCAAAAGGACTTCTAACCAAAACAAAGAAGGAGGCAAGCCAGACTCCCAACTCAATCCCAATACTCGTTTGCAATTTGCAAACTGGGTTTCTACAGTAAGCCACTTAGAGGAGATGTAGACTATGGTTTGCTTTTTGGTGGTTCTTTTGTCCCCAGTGAGCTACTGGGGTCTTCTTATATTTTCATAATGCATATTAAAGCAGCCAGAAAGGAGCAGTTGCTTCTTTTTGCACGCACACCTCCTAGTGGCTCAAAGAGAATGTGCTACCTGCTCAGAAAGTTGTTCTTGCTCCCTGAATTCTCTATGTCTGAAATCAGTATTTCAGCAGGGTTCAGTACCTGCATGGAAAAGTATCAGCATGGCCTATAATACATTTTCATTCGGTTTCCAGGACAAAGAAGAGTCATAGAGTATTCCCTCAGATATTTGTCACTTTTAAATCATGACAAAAATATGAGTACTTAGCTTGAAGGCAGATCAAGTAAAAAAAACATTAAAAATCCTCAAATAAGTCAAAAATACTAAAACACTACTCCATTTAGTATTCCAAATGACCAAAACAGTAGTATAAAGAGGATTTCTGATCAGGATTTCCTGAACAGATTCAATACTTAGGTCTTTCATTCCATGACCATTCACATCCTACAATGTGCAATTTGATTTATGAAAAGTCTGAATATGAACATGAGGAATTTTCAGTGCTGTTGTGGGACTGTAGCTGTGAGGCCAGACCACTGGGATAGCACAGACAACATTGTACAGTCAGAAACACAGGATGCACAGAGCTTCACAGAGGCTGCAGGCATTGCCAGGTCCTTGGGGATTATATTTGACTCATGAAATTTAGAATTCACTCACCCACACAAATCAATGTCATCTTCTTTTTCCTTGTCCTTGTTCTACCCTCTTCTATAAATCAAGAGATGCATGAAGCTGCCTACAGCAGTCACAAAAATCTCTCCAGTGAAACATGCTCTAGTGTAGACAAGGAAAATTTTCAGAACAGCTTGGAGTTTAGTTCAGGGATGAAATCAAAAGGCTTCATCTTTGATTTGAGTTCTGTAGATAATTGATAGCATTTCAATGCCTTTTATAAATTTTATTATTTTTATGTTAAGTAACCCATTTGCCTGTTTTATAGATGACCAAGTCAACTCCATGGTCTTTGTAATTTGCCAAAGGCCACATCTTGACATCTGCAAGTGGTGACCATTTACAGCCTTTCCAGTATACATGTACCTGCCCCCTTTCCAACCTCTGTGCCCTTAATGAGCTCTTCTTATCACTTGTGGTTGCATAATTATCTCAGAGCTCCTAAAGAACAAAGCCTTGATGAGAGCAGGAGTTGGGTACTCCCATCTCCAAAGCTGAAGACATAGCACATTTTGCATATGGAACAATAGTCTCAACATATGTAACAAACTGAATCAAGTTGAATTAATCCAATGCGATATTACCAACTGAGGAAATTCTGTGCCTCTCCCACCTGCTAACCTCTTGTTCTCAGCCCAACTCCCACCCGTCAGAATCATTTAAACACAGAAGAAGCTCTATAATTGATAGAAACTTCAATGTTACTCATCGCTGTGGGTAGGTAATAACTTTGAATCTAAATGAATGCAGCTCTAATTTCAGGCATGGCATGAACATCTGGAATGACTTGGGAGTGGCAGTATTTTTTTCCCAGAAGGCCAGAGAACACAGTTGGAACTTGGTGGCACTTAAGCTTGTACTAACATCACAGGCACTCAATCACCTACCTTGTCACTCTCACCTACAAGTTGAAAAAGAGACTCATCAACTGTTGAGAGTATTTTAATTCACTAATTATTTTGGATAACAAAATGCCAATCTCTGATGCTAACTCAGCAACCAATTAGCCAATGTTGACTTTAAGATCAACCTAAAAGTCCAAGAGAGAAATAGAGGCGTATTATGAACTCACTCAGCAAAGAAAATGATGGAAGAGTAAGTAGCTTCCACTTCTTGGAGAGTGCTCACATTGGATGCTTACCCCAATGGGACACCTTATTGAATATCTTCTTAGCCAGATGTGGCACTGAATTTACAAATAGACACATCCCAGGGCATCTGTATTCCACCCTCAAAGATTTCTGCAGCTTAGGTTTAAGGTCCTGTTTCACCAGCCTCTACTTTCTTCTTATTAAGAATCTAGGTTTTCAACTACCTAGACTCACGTGAGATTCACATGTATTTTGAAGATTACATGGGTCCTATCTTCACTTACCAAATAGCCCTTAAACTACTGCCATTCCTGCCCTAGAAATACCGGAAAGTTTCCATGACTTCCTTGTCACAAATTCTGTTAAGGCTTTCTCTTACCTAAAATGCTCATATTGCAAAATTTTCACTCACCATTCAGGACTCAAGTCATATAACCTGGGACACCCTCACTGCCTGTAGTAGGCAGGGTTAGGATCTCTTTCTCTCTGTTCTACAGAACTTTTGGATCTCTATCAAGCACAGCATAAAATACATAAAATTACATAAAATAGTAATTCTACTTAACATCTCTACCTTGTGGTAGCAGAAGTTCTGTGAATGAGTGGTACACTGTGATCACCGAGGGGAAAAAAAAACATGTTGGCTGAATGAATCGGCAATGGGTACAGTGATGGCTGTCACCTCAGAGTACTCAGAAGAGAAGATGAAGCCATTTGAGATGTATTTATTCCCCAAGTCTAGCAAAGAAGCTGCTTCATCAATTGAAACTGAACCATCTGATTCATATGTTGAGGTTAAAAAGATGACTGTCTTCATTCAATCAGTCCTGGTCGACTGACCATCTAATAATACAGGCAATTTACTTGGCACTATGGATGCATAACCAAAGAGGCCAAGATGCTAAAGTGGCAATAACTTCATAGTTACAGAAGTCTCAGATGAAGCTGAAGCATTCTTCATTGGGTGATGAGGAAAACTTAATTATATGTGCTGAGGAGATGGCTCAATGGATAAAGTGATTGTTGGACAACCTGAGTTCAGATCCCCACATTCACATAATAGCTAAGCATGGCAGGGTGCATATGTACTACAAACACTGGTTTTGGGAGGTACAGACAGAGTTGTTAGCCTGTCAGTCTAGGCAAGGGGGATAGTTCCAACAGGAACTAGAAGGCAAGTTCGTCAAAAAACAAGAAGGCAATTGAGTTCAACACAATGAAGTGGCCAGTATTGGTACAATCTTCAGGAGTCTGATCCCGAGTAGTTTATTTTAGGCATGTTTAAGTTGATAAAAAAAAACCTTTCTGGTGATAATTAACTCATCTCAGCATGCACAACAAAGCATACCTGAACATCTTTAAGGAACAAAGTAAGCTAAATATAGATCAGGCATGACTACATTGAAACTACATTATGCAATACCTTCCATAAAGATGGGCTGTATAGATTGACTATGTGTGACATCTTCCAAAAGAACATGTTCTATAGATTGAGAAAAACAAGCTCAAGATGAGGATCTGGGGGACAAGCCAATGTGGTGTTGGCCACACAGATAGCACAAAGGTCACCAGGCTACTAAACACATCTGCTCCCAGCTTTCTAGGTAGATAGCAGATTATGCACCCCTTCCTTCGAAGAGACAATTGTATGTACGCTAGGTCACCTAGAGCTTATCTGTGAGCACAAAGACCTCGTGCCTCCTACATATTTGCCTTTTATGACCTTTCAGCTGTATGTATATGTGAGTATGTATATGTGTGTTTGCATGCCCAATATCTGTGTCTTCTCTGTCCCAAATACTCTTGTATGAATATTTATGCAAATGTTAATTACACAGTAATTATTTACAATAATCTAAAACTCCCCTTGGTTATTTTATGCCAACTAATATCCTCTTGCATGTATGAAATGTTCTTCTTTGTATGACAGCTTTAACATTCCACAGGCCTGAGTTTGCTGTCCCTAAACTGCTTATTCTCTTGGGTCCTGTTAATCTCTCATGTTTATTATCATTTTTTCAGCTGCAGTCACTGTGAACAGTAGTATGTTTTCCCTCATGGTAATAAATATCCATGTATTTATGAAGTAATGAAGAAAGTGTTGCTTAGCATGAAAAAGTAGATGTCAACAGTCAGGAGAGAATGAAACAGCATAAAAATCTATTAACATTCTCACACCTTCCTAGCTCCACATGGAGAAGGCTGAAACTTGGGAGTTTGGGAGTTTGATAATGACTACAGGATGGGCAGGAAAACAAAGACACATCTGGCTCGCCATGGCTCTGAGTGTTATTCCTATTTCACAATAGCACATGGGTGAGAAGCACTTGGGGGCTTTTTTACATTGTTTATTTATCCCTTGGAGACTGGGATGGTCTTCAGAGTCCAAACATAAGACACAGTCTGAGCAGTGATGGCTTGTATGCAAACTGCTCAGCCTTGTCAGGAAATGGAGACTGCTTAAGATGAAGCTCATTAGTCTGGACATATATCTGTATTCTGAACTCAGATCTCCTCTCAAACACACCTGCTGGCTCAGAGTGCAGCTACTGTGAAGACACAGCTGTCATCCCCCCAACCCCTCCCCACAAAAATCCTTTCTGGTGAGTTTATGTGCAATAATGCAAAGTTAGTTCTAGAATGTTTTGAAATATGAATAAAAGAGTTGCTAGACAAGAGTGCTATGCCAGTGTACACACACTATACATGGAAAATGCTCACTTGAAATAACACTATAAAACAGATAAGCTCATTGTAGTTTGAAATATTTTTTACTCCTCATCATGGCAATAGAACTTTAGGAAAACTATTTAACTACCCTAGATATAAACTTTAGCATCTCCTTAGTGTGACTATTCTTAACTAGAGCTAAATTTCACTCACAATCCCACAGGGACATTTGACAACTTTGGAGACAGTCTTGATTTTTACCAATGGGATGGGTGTTCCTTGTAGTGAGTAGAAGACGGGGATAGAAACAAAAACAAACACAGAAACAACAAACTCTTCCATTAGTGCCTATGACAGTCCCATAACAAAGAATGATCCCTAATCCAAAATTTCAGGAATCTCCAAGTCGAAAAATCTGTCTAAATGGATTAGTGATGATTGTACCTTAATGGATTAGTGAGGCTTTCAGGAGCACCATAGAAGTTGACATTTTGAAAGTTAACTATTGTTGCTGTAATAATAGTACAAGAGAAAGAAGACTAACACTTGTTGAGAGCCTGTCATATGCCAACGATTGCGTGCTAAATATTTAATGTAATTTTCCACGGTCATCTCACCAAATAAGGATTATCTCAATATATGAGGTTAACCCCAAACTCTCATATAGCAAGGTAAGACCATTCTAATATCTTTATATGGAGAGAAGGTGTGTTCTACCCTCAGCCCTTCGGTGAAGACAGCTATGAATGCTGCCCAACACAAAACCATAAACAAACTTAAAGTGGTAGATGAGTGGTTGTCATATTTTTCTCTCAATTGTGAATTTCTCAAGCATGAGCTTTGTAGATGAACATATGGTATTGCAATGTCAAAAAACTAGACACCTCTGTGGGTCTGTGGAGAAACAAAAGTATTGTTTTCCATCTCAGTATTTTCCTTCCTACTGCTCACTTAACAAGTCTCCCTGTTTATCAAGCTGGCCCCACTGGTCCTTAAACTCAACTTCCTGCCTTTCAACGGTCACCCCACGATCTCTTGCTTTCTTAGTAATGACGTAAAAATTCTAACACACCTCTCACAATCCCATGCTAAACTTCCCAAGAAACATATGAAAATATTTAGGGGAAAACACACACACAGTGAACATCAATAAAAATCTAAAATTCTTAAGACATTGGAATGCAGATGGAAATTTCACTACCTTAGCAGTATCAGGTTAGTCTTCCTCTTGTAACTAAGAATTACATTATATAACGAAGGGCACACCCAGCACAAGCTTTTTCTGTTTTTCAAGCCAAAGCCACTAAAAGTGACCATGAGACCATGTGGTATTTTGCTATAGAATCTCCCAAAATACTTCTAGGTATTCGGTTCACATTCATCCTACCAATTTCTTGGGGTGAGGTGGCACTTTGATGTCAGAAAATACAGAGTCACTTTCTAGGCAGAGAGATCTTCTCAAACTACTGATTTAGCCACTGATTCCAAGAGTTGTTTTCTATCATGTTCTTTGAGTTACTTAGCTTACAGGATTGAAAAGGCACAAATTCAGACCATTCTCATTGACTTATCCTAAGTCAAGAACAATGTAGAAATTGTCCACCAACAATGTGGATCATTTTCAGATAATCCTCAGAAAATCTGGGATAAGTTAGGTGAAAGAGAGATAGATGACAGTATGTGGAAAACTTTATTTATGAATGTTAATAAAAAATTTCTATTGCAAAGGAAATACTAGAGACAAAACTGAAAACCCTCCAACAAGAATAAAGCTTATTCCAGGCTGACACCGAGATGCAAACAGGCCCAGGACCAACTCATTAAATGCCCAGTCCATGAGATGGATGGCAGGTTGTGGCTCATCTGGAGAGGTTTCCTTCTTAAGGCTTTGCCAAGAGCCTGATTACACACTTGAAGACCATCGTGGATACGTGAGGGCAGACCCAGCACCCTTGCCAGCTTTGCTCCACCAGCTTTCTTGAAGATTGGAAAAAAGTTAGTAGGTTCTGGACTAAAAACAGTCTTCTTCATTCACACTTTGGGCCTTTGACAGAAACTTTTGAACTGAAAAGGGAAAATGGAAGCCAGTCAAAAATCAACAGTTTGAGTTTTGCAACACCTGGAGATCCCTTTGAATGATAGTAGTTGATAAAGCAGAATGGACTTGAACTCATGTGCAAATTCATTCCAATAAACATCTGCACTCATGTTAGTTTTTATGGTGGATACTGGTGTGTTTAATTTGTTTAAGTGGCAGAAACGCTGTCAAATGAAGGGTGAGAACATGGCAGGACAATGTGTTTGGGCGATCAGGAAAGCTTTTGTGAGGCTGCAATGAAACGGTCTGGAAGCAGTGTTCTAAAGGAATCCTTTCCTAGAACTCACCCAGGTTGTGAAAACAGTAATTATTTTAACTGCCCTTAGGTAAGCTGGAGGCAGGGGCATACATCAGTTAATATGTCACTGACATTAGACTGGGTGTTCAAATTCTAATATGGAATAGTATGCTGACTATTAGTTTCAAATAAATGCCCAGATTTCTTCACTGGTCAGGTTTTATTCCATATTATATCTGCCCATGTATATCACACTCATTGCAAAGGCAGTACAATAGGAAAGCCAAAGAGGGAACCCAAAGATCTGGTTCCAAATCTCAGCCCTGATACTATACATATGACTTTAGAAAATGTGCTTACCCTCTCTGGCCCTCAGCCTCTTCATCTAGTAAACAGAGATAGTAATATCACCAATACGCTCTTTCAGAATTATGTAAATAGATGCATGGGAAACACTTGTAACAGTTGGTACACAAGTGACCTGCTAATTCTCAGTTTCGTTTTACAAATGAAGAAAGTGAGGTCTGCCAGGAAAATTACCTTGTCTAAATTAACATAGCTCCTACGTGCCGGAGCCACTTCAAATACCTTTTATCTTAGGCCAAAGACTAAGATGCTATGTTTCAAAGGCTGTGTCTGCAAAATGACTGTGAAAACTCAGTCTGCTGATGGGGCCTCTCTTAGTCTAATCCATAAGTCTGAATGACCCTCCAGGCACATACACAACATTTCTTCTTTCTGGACCCCCTTATGGGGGCAGGGAGCAAAGACATAGGACATTGGGATGACACATAGACACACACACACACACACACACACACATACACATTGTCCCAATAGAAACTTTCTTGCTTCTTTAATTGGATTGGTTTCCTAATACTTAACACAATGTGTGAATATCTGAAAGCCACCCTCTTTTCCTGTACCCACAAAATGTCTCAGGAACATGCTGCTCTTGTTACAATTGTTTCACCGTTGGATATAGTGAGTTCATCCCAGCTCACATCTGTGTAAAGGCTAAGAGTGACAGCAGGTTTTCCCAAGGATTTAGAATAGAGTTGGTGTTGGTGCCGCAGGCTCTCTGTTCTTCGTTTTGTTCTGGAACTTTATCTGCCCTACTGTTGTCCCCACCTTGCAGTAAATCGTGCTTTATGAGTTGTTCTTGCAGCTAATAAAGCCATGGCCATCATGGAGCAGATGAGTGGACATTGCAGGCTCTCATAGTTTGGCTCTATTAAAGTGTGGATAAAATTAACATGATTCTGATCCCATGCTCACGAAAAAAAAAAGTTATGCTGCCTTCTGGGGAGAATTAGGGCTCTGTGGGTTTTGATTCTTTGCAGATACCAGTGGCTACAGTATCTGCGAATCAGCAGACAGCATGCCATGAGCATGATCTGGCTCCAAGGAGGAAAATCTCTGCTCTCCTTTCAATCCTAGGGTCAATCCCAACCACAACAACAGATCTCCATGTGAATTAACCACTTAGGTGCCTGTTGCCTGCCACAGTCTAGTATATTTTAGCATAGCGGGTGGCAACTGTGATTGCCCTTGAATACAAACATCATTTTCTATTGATAGAGATAGAGACCCCATTCACTCTAGGGCTCATCAGGTTATTTACTTTCCTGCTTCTGCAGAGTCCAGCTTTGTTTTTAAGATTCTCAGTTGTCTAATCATTTTCCTGAAGTCCATCCTTTTAATTATCAGGGGAATAATCAGAGACCAGAATGCAAAGCCCAAGCATATTCAGTGCCTATGGTCATTTTCCACTGAAGGAGCAGTAAATGACTCAGGGCCTGTCAAAAACCAAAAACAAAAAACTCAATCATACATTTAAGGTAGTTAGAAGATTCAGTTCTTACATTCATACCAGGGAATAAAATATCTTTTTCTATCTGTTTGTCTCTCTCCCATTTAGACAATTTATAACAAGGCTTATGTGAACAGTTTTTCAAATAGTTAAACATTAGGTGTCATAATCATAAGGAAACTACTTTGTCATCATATGGGTCTCCTAACAGTGGAATAGGGGGCTGTCCCTGACTCTGTTGCTTGCCTTTGGATCTCTTTCCCCTAGCAGGCCTCAGTGGGAGAAGATGTGCTTATTCCCGATGTGACTTGAGGTGCTAGGGTGGGCATCTTAGGGACCTCCCCTTCTCTGAGAAGAAGAAGAGGGAGAAATAGGGGGTGTGAGGGAAGGACTGGAAGGAGAGGAGGGAGGGGACTGGGATCAGGGTGTAAAGTGATCAAATAATTAAAAATGTTAAAAATATACATGTTTTTAAAAGGACACTGCAAATGCAAGCTTCTAAAGAGACTTACATCCACAGTCAGAGAACCAAATCAGAACCATTATGTTCACCGCCTTGGCTCATGTCCCAAGTACCACATGTTTTTAGCCTCCTCCGAACTTAACAATAAGGCCCAAATGCAGAGTTCTTTTGTTGCTACTCCAAAAACCTAAGAGAATAAACCTATTTATCTGAACATGAATTTGAAATTAATTCTAGTATGGTGACCATATGCATTCATCCTTATATTAAAAAGTAAAAGCAAAATATTAATTTCTCTTTCTGCTAGAGCACTTTATGTTTATGACATGAGGAACTGATCCTATTAAGTGGCAATTTACAGCGTGGCTCCTGATTACTTAAATATGGAAAATCTACAGGGTAAGTCATGAGGGCTAAAGAAGAGAGCACACTGAATGAAATACTACACACACCTAATTCTCCAGACTCATTCCATAGCCTTCCTTGCCTGACTCCTTAGTCTCCAAGCCCATCCACCCCATTCCCCGCCACTCAAACATTACCAAGAACTGGATAAAATGAGAAGTTTTCCCAGCAAAGTCTGCTTTTTCAATTACTTGACAAGTTATAGTAAACAAAACAAAATAAAAACCCTGCAGGGTTAGGGTTTCCATTGTTGTGATAAAATGCATAACCCAAACAACTTAGATCAAAGAGTGTATTTGGCTTACATTTCCACATCATAGTTCATCATCAAAGGAACGTGTTAGAACAAGAACTCAAAGCAGGAACCTAGAGACAGGAACCAAAACAGACACCATAGAAGCATGCTGCTTACTAGGTAGTTCCTGGCTTGCTCAGTTCTCCCTCTTATACTATCCATGACCACCTACTGGGGTGAAACTGGCTCCAGTGAGCTGTGCCTTCCCATATCTATCATTAAGCAAGAAAATGCCCTTTATATTTGCCTGCAGGCTAATCTTACAGAGACTTTTTTTTTCTCCCAGCAAAATTTGCTAATCTCAGACATGGGTATTTTTGTATCAAGTTGACAAAAAAAGTAACCAGCACAGTGTACACACTGAGCATGCACCCACTGGCGTGTAGCCATGTAGCTTTTTGTACATGGCATTCTTTATTTAATCAAAATTTAAATTTTTATTTTGTCTTTAAAATTTTCAAAACAAGTGGTACTGAATTTATCAAAATATTAATTTTTATTTTATTTTTAAAATTTTTAATGTATTTTTTAAATTTTATTTTTTCTTCACAATTTATTCACTATATATCCCAATTGAAGCCCGCTCCCTCAACTTCCTCAGTGCCACCCTCCCTCCCTCTTTTCCTGATCCCCTTCCCCTAGTCTGCTGAAAGGGGGAGTTCTCCACCATTGCCATCTGCCCACAGCTTAAGTCTCATCAGGACTACTTGGATCCTCTTCCTTCCTCTGGCAAGGCAGCATCATCAGGGGTGAGTGATCAACTCTTAAAGAAAGTTTCAGTCTTTGTTTTCCAGAATTAATTAATGCTCTTCCTTTCTCTGTCTCATTGATAAACTATGGGAGGAAAAGTCAATAAACAAAACTCTAAATCTGCACTGACATCTCAGAATGTTGGTTCTTCCCAAATATCTTCTAAAATATCAATCAAGAATATGATTTTAGGTGCACCCATCTGTAATCCCAGCACTCAGGAGGCAGAGGCAGGAGGATCTCTGTGAGTTCGAGGCCAGCCAGGTCTACAAAGCAAGTCCAGGACAGCCAAGGAGAAACCTTTTCTCAAAGAAAAAAAAAAGGATTTGATTTTATTTCCATATATAAATATAATGATCTGAATTCAATTTACTAATTTTCCTGAGACAGTTTCCCTCCATAACCCATTCTGGTCATAAACCGATTATCTTCCTGACTCCAACTTCTAGGTGCTGGCATTTTAGGCATGATCCATTATGACCAGCTAATACAGCAATCTCTATCATGTGTCTATAGACTTACACTCTCTTACTCAAAGGGAAAAATGTCATTATAGAGAAATTTAGAAAATTAATGGCCTGCAGTCTCATTCTGAGACACAATATTAACATTCTGTATACTTGCTTAAGTACGCAAGAAAATTTGCTATCTCAAAATCTGTTTCATATTTAATAAACATGATAGATATGTACTTTGGGTATTGTTTTCAGATTCTTATTACAAATATAATTTTATATAGAAATGCTATGGTGTATTATAACAACTACTCCAGGGATGTCTGGGGTGTTTCTACTCAGTGCATGTCTAAACTTTGACACACAATGTCCATTAAATATTGAAACATCTAACTTTAAATCTCTGGTGATCAAGGGAATTTCTTTTAAGTCTGCAGGTCCAAGAACCTCAGGAGGAGGAGAACTGGCTCAAGTAGGAGACACTGGAACCTAAAACAAGGACCACAGGATCAACTGGATGGAAAATTAACTGTCTGTCCTTTGAGGGGAAATTCAAGTAAAGCTGGAGTCGTTCCACTAAGCCAGAATACAAATCAGCAGAATCAATCTGTGTCAAGGAGAATTGGATAAAATCAAAAAGAAGAATATCTGTTGACAGTGGGCAAGGTGAGACATGCAGATTTGAATTGAAAAAAAAAGAAAATAAAGAAGAAAAAAGAATAATAATAAAAATTAAGATAAAAATCCTCACAGCCAACAGGTATCCACTGACATCAGCAATCTGACTGGACAGGAAAAATTCCCCACAGAAGGCTGGACAACAAGTGTGCTACTCCCCCCAGTTCCTCATCAGCACAGAAACACCCGATTTTCATATTCAAACCTGACAGACTGCAAAGAAAAAAAAGAAACAAAGCACCTTAAAAGATGGTAGCTATGTATGCATTAGTTACTTCTCTGCTGCTGTGAGGAAATACCACAACCGAGGCAACGTAGAGAACAAAGAGGCATTTGAGCTATGGTTCCAGAGTTCACCGTGGTGGGTAAGAAGAGTAGCAAGCAGCAGACATGGAGGCAGGAGCAGGGCGTCGAGTGTTCAACCTCTTGAAAATCAGGCTGGAAGATTAGGGGCCAAACTAGGAGTTTCCTTTTACGTTTGATCTCAAAGCTCACTTCTAATGACACACATCCTCCAGAATCAGCTAAATCTTCCCAAAGAGCACCACAGAGTGCCAGAGATAGTGGGCATTATTTCTTGCTCAAACCACAATCACATTTTTCTCGATCTCTACCTCCATCTCTGTCTTCCTCAGTTTGTCTCTGTCTGTCTCTCTATTGCTCTCTGTTTTGATTTATTCACTTTCTGTGTATGTGTGTTTATCTGCATGTATGCATAGGTACCATGTGCTTGTCTGGCACCCATGAATCTCAATAGAGGGCAACAGTTTCCCAGGACTAGCACTGTAGGTGGCTGTGAGCCACCAAGTGTGTGTTGGGAATCTAAACCAGGTCCTCTGCAAGAACAAGTATGTCTCTATAGTACCCACAACAATATCTCACAAATCAAACAATCAGGGATAATTAGGCCAGACAGAGAAAGTAAATAGTGGGTTGGGAGATGCAGTGAATAGGGACCAGTTATGACTTATAAGTTTTAGAGCTAGAAAGCCCAGAAAATGAGAAGTTTGGAGATACAGAGCAAGGGAAAGTGAAAATATTAATATTGCCTCAACATTTAGAAAATGTTGGATGTTCCTCATGAAGCTCTCTGAAAATGGTAAATATCAAAGCTGTGGATTTTAGAACAATACCTACAGCTGAGGATAAAAGTGATAAATTCATGCAGAAAAAAAGTATATTAATACTTTCATTCCCACAGCAAAGAACGAAGTTAGTTATTGTGCAGAAAAGAAGAAAATTAGATGAAAACCTGCATGCGAATCTCTCTTATGCCTCATAGAACTCAGGCAAATGAATATTTATATGAATAAGAGAGTAAATACATGGAAAGAGTGGTCCCAATTACCGGGTCAACCCTTATCAGGACATTTCCAAAAGTTACCAAGCAACAACTGCTATCCCAATCAGCTTCTCAATTTTGAGGACCACATTTTAAAATAGTAGCAGCCACATTAGTCTCTCTATGTGCAAAGAGCCATGCTAAACACATTTTAAACAAATCAAAATACTCATATATATTACTTATTTAATCAGCACAACTATATCATATGTCAAGAACTATCACCGTTCTCATTTTTCTAGAAGGAAACTGAGGCACACAAAAACTAAGTGACTTAAGCCTGGGATGGTAGCATGCCTTTAACCCCAGCACTCAGTAGACAGAAACATCAAATCTCTCATGAGTTCAAGGCCATTCTGGTCTATAAGTGAGTTCCAGGACAGCTGAGACTTTACAGTGAAACCCTATCTCAACAAATAAATAAATAAACAAACAAACAAACAAATAAATAAACAAACAAACGAATGAATGAATAAAAGAAAAGAAAAAGAAAAAGAGTAAGAATAAGCTTTGATCCCCTACCTTATACTGTACAGGAAATGAAAGCAGACTTAAGGAAGGCAAGTGGCACAAGATCAAAAAGGTATAAATTATCTTTAAGACACTTGCTCATTGGTCTTAGCTTTACATCTGTAACAACAAAACAGCAACAGATTTATTCTGGTTCATTATTTCATAAGTATCAATCTATGTTCAATTAGCCCATAACTTTGGGCCTGTACTGAATAGGAGTGCTTGGTGAAGTAAAACTGTTTATATCCTAGTAACTGGGAATTGAAAAGGAGATGATAAAATGGGCCATGGTTTCAACATGCCCACTGAAAGTTACATTCTTAAGTTTCTAACCTTCTCCTGTTAAAGTTTCTCACATATCCCAATAGTACATCCAACTATAACAGAGACCAAAATTCCAATACATGAGCCCTTGAGAAATATTCTAGATCTAAACTATAGCATCATGTATAATGATGCATCCACATGAAGTGAATAAACAGAACATAGCACAATAGAATATATGAGAATATAACATTCTGGAGATGGCATATAAAATGGAATTGTATACTAAAAGAATACAAAGGGAACAAAGAGGAGGATCTATCCAGAAAGTGTGACGAGTTCAAGCTATACAGTGAAACTACCAAAGAAATAGGAGGAGCCACACAGATTGCATGGACCCATGAATACTAGCATGGCAAAAGAGGAAGAGCCACAGAAAGATAGGCTCTTTTCTGTTGGAAATATTAATTCCTCAAACAGTTTCCACAAAGGAAATGATAACAGAGATTAAGAATCAGAATGGCATGAGGCAGCCCAGCAACAACTCTAAGTTCAGTAGGCAGATGACATGGGTCAAATTACAGTTTAATTGAAAAGCAAACTGAGCATGATGTGCACACCTATACTCCCAACACTCTAGAGGCAGACACAGGCCAATGGCCTCAAATTCTAGACCAGCCTTACCTATAAAAAACTTGTAAGCCAATCAAGGCTACACTAATAGTTCAGGGCCAGGCAAGATTACATACCAAGTTTATGTTCAAAATGTAAAAATAAAAGTATTTAGAAAAGGAAACAAAGAAAAATGAAAAAGAAAGAAAACAGGGCTCTAGTAAACTATGCCAACCGGACAATTGTGATGTTTCCGGAAGACATTTGAACAGCAAGACCACAGAAAACTAATCCACGCTGGAGCAGCATGGTATATGTCCTAAGAGATTACTCGGAAAAGCTGAAAGATTGATAGGTTAGTCAAAATTTTTCTGTGTGTTTACTTATCTTTCTGTGTCTCAGAGTAGAGATGCTACAGTGCACATATGGCAATCAGAAGATAACATGTGGCAATCATTTCTGTCCTTCTGCTCTCAGTGCCTGAGACTGAACTCAGGAAATCAGGTTGGAAAGCAAGTGTCTCTACCACTGAGCCATCTTGCCACTGCCCAAGGCCAGTCGGTTTTTCAAAATTATGAGAAACGTGGTTCTGATGGAGAATGTAGGTCTGAATTGATACAACAAACACAGAATGAACAGATAAAAGCATTTGTTATGAACATTGATATACTCATGCCAATGTGAATATATTCTACTGATTTCCTCAAAACGGGGATATAACTATTTCAAAATGGATGGAGGAACAAGGGTTGGGAGTTGTGTGAGAAAGAATAGGAAAGCTAAATCACCATTGGCTATAAAGCAGAAAAAATGCATAATACTTAAAATTCTAAAAAGTCAGGAAATAGCGGCATTGAATCTATCATACTGAAATACAGAGCTAATTAGCAGAAGAAGGTATTTTCGGAAGTTTGGAAAAATGGGAAACTTGAGGCAAGATGACAGAAAGAGCGGCTACTGCTCTAAACCTGTAAGTCCTCATTTCTTCAAGCTGCTTGTAAGTACTAATGCTGAACATGGTTTCTAAAAAGATGAGGACAGACTTCAAAGGGCTGAGATGGAAACTGAGAATTGGGCTGTGAATAAAATCCAGTGCTTCTACACATCTCTACCCTAGCCTCACAGAGACTGTTTCCTCAAAAGATGCCACGTCCTAGTTCTTACTGTGATGGTGTCTGAGGTAAAACTGAGATTCTCAACCAGAAAGGAAAAAAAAAGTTATCCTCTACTATCCTTTTCTAGTTGCAGCAAGAGAACTGCAAACTCATATGGGCTCAACTCATCCTTGCTGGTCTTTGAGGATAAGGAAAAGTGCTATGATACAAAGTATATAACCTGTGATTAATATAAAAATAAATAAATTACTTAAAAAAAGAAAAGCGCTATGGTACAAAGCATATAACCTGTGATTAATATAAAAATAAATAAATTGCTTAAAAAAAGAAAAGCGCTATGATACAAAGTATATAACCTGTGATTAATATAAAAATAAATAAATTACTTAAAAAAAAGAAAAGTGCTATGATCCAAGAAATGAAGCAGTCTTTAGAGCTGAGACAGTCCTAAACTGATAACCAGTGACCATACGATGGACCTTGCTCTTCGAACTACAAGGGACTGAACCTGCCACCAACAAAAATGTGCAAGGAAAGGATTCTGGGACACTTAAATTTTAGTGAGAGCTACATCAATCTTTTAACTTCCAAAACTGTAGGAGAATGCACTTGTGCAAATTTAAGCCACTCTACTCATGGAATAACTCTGCTATTCCGAAATAGAAAACTATTAATAATACAGATAGACCACCAAATCCTCAGTCACTTCATGAAGTTTCTAACGTATGTGGCAAGATCTGAAATTGGCAGTTGTTAGGCCCAAATAAATGAAAAAATTCTAAACACAACTGAGAACATTTAACAGAGCATTAACCAATAGAGGAACTATCTCTCATATAGGTGCTAAATTAATAATTTTGAGCCTGATCAAAAAGCCAAAAGTTCCCATAGTGGGAACAGGAACTTAAGATAACCAACTAACTTTCTCCCTTATTTTTCTACTTGTCTGTCTCTCCAATGCATCTAAGTCAGTGGGATGTGTTTACAGTGGGATTTAAATAATTGTAAGCACCTAGATAAGAGTACAAGCTCAGACTTAACAAATGAGCCCGCAGAAAGAAAAGAGGTGGTCCTCAGCACAGCTGGGAGTGTCTAAGCATCCCCACTCTAATTGCCAGCTCTGTAGCAGCAGGAACAGACTTTTCAGGACTAAATATGCTTTCCCAGAAGACACGAGTAACTCTTCACTCACACTTGAAGGCAACAGATAAAGAAAACAGCCTTGATTGCCTTTTAAAAAACTAGGATATAGAAGTTCCTTGGTATTTACTTATATGAATAAAAGCAGGCGACTGTTATATGAAAGTTTTTTATTTATAGAGGAAAGCTAAAAAGTTTTTTTTTCAGTAGAAAAGTAATCTAAAGTAAAAGCTAAAAGCATAAACTGCAGGATTTATTCTTTCAAAATTTAAAAGACTAAACCTAGATTTTAAACTTACCTAAGTTACATTTAGATCTTTTAAGATTTATCCTTATATCTAAAACCAAGGACAATAAAATGGCAAATTGCAAATATAGAGATTTTGATTTCAAATACTGACATGATATAAGATCAGTCTACTGAAAGAACAAAAGGAATTGACCCTGTTTGTGCTCATAGTGTACATTAGCCCCTCTAAGTTCACACAATCCTTTCCTTCTCACAACACCAAAACATTAAAATGGAGCAAGACAAATATATCTCAGTTCCACATTTATAAAAAATAAGGAATAAAATTACTTTCAAGGTAGAGAAAGGCAAACATTAACTTTCATCCATCCTCTTACAGAAACTAAAGATTTTGGCTTTTGCTCTAGTTTTCTAAGGAATCTACAGATATAAGAAATGGAGTAGGGGCTGTCTCTGACTCTGTTGCCTACATTTGGATCCCTTTCCCCTAGCTGGGATGCCTTGTCTGGCCTCAATGGGAGAGGATGTGCTTAGTTCCAGCTGTCACTTGACTTGCCAGGATGGGTTTTACCCCTTGAAAGCTTCCCCTCCTCAGAAAAGAGAGAGAGCCAGTGTGGGGGAAGGGATAAGTGAGGATGAGACAGGGAGGAGAGGAAGGAGGAGGCTGGGATCAGGCTATAAAGTAATTAAATAAATGAATGAAAAAAAAAAGAATGGAGTATTTCTCTGCTCCTGTACAAAATTTTATACAATATTTCTGACACCAGATATTTAGGTAAATATCAATCATCCAAAAAGCATCAAATAGATGTCTTACAACTCATTTCAGTTTAATTTGTTCTGATACTAGCAACCTGGAAATAGTACCAGATCCCACAGACTAAGGGCTCAGTCCCACAGAACGCAATTTAAATGCCACTCACAAGCTGTAGGTTGATAACTCCCCTTTGGCTAACTGGTTAGAAATTAACCCCTTCCATGAGCTCAATATATTTGCTAGAGTGGTTCAGAGTTTACCAGTTAAAGCAAAGTACAGCAAACACAAGTGAAAAGCCTAATGGGAAAGATGTACTGTTGGGGTCCATAAGCAGGCATCTCTACGGCCAGCCCCAAGGGACCTGACAAACTATTTATCTGGCATTGGTGAAGCCACCAAGAAGACCACCTGCTGGTCACCTAGAACCACCTGCACGTGCTCTGGGTCACCTTATAAGAGAACTCGTGGAGCTCCTCCCCCACCCTTTCCTGCCTCCTCTGGAGACTGTCTTTGTTGCCCCTTTCCCTTCCCCTAATAAATCTCCCACATAGAACTGGTCACATAGCGTGATTTGTGAACCTACCATGTAACTCTCATCTCCTCTTCTCCTTCAGTTTCTCCAAAATCCTCACTCTCTTCCCCGGCCACAGACTGTCCTAGTCGCCTCACTCTGGCACCCACTTTCACCCCACCAATAACTATCAGCCCCCTGCTACCTGCTCTATAGCAAAGTCTGCTCCCTCTACTCAGCAGAAGCTAGCCTCAATTCTTCCCTTGGGGGAAGTCGCTGGGATAGATGGCTTAATTAGGGTGCATGTTCCCTTCTCATTAACTAAACTTTCTCAAGTAGAAAAGAGATTAAGATCCTATACCTCTAATCCTTCTACTTTCATTAAAGAATTTCAATATCTCACTCAATCTTATAGTCTCACCTTCCATGATATATATATATGATTCTTACCAATAACCTATTACCTGAGGAATGCAGAGGAGTTTGGGAACAGGCTAGAATGCATGCAGATAAGGTTCACCAAACAAATGCTTCACACCCAATCGGGGCTGAGGCGGTGCCTGACCAGGATCCACAATGGGATTATAATACTCGGGAAGGCATTTTAGCCAGAGATCAGTTCACGACCTGCCTCCTGGCTGGTCTCCACAAGGTGGCCCTTAAGCCAGTTAATTATGAAAAGCTCCAGGAGGTCATTCAGGACAGAAAAGAACACCCATCTCAATTCCTAGAGCGCCTTACAAAGGCCCTCTTACAACACACTAATCTAGACCCTGAAAGTACAGAGGCAGACAACTCCTAATGACCTATCTTTTCTCCCAAAGTTACCCCGACTTCAGGGCTAAGCTTAAATCCTTGGAGAAGGGACCTCTGACTCCAGAGGCAGAAGTTTTAGCACTGGCCTTTAAGATGTACCACAGGAGAGATGAAAAAGCCCACAAACAAAAATACCAAATGCTGGTTGAGGCCATCCAACTGGCCTTGGCTACTACCCAGGCTGCCTTGCCTTCTAAGGCATGAGGACCACCAGATCCCTGTCTCAAATGTGATCAAACGGGTCATTGGACTTGGGCTTGTCCTATGTGGGGACCACCATGCCCCTGCCCCAAATGTGGTCAGAAGGATCACTGGGCCAGGGCTTGTCCTAACCCCCGCAAGACATCAGGGCCATGTCCAAAATGCCACCAAGAGGGACATTGGAGTGTTGACTGCCACTGTTTCTCCCATAATATGGGGGCATCCCAGATTGCCCTCTGGCTGATATCCTTGGCCTGGCTATGGACGACTGAAGGTGCCCGGGTTCCCTCGACCCGACTACGGCCATCACTAACAGGGAGCCACGGGTAATCATCATGGTATCGGGGTGGGCCATCTCCTTCCTTGTGGACACTGGAGCCACTTACTCAGTCCTAACGGAGTACTGGGGACCAACCTCTCCTTCTAGTTCTCCTATTGTCGGGGTAGGGGGACAACCATGCCAGCCTTGCCGGACTCCACCACTTAATTGTATTTTTAAGGAAGTTCCCTTGACTCATTCCTTTTGAGTAATGCCATCCTGTCCAGTTCCCCTAATGGGAAGGGACTTTTTAGCCAAAGTGGGAGCCTCTATTTCCTTTACTCCACCCATTCGCTTGACCCCTAGCTTGCCAGTGTCCTCTCTCCTCCTCCTCCTAGCTACCCTACCTACCAGTTCTGACACGTCACTTCCATTACCAGCCCCTCAAGTGGACCCCCAAGCCTGGAATGTCCAAAACCCCTCTGTGGCGAGACACCATTCCCCTGTAGTCATTCAGCTATTGCCCAGGCTCAATACCCACTACCTCTCAAGAGTCTTAGGGGAGTTAAGCCTATTATTGCTGACCTTTTAAGAAAAAAAATCTCTTTCACCCCACTTTCTCTCCTTTTAACACCCCTATAATTGCGGTTAAAAAGCCCAATGGAGCCTATTGCCTGGTTCAAGACCTCCAGCTCCTCAACTCTGCAGTCATTCCCCTTCACTCTGTTGTAGCCAATCCCAATACCCTCCTCTTCACTATCCCCTCAGGTACCTCCCATTTCTCAGTTCTAGATCTCAAGGATTTTTATCTATCCCTTTAGACACCCAGTCACAAAATATCTTTGCCTTTACCTGGACTGACCCTGACACTCTTGTTTCTACTCAGCTTACCTGGATTGTTCTACCCCAGGGATTCCGGGACAGCCCACATCATTTTGGCCAAGCCCTAGCTTCTGATCTACTCTCCTTATCTTTCCCTAAATCTAAACTTATACAGTATGTAGATTACCTTCTCCTCTGCAGTCCATCCCTACAAGTTAGCCAAACTAACACTTCTGCTCTTCCAAATTTCCTATCCAGCAGGGGCTATCGGGTCTCACCCTCTAAGGTCCGATGATTATCTACCTCTGAGCTCACTTACCTGGGACTAATATTAACTGTAACCCACAAGGGCATCACCCTAGACAGAAAAGACCTAATACAGTTTCTGGCACTTCCCTCTAATAAAGAAGAATCTTATTGTTTCTGGGAATGGTTGGTTTCCTACTGTCCTGGGTCCCCTCCTTTTCCCTTCTCGCCCACCCCTTATATGGGGCAGTCTTAGGCCCTTTGCATAAACCCCTTCTTAAGCACATTACTAAGCCCTTTTGGAGGCTCCAGCAGTCCCTTCTTGAGGCCACAGCCCTACATCTTCCAGACCTAACCCGTCCCTTCTCCTTCTATGTAATAGGAAAACAGGGATATGCCCTTGGAGCCCTGGGTCACCAATTGGGGCCCTCCTTTGCACCTGAAGCATACCTATCAAAAATATTAGACCTGACAATCCAGGGATGGGCACCCTGCATTCGTGCCTTAGCAGCTGCAGAGCTCCTTATTTGAGAGTCAAAATACCTAACTTTTGGGTCACCTATTACTGTCTTCTCTTCTCATAATCTGTCTCACCTTTTAGCATATAAAGGCTTCAAACTTTACCTCATCCCAGGGTTCTCTCCCTGGAAGGGAAATAGGTGGTGCTAATAGAAGACTCTACCCTTACTTTCCAATCATGCCCACCTCTTAATATTTCAAGCTTTCTTCCTCCACCTAACTCTGACTATTCCCCATCTCACTCTTGTACTGAAACTTTAGAAGAACTATTGCCCCACCCCTCACACATACAGGAGGGCACATTACTTCAGGCAGTCTATACCTGGTATATAGATGGCAGCTCCTTTGTACATGAGGGAGCTCGAAAAGCTGGTTATGCCATAGTGTCAGATACTGAGGTGGTTGAGGCACAAGCCCTCCCTGCCCACAGTACTAATCAACAGGCCGAACTAATAACTCTTACCTGTGCTTTCCAATTAGCCCAGGGACAATCCCTTAATATCTATACAGACTCTAAATATGCTTTTCATATTCTTCTCTCCCATGCTGCCATCTGGAATGAGCATGGGTTACTTACAGCAAAGTGAGGATCTGTAACCAATGCAGGCCAAATTATGGCCATGCTAGAAGCCTCCCACCTTCCCACAGACATCGGAATAGTCCACTGCCGGTCCCACCAGACAGACAACTCCATAGTTTCCAAAGGGAATAGCCGGGCTGATGAGGCAGCTAAGGCCATGGCCCTTAAAGGCCTAGACTCATCCCACTCACCACAAAACATCCTTACACTACAATCCACATCTCCTCCGCCCTTCCCTGACACTCATCCTAACTACACCTGCTCTTTCATCCTAACAGTCAAGCCTTGTCTAACTTTGCCAGGGCTCACCCGCAGCCTACTTCTGAGACCATAACTGCTTCTTGTAAAATCTGCCAGACCTCAGATCCTAACTCCATAGCTCCCCTTTCCCTACCCATCAGGCTAGAGGCTCTCTCCCTGGGAGACTGACTGGCAACTTGATTTTACCCACATGCCAGCAGTCAATCGTGTCCGGTACCTCCTGATCTTGGTGGACACATTCTCAGGATGGGTGCAGGCTTTCCCCACCACTAACAAAAGAGCTCAGACAGTTTCTGATCTCCTTATCTATGAGATTATCCCACATTTTGGAATTCCTACTTCCCTCCAGTCAGAAAATGGCCCTGAGTTCACTTCTCAGGTTTCCCAGACCTTATGTAAAGCCCTTAACATTCCTTGGTGTTTTCATATCCCATATCATCCCTAGTCTTCAGGAATGATAGAACGAACTAATCAATCCCTAAAGAACACTCTTGTTAAACTATCACAAGAGCTTCACTTCAATTGGGTAAAACTCCTTCCCCTGGCTCTTTTCAGGCTACGAGCTCTCCCCCCAAAACCTCTGTCTATCTCACCTTTTGAGCTCATGTATGGGAGACCGGTCCTAACTCCTGGTCTTTCAGTGAAATCCTCGCCTCTCCCTGACCACCTACTTACTCCCTTACTCTGTCATCTCCATTCTCTTCTATGAGTCTTTACTGACCACTGTTTACCACGGCTATACACTAACCCCTGTCCATCTGCTATTAACATTGGGGACCAGGTCCTTCTCTCCCCTCCAAACCAAAGTTATCCAACTTTTTCTCCTAAATGGCAGGGTCCTTTCAAGGTGATTCTTGTGACCCCCACAGCTGCTAAGCTTGAGGGCTTCCCTCACTGGATTCATCTATCCCACCTTAAGCCTTTCACCCCCTCTCCTCAAGATAATGCCCCTTCTTACATATCAAATCCAACAGGACCCTGCTCCCTCAAGCTTCAAAAGACACCAAGATCAACCACCTTGTCTCTGATTCCAGAGAAATGAGACTTCACTATAGGAGCTGTGTTCAATCCTACTGGATTGGATATGTATTTTTCTTCCTCTTCCTCTTGCCTATTTCTGTCCAAGGTAATCCCTACGTATGGAGATATAAGGTTCAAGAAACCATCACTGATAATAAACAGTCTCCCCAAATAGGGTTGGAAATTGTTCTATGGGAGGCTGCCAGGAGCCGATTGAAATAGCCATCACCCCTGCATCCCTCCTCTCTTATTTGATAGAATTTTTGTTTGCTTTGATCAAACAAAGGATCATTGCAAAAAATGGCTGGACAGGTATGGAGGCTGCCCATACTGGTCTTGCCAAATCCAAACACCACCACAGAAGAAGCTCCTTCACCTGTACAAAAAGACCCTCTACTTATACATCCAAGACCCATGGGATCCCAGATGGGAAGCAGGCATTGTTGGAAAACTCTACCGCCACTATACACCCAATCTACGGATAAGTACTATCTATATCCAGAGAAAATATGTCCCAATTACCCAATCCCTGAGGATAGGAGAACTAGAGAAGATACTTAAACACTATTCTACGGTCATTACCTCTCTACCATTACCTCTCTTAAATAACACAAACCTGTCATTTCATCTCCTACTTCAGATTCTGACCTAGGCCTACAAGCTCCTTAATGTGACCCAACTGGGCCATTTTATAGCTTGCTGGCTGTGTGTACCACAAGGGACCAACTCAGAAGTACCGCTGACAGCTTCTGCAGTGACTCTGTCAATTAACCTCACTTCACCATTCACTCACTGCCCTGACTCTGATGTTGCCACAACCCCCTACCTGTCTCATATCACGCTCTTTGGCATGGCAAGCTGTTTCAAGGCATCCAG
This sequence comes from Pachyuromys duprasi, assembly GCA_028658305.1. Lineage (NCBI taxonomy): Eukaryota > Metazoa > Chordata > Mammalia > Rodentia > Muridae > Pachyuromys > Pachyuromys duprasi. Next base: position 42,001,010 of record CM053760.1, read on the forward strand.
GACACACTCTGTAGGAATGCTAAGTTCCTTAGACTGTAATGAAGCTAGAATCCTTTATACCTCATCTCAACCCCAATGCCCTATTGCTGATAATATCTCAATTCTTTGTGGCACTACCATCTACCATCGTCTGCCTGCTCCTTGGTCAGGAGTTTGCACTCTGGTGCTCCTCTTCCCTGAGCTTGGAGTGATAAATGAAAAGAAGCACCTACCAGTCCCAGTCATGGACTCAAAAGCTGCCCAGCAGGATAAGAGGGCAATTCAAATCCTGCCCCTGCAGGCTGTTGCAGGAATCATGGCAGCTCTCGGGACCTGGACAGTAGGACTAGCCACTTCCCTAACTTTGTATTATCAGCTCTCCTCCCAGTTCATCCAGGACCTCCAGCAAGTGGCTCAGACGATACCAACCCTCCAAGGACAGATTGACTCGATGACAGCAGTAGAACTTCAGAACCAACACCGACTGGATCTCCTCACAGCTGAAGAAGGTGACCTTTGCATCTTCCTCCAGGAGGAATGCTATTTCTATGCCAACCAGTTGGGTATAGTAAAGGACAAAATCCAACAACTCCAGACAGATTTATAAAAACGAAGGGAACAGCTTGAGGCCTCTAGCTCTTGGGCCTTTAAGAATACCATAGGGAAATGGATTCTGCCCTTTGTCACACCTCTCCTGCTTGTCTTTCTGCTTTTGCTTTTTACACCCTGCTTAATTAACTTCCTCTCTACATTCTTCCAACAACAAATGCAAAAAATCTCTAACCAAACCATTAATTAGTTACTCCTACAGGATTATCAACCACTTCCCACAGAACCAGAGGATAATGACCCTGTTGGTGGGGACCAGCTGTACCCCGAGAATGACAAAGCCCCTAATCAGCAGGAAGTAGTTTGAAGAGCAAAAGTCGCCCCTATGCCCTCTCCCCACTACCACCCCTTCCTAGCTCCTCACTTTTTAATAAAACAAAAAGGGAGCAATGTTGGGATCCATAAGCAGGCATCTCTATGGCCAGCCCCAAAGGACCTGACAAACCAGTTATCTGGCATTGGTGAAGTCACCAAGAAGACCACCCTCTGGTCACCTAGAACCACCTGCGCATGCTCTGGGTCACCTTATAAGAGAACTCGAGGAGCTCCTCCCCCTCTCTCTCTCTCCTGCCTAGTCTGGAGACTGTCTCTGTGACTCCTTTCCCTTCCCCTAATAAACCTCCTATGTGGAACCGGTTGGATAGAGTGATTTGTGAACCCGCTGTGTAACTCTCATCCCGCATATCTAACGGTACTGACAAGGCCTAAATGAAGGAGAGAAAAGTTCCCTCTCCCCGCCCCCCCCCCCTGGGCACATCACACTCCATGTACCCTATATGCTCAGCAATTATAAAACTCAAAGGAAGCCTAGTCTTTTAAGTTATTAGGGAGTCTCATTACTTTACTGACTAAATTATTGGCCACCGGTAATTAGCTCAATCTTTGGACTTTCTTCCTTTTAGAATTTGGAGAGATAGGACTGACTGTCTCATCTCTCTACTTCTCTAATCGTATTTTGTGTTTTGTTATTTCTGGTTACCAGGCCCCATTCTGAAGTTATCTAGGGGCAGCCAACCACATTAGCAGATAACACACACTCTTTTCCCTCCAGAAATTCCAAGCGTTCCAGGAAGAACACAGGGACAAAGCACAGATACGACCACCAGCCCCCCATGTTTGTGTCATCATCAGCATCCTGCTGTCAATCAGCAAACAATCACAGATCAGAAATATTTAGATGAAAATTTACATTGAAGCAAACATATGCAGGTTTTTCTTGTCATCATACTTTGGTAAAATTATGTTTATAGCATTTACATTGCATTATGTATATAAGTAATCTGGAAGATTTAAAGTTCTGAGAGAATGTGTATAAGTTACACATACACATGCTGTGATGGTCATGGAAAATTGTAGAGCCAACCTTCTTGGGATAGTGAAAATCAACTCTTTACATGTCACATTACAACCCCCTCCATGTTCTTAATATCTATGTCTCATTCAGAGGGACATGAGGCTATTTCAAAGTTAATATTGGACAGTTGTCTTTTCACTAGTGGAAGTATGTTTGCATCTAATTTTTTTTTTGCTCCCAGTTTAGAGAAAGTGCATAACATTCCATTTGGTAAGCATGGAAGATTTCAGATGTTAAAGGAGGCAAGGTAGCCCAAAGGACATGGTACTTCATCTCCTTACTTGCTATTGTCTCATTCACACAATGCTTGACTAGATCAACAGTACTGATTCTATACAATGGCCATAGCTGTACTGCCCACACATGCCAGCCTTGGATTTCATAACCATGGTCACATAATCAAAGAAAGAACAGAAAATTAAAAAAAAAATAGAACTATGTAGCTCTCAATTACAAATTATTTTAAAATTCTCTGCAGATGGGGATTGCACCAGTGTATAATATAGATTTTTTTTCTCTATAAAGACTCATGAATAGAGGGTGGGATGCCATTACTTTTTGACAATAGAATGCACCCTGAAACTTTCAAGACAAAGCTGTGAGGCATTTTATTTTTCTTGAACTTCTTTTGTGGGCATGCAATCTTTCCTTAAACATTTGGTCTACATATGGATAGACCTGTGATTTTAAATGGCCTAATGAGCTTCAGACAGACTTTTAAGTAACACTTATGAATATGCCAAAGAGAGATTCTCACATGCTAACATTTACTGTTCTGGATTTTTTTTCTGTTTTTGAATTTTTCCCTTTTTAAAAAGTTAACACTTATTGAACATAATTAATATGTCCTGAATCTTTTGCAAGTGTTAAACAGCTGACTTTAATTTTTTTAAAGAATCATCCATCTATTATCAAATTTTTTAAAAAAAAACTATTTATTTAGGTAATTCTGGCAATAAATCCTTCCTTTCTATTATGTCCTAGTAAAAGGCTTGCATTTCACCATTAAAATAAACTTTTGTGAAGATTAAGAAGATATGACCTCATATGGACTTATTCCTTAAAAATTTATAGTCTAAAATGTGACATTATATTTTCTTTATTCTAATGCTTTAATTTAGGTTAACAGGACACATATCAGTAACACTGTCTTTAAAAAAATAGCACATCTCTTCATATTGACACACTGCCATCATATGCAAGTGATCTTGAGTTAGGTCATTGTCTAGATGAAATCCCCACTTTGAAGTGTCTAAGGGCTTCTAAACATGACAGCAGATGAAATTTGAAATGTTGGAGTAGAGCTCAACAAGGCCAACCTGAATGTCAAGTCTGGCCTTGGACTCAGAACATTCATCCAATATTTGGGCTTTTCGGTCATACATTTTCCAATGGCAGTGGATTATTACTGTATTACCAGTTATCTTCCATCACCTATGCCAGATGAGGAGTTTCCTGCTTCCAGCAGCCAAATGGGACCAAGCCACCAAATGAGGAACACAGTGGAGAAAGCTTCAGAGAATTTCTTTGTAAGGCTTCCCTTTATTGAAGGGGCTGACATAATCAAGGGCAGTTTTGTGTGGCAGGAGGTAGCCTTGTCCAACTAGCCTAAGAATGGTGGTTCTAAGATTACTGATGACTTTGTAAACTCCATCATAGAGACATGGAGTACCTGTATGTTTTAGTTTCAGTCCTCACTGTGGGGCTCATTCTCTCTATCAGTTAGGAATAAAATCTCTCTAGGATTGGTAAACTAGATCACAGACAACCTTCATCAAAACGCCAATTCTAGGTACGGTTTCTACAGAAGGGATGTAACCTTTTTTAGATCTGATGAAGAGGACTCTGTTTAGCTCAGGATGGGTACTAGAGATGCTCTCTAATACAGAGCCAAGGTAACTGCACTGCTTACACATGTTGTGGAGACACATCTACCTTCAGAAGACAAGGGACAAGAATATGATAATCCCAAGAGCTTGAAGCCTGCAGAGAAGCATGGGATCACTGAAATTCTCTTAATTGCAGTCCCTGACTGGAATACTTGGTCACTACTATAGGAAACCAGGGGCAGCTACCAAAGTCACTCAGTTGGCTACATTGTATTTATTTATATTTTGTGACAGATTTCTCATCTACCATGTTTACAAAAGTGATCAGCAGACTGTCCTGAAAAAGTCATGCGAAAGAAAATCAACATAAACTTCTTTATGTTTTCTTCATGTCAGAAACACAAAGCTTACTAAAATCACAAAGTATCCAAAAACCTGCCCATAATTCTGGTCTTGCTAGCTATCTTGTGCTAGTTGTCACATTTCTGCTTTCCAAGACTGGAGTTACAGGCAGATCACCTTTCCTACCCCATATTTACATAGGTTCTCGAGATCTGAAATCCCTATATCTTAACTGCATTAACTGCTGAACCGTCTACTCAGACTCCACATTCACCCCCACATTAAATATGTATATATTATATTCAGCATGCATAGATTCTCCTTGTCTGTTTAATTAACATTTTTCTTTCCCTGATTTTAAAAATTAATTTCATTCTTTCCCACAGATGAGACTGATCTTTTTCAGAAGCAAAAGGCCTTTTGGTTAAGGTTGTCTGTGATCTAGCTTACCAATACTAGAGAGTTTGCATTCTTAACTGAGGCTATACTATGGCATCTTCATCCAGATTCTTTCCTCTTGGTTGCTGGAATTCCTGCTTGGGGACAAATTAATCAAAACTGCTTTGGGTTTTCATGGCAGTTTTCCCTTTCCCTGTCTTCAAGAGTACTTCCAGGGAACGTGGGAGAAAGGGAGGGAGAAAGAATGATAAAATGTGGCCTTTGAGGTGGCTTTTCTCAAAGAAAGGCTTTGCCTATCTTTGAGCAGCCTTGTCTGGCCTCAAAGGAAGAGGATTCCCTTAGTCCTGAAGCAACATGAAAACACAGGTGGCACCTCTGTATGTTGGGGAGGGGCTCCCTTCTCTGAGAAAAGAGGGAGGGATGGGAGAAAAGGGTGGGGCTCAGATTGCAATGTAAAGTGAATAAATAAATAAATTAAAAAGAAAAAGAAAAGACGTCTTCCTTAGGAAGAGGACTAGCTATCTTTCTTGGAAGTATGGATTAGAATTGATTAGACTGGATTAGATTAGATTAGATTAGATTAGATTAGATTAGATTAGATTAAGCAACATACTGAAATAGACACTTCCTTTAAAAAGCAAAGCTTCTACAGATTATGTTCTGTGACCAAATGGCCCTGTTTTATAGTCACTCCTTAAACAACATTCACTATTGGAAAGAAGGAACAGTATCAAAATACTTTTGGAATGACAAAATTGTTTTAAAATCTCTTATTTTCAGTTTTTTAAAAATATTTTCCTCGATAATTTCTCCTCATCCTCACTGTAATACGAAGTTAAAATGTTCAAAAAACACAGTTGGTGTTCACTGTTTCCACTATTGAGGTGGTTGACTGTCATCACTTTAAGTAATGTTCAGAAGGAATGAGTCTGAGGAAGAGGAGAGACTCCTGAAGAGCTGTAGCATAATTTGTAGTGCTGAAACCTCTTCTTAAATGTGAAATAAAAACAGTTTCTTCAACAGGGTAAATTCATAACACACACAACTTGAGGCCAGAAAACATACAATCAACTTTAAGGCATAGGCAATTCATCTCAAAGACTGGTTTTTCACTAAAACAAACAAAAAAATTTAATAGTCATTACCTTCATAGTTATTAAGTGATATATTTCTATAAAAGAAGTTTATGAATTGTATACCCTCCATGTGTATGTTGTACTTCAGCCACAGACATTTTACGATTATATAATTATTTTCAGCTTTACATGGTTCCCGTAAAGAGAAACAAAAAACAGAGTTTCCTTCATAAATGGAAAAAGAAAGATGTCTTTGAGGCCTAGTTTAAATAGAAGAAGTGGCTCAATGGCTTGAGGAATGATGGGAAGAGATGGATGAGTGTCTAGGAACAAGGCTCCAGATCATGCAGGGCCATAAGCAATAAGAATTTGCAGAGCATTGTGGGAAAGTAAGGCATACTGCTTATCATTCAGAGGCATTCAGGACAAGGCGGCATGAGAAGCTATGTTGGTGACAGTAATAAGCTTATCAGCACAGAAGACTGAATTTGTGGTTTATGTGGGAAGTGTGAAAAATTCTGTCATTATACAAGAAAGAATCAAATACTTTCTTTGAGAAAGAGCAGGTATGCAGGGAAGAAATTTTAGTCTGAAAATTTTCAAGTTAAAAAAAAACTAAATAGAAAATAAACTAGTGGTTTGTTACTAAAGACGATGTTACTGATCTGGGTAGAGATATAAGCATACAATTGTAAAGTGAACCCTGAGATTGTTGGATAGATGGATTAATTTACATGCTAGGAGGCAGAGTTTCACAACCTGAGATGATACAGACAAAGTATCAAGGGGAATGAGGAAACTTTGTTTAGGTATGAAATGTTCTGTATCTTGTAGTGGTGTGTTCACAGTTGTATGTATTTATCAAAACTTACTATATTGTCCACATGTGCATTTTATTGCATATAAAGGACAGCTCAAATTATAGATTTTTGGTTTGGGGGGGGTTGTTTTGTTTTGTTTAAGAAAAAATGAGTTATTTCAAGGTGGACATTGATTCTTACGTAGTTGTAAGAAACAAAAAGACAGCACTCATTGCTGTTTTTCTAGTTTCCCGAATGGGATCTCACAAAGCCAGTTGAGTCTCACACTGTGGGAGTACTGTGTGAAGTAGCCAAGATACATCCTATCACCACATTTCCAAAACCACAAGCTCCCTCTTGTTGCCTCTCGATGCTTACACATTCTTTCTTATTGCCCTTACCTTCTGAAACCCTTGCCTCCACTAATCTAGCCTTCATTTATGTGGGCTTATCATTTCCAGATTATACATATAAAAGGGATCTTACCATGTATGATCCATTGAACTAGTTTTTCTATTGGCATAATTCTCCCAACAAAGATCTCCCTGAATGAAAAGGGCAAAGGTTATTTCTATTGTTCCTTGTGTTGTCTCCAATGACAAGTGATGGCCTTGTTCTTGTTAAGTCAGGATATCTACCAATTTCTGCTTTAACAACACAATACAACAGACATGGGGGTTTATAAAGAAAGAGTGTATTTGCTACAGAACCCTAGAGGCTGGGAAATCCTAAGCCATAGTGCCAGCATATGCTAGGTATCTTGTGTGAGCCTGCCTGCTGTATTACCCCACATCAGAAAGCAGAAAGAGGACTATTACAACACTCACACTAGAGGATTGGCGTTATCTCATTGTACGTGGGAAGAGCAGAAATCTTAGCTAGCATTTGAATAACTCAGTGAGACTGCAGCTTACTCGACGACATGGTTAAAACATGGCGGTTATCTCTCAGAGTATTTTGCCTTATTAGGCTCTAGTTTTCCTGGGGCTTTAGCTCTCAGTATGTTGTTAGCATCTCCTGGTTGCTACCTTCATCAGATCCAAACTCTGGGATACATGAGATAAAACAGTTTTTTAATACCAGGCATGGATTCTTTCCTGGGAAGACCTCAAATCCACTCAGAAAGCAGTTGGTCACTCCCATCACTGCCTCGCTGCTTCTTCCCAATAGGCACATTTTGCTTGATGGATTGGCACTACAGCATGCAGGGTCTAGTGCTGGATAAGATCATTGATCATTGATGTCTCTTCTTTCTCCCTCAGCTTCCTGCAATGTACCTTCCTGACAAGATTTTTTTTTTCTTCAGTGAACCGTGATTAATAACGAAACTCCTAACTATAAGCGACCATGAATGTTCAGCCACAGGTCATGGGCCACCTGTGTTAACTTCCTCCCACATCCCACAGCCAGGCCCATCACAGAAAGGTGGGAAAAAAGAACGTAAGACTGGGAGATGGAGAAGAGTTCTGTGAAATGTTGTCATCTAGACATGACAGGGCCATTATAAACAGGAGCTCAGAGTGGCTGTGGTTACCTGCACAAGCTTAAGCCAAACAAAATTTCCTGCATAGATGCAGAAGGGGATTCTGGGGCTTGATTTCTAGCTGAAGAGATATTGGCAGCCCCGGTGGATGGCCTCACACCCATGCGCACATGGGCAGAACTAACCCGAGACTCATTGAGGTTTTGTTTGTTTGTTTGTTTGTTTGTTTGTTTGTTTTCAAAGGACATGGAACTGGGAAAAGATATGCTGGAGTTAGGGCTGAGTGAACTTTGTGGGGGAAGTGAGTAGATATGAGAAAAGATAAATTTTGACAAAATAAATATAAATACTGCTTTTTAAAAGAAATAAAAATCAAAAGAATTCACCACTGTGTTGTGTTGTTTTGTGTGCCTGAGTTCCTTAGCCAGGCACTCTTCAGACTTCCGTTTGTTTTGTATAAATGTCCAGGATTTTTGCTGGATTCAGGAAAAGGAAAACATGTTAATTACATCTTTTTGGAAGTCAGAATCCTCCAAAGTTGACTCTTTTCACAAGTAAATTTTCCGGTCCAAAAATGAAACAATACAAAAAATCCCCAAGCAAAATATTTTGGCTAATATTTTAATTACACATAATAAATCCACAACTATCCATGTTAAAAAAAAAAAGCTATCCACAAAGAAATAAAAATCAGGATGAATGAAAAAATAAATTCCAGAAAACCATAAAGAATATTTTAAAATTCTAGAGTTTTTTGAGGATGGAAATTAAAAAGCAATTATGAATTTATCAAACTATAGTTCATAGTTAAGCATAAAAACCTCTAAGATACAGAAAAGCTTAGTCAGCATACCATTTACACATGATTCTATAAATCGTTTAAGGATGATGCTATGGTTAGGATGAGTTTCCTAAAGTTTGTGAATTAGCAGCTCAACAGTATTTAACGTTAGAAACTAAGAGATGATTATGTCGAGAGGGCAAGGCACTTACCACTGAGGTAATGATATGGGAGCTGATACGGGAGCAAGTTAGTATCACTGTCTATTTAGTTTGGTCTCCCCTTGCCTGCATGTTTCCCAACAACTGTGTGTCCATCCATGCCATGAAATGCCCCAGAAAGAAGGCCTTCACTAATTCTTGGCATTGGACTGCCAAGAAATAAGTTCTTACGTCTTTCCAAGGTAACTACTCTTTGTTATTTTATTCCACAACCCAAAGGGGACTGTGGTAGTTTGAATAGCAATGGCCTCCATAGGCTTAGATAATTGAAAGCTTAGGGAGTAACGCTATTTGTAAGTGTGGTTGGAGTAGTTGCAGTCCTGTTGGAAGAAGTTTGTCACTAGTGGTGGGCTTTGAGGTTTCTAACGCTTAAGCTCTTCCTGATGCCTTCAGATCTAGATATAGGACTCTCAGCCACCTCTCCAACACCATGTGGAGGCAGAGTAAAGAGAACAGTGGAGGTAGTAGACCTGCAGCATCAGTGAAAGACAGACAGCGGCAACAACAGCATAATAGGCAGGTTAAGCTGTAAACAGTGAGGCAGGTGAGGAAGTGGAGACGGTCTCATACAGTGGCCAAGCTGGAAGCATGTACTTGGTTCTGGAGCAGCCTGACTCCATAGAAGAACAGCTTTCAGCTCACATCTGGCTCCTCACTTCCAAGCCCCTGCCTAGCCCACTGCCGGTGACAGCTTCCTTAGTTGACAGCTCCCACATGGCCTTGTTCACACCTGGCACCTGTTGTCTATGTTTCCTGACTTCGGAGAAGCTCTGGACCCCATCCTCAGCATGCAGTGCAGGCAGAGGCCACCGCTCCACGTAGCTGTGAAAGGAGTCACACAGCCCACCGTCTGATAGCTGAAGAAGCAGCCATCATAGCCAAGGGGGAAGTGGGGTGGAAAACGGCTTAGTTCACACTCTTTTAAAAGGCATTTCTTTCACGCCAGTAACTTAATTAAACATTCATTACTAGGATATATTGGCTATGTGCAAAAATGGGATTCACTGTGACATATTCATACACACACACTATGTATGTGTTATTTCTATCTCTATATAAGTTTGATCATTTCCATTCTCTGTGACTCTCCCTGAGCTCCTCTCCTGCCTCCTTTTCTCTCTACCATCTTGAAGCTCCATCACTTTCCTCCCTTTTCTTATGTTACTGCTCTGTATCAGCCACAGTTCTTGATAAACCCTTCCTTCTTGAAGCATTGTTTTCACCTGGCTTATCCATTCTTGGGTTTGTGGTTTTAATTTTTACCTTTTTTTTCTGACTGGCCAGTAATTACCAATTTCCTTTATTAAGTTCACTTTTTGGTCATCCTTGATATACATACATTCTTCAGAGAGATGAATAGTAGATTATTGATTAACTACTTATATACAGTCCTCAGAATTTTAGCCAGTAGACTATTGGTTAAATATAATACACATAAAATGAAGAGATAGATATTTACAATGACAATTGCGAAATGACATCGACTGCCTTTCCACCAAATTATACCTGTTAAGAGACTCAGAATATCAGGTTAAGTCAGAAATGTGTGTTGCCATTTCTCTGGTTGAGGAAGGAAGCCAGCAGTCCTACAGATCATGCCCACACTGGATTTGAACCAGCCAGCTTTTCTTTGTGATTATGATACCCTAACTTCAGGCCAAACCTTCTACAAAGACTATCATTTAGCCTGTTAGTTGTTCTCTGTTTCCAGCTATTCTTCATCATTTTCATTTCTTCACCATCCATCACTCAGATATCTCCACCCCCACCTCTCTCTTCTCACTCTCTCGTGTGTGTGCATGCCTATGTACAGCAACCCAAGTGTTGTTCATCAGGAGGTACTTCCACCTGATTTTTGAAACATCTGCCATTGCTTAGTGGCCCTGGCTAGCCAGCAGGAATCTATCTGCCTTCACCTTGCATACTGAAGCTTGAACTTGGGCTTTTAGGGTTGTGCTAGAAGTACTTTATAGACGAAACTAGCTCTCCAGTCCCTAGAACTTTCTTTATAAAAACACAAACCTGGGAGCTGAAGACACAGCTCAGAAGCTAAGAGTATGGGTGGTTTTTCTAGAAGACCTGGGTTTGAAGCCAAGCATCTACATGACAGCTCAAAACCATTTGTAACTACAGTCTCAAGGTACCAATAGCTTCTTGTGGCCTCCTTAAATACTAAATGTACCTGGGGTATAGACCTAAATGTAGGTTAAACACACACATAATAAATAAATAAATAAATAAATAAATAAATAAATAGAGAAAGAAAGAAAGAATGAATAATCGTAAACAAAGAATAAATGAATGAATGAATGAATGAATGAATGAATAAATAAATAAATAAATAAATAAATGTATGTGTGTTGGTGCGCACCTGAAGTCCCAGCACTCTGGGAGGCAGAGGCAGGCAGATCCCTGCAAGTTCAAGGCCATCTTGGTCTACAAAGTGAATTCAGGACAGTGAAGGCTACACAGAGAAGCCTTGTCTCGAAAAAACAAATTAATAATAATAATACCAGTGTAAACCCTGAATATACTGCTTACAAATTTCTTTTGCTCATCACTGAATTCAGAGTAATATCTAAGTCCCCAGTCTTAGCCTACAGTACTTCACACACATTCACCTGTCCTTTTTTCTGGGGCTTTTGTCCCTTCAATCACTGTGGGTTTCCTACAACACAGAATGGAACATTTATTCATATGGTGCCTGTGGGTTTGTTATTCCTATGCATAAGCTTTTTCCAAGAAAGTTCCCTCTCCTTCTACAGCTCAGCCGAGATGTCACTGCCTCAGGCTCTTCCTTGTCAGTGTAATCCAGTATAGTGTCCCTCCGCACATGCTTCCTTCCTTTCCTTATTCGTTCCCTGCCTTCCTGTTGTCTTTTCTTGATTCTTTTCCTTCTTCCCATTATCTCCCTTCTATTCCTTATTTTCTACATACATAGAGTTTTAAGATCTATTGAATCAGAAATCAGGAGATTATATAACTCATTCTCACTTGGTAAATGCCCAGCAGTGGCAAAGGGGGTTTCTACCTTTAGTTTCATAAGTGGGACTCAGTTGGTCTGAAAGCATCAAAGGACTTCCCACTTTCCTGCTTTTGTGAATGGGCACGCAAACCAGACACAAACGTTTCAACACCTACTGATACCCAGGCCTAAATCAGCTTCAGAGGAAAGCAGCATCATAAGTAAATACTGGCATACTAAAACCAAGTTCCCTCCTATTTCCTTGGAGGTGACTGAAGAAGCAGGCATCCATTATTGATCCTACTGGCAGCTTTTTGACCGTAAAAGGAACCATCTAAGGACAGAAACAAACATATGGAGAGCAGACAGTCAAGGCTAAAGCACAGACGCTTCACAGAACAAAAACTCCAAAGCCCACATAACACAGAGCTTTTCAGTTACATAAGTCAATAGTTTCCATCCCTGGCTGTGTATTTAGCTTTTATGGAGAACTTGCTGATACCTGGGACTCATCTCCAAAGGTTTCTCCCTCAAATGCAACTGATTGTACCTCAAGTGTTCTGAAGTAAATGCAACAGGTAACCAGATCAAGAGATAACACAGTATATCCTGGTTATTACTGAAGACTAATGAGAAAAACTTTCTTTCTTATTGAAAACATTTTAACACCATGTTTCCAAACTTCAAGAATCACGAAAATCACCTGGAGTTGTTCTTACAATGCAAATTAAAAGCCATAGCCCCCTGGAGCTGTGTAAGTTTGCAGGATTTCCATAGTAAAGTATTGTAAAAGGTAAAGGTGACTTAAAAGAAAGAGATTAAAACAACAGCTTTGGAGTCTAGAAGTACAGACTTAAAGGTTTTTCTGGGTTTCATCCACCTGAGGACTTGTAGTCAGCCACCCTACCTCCATGTGTGTCTGTGTTGGAACTTTCCCTTTATAAATGGATTAGGCCCAACCTAATGAACTCATTTTCCTAGATTACCTCTGAAAATATTCAACCTCCAAATAAAGCCATATTATGTAGTACTTCTGGGCTTCATCATATGAATTTTGGTAAACACAATTCAAATCACATTTAAGAATGAAGAGGTTGTTTGGCAGAGGGCGAGAAGTAATGATAGATCTGGGGGAGGTTGGTAAGTCTTGGGGAGAACAAGAGCTCCACAAAGACCAAACTGAGCAGGGCACAGGGGTCTTGTATGAGATGGTTTCTACAATCAAGGACCATGTGTGGATGTGGACTGGAACCCCCGCACGGATGGGGCCCATGATAGCTCGGTGTAGGACTGAAGACGCTAGTGAGGGAAACAGGGAATGTTTCAGTCATGAACCTGATGGCTGACTCTTTGACCCTCCCCCATACAAGCTGGGGAGTGACAGACTGGCTAGATCCCAGTAGAGGACATTGCAGCCAGCCCTGAGGAGACAGGATGATCTGGGGTTGGATGGAAGGGGAGGAGGTCCTCCCCTGTTGGTGGACTTGGAGGGGGCGGGGAGGAGGGAGATGAGGGAGGGAGTGGGAGGGTGGGAGGAAATGAGGGAGGGGGCTACACCTGGGATGCAAAGTACCTAACCTGTGATTGATATAAAAATAAATAAATTTTAAAAAAAAGAATGAAGAGGTTGCATTTTTTAGCACACTCATAGAAGATGCCGATATTCTTGGACTATGGATCATACTTTGAAGAATAAGGTTCCATCTGTTACATTTCTCATGCACAGGACTTGGTGAAATTTAGATCCCCGATTCTCAGAAGAACAGTCTTGAGACTGCCTAAGGGACATCAAGCTGATGGGCAGAGCACTAGAACGAGGATGTTGGCCATGGGCATGATATGCATAAATATACATACAAGGGAAAGCCCTACTTACAGAAGACCTCTGAGAAAGACTTGGGGCCAAGAGAGTAATTGCACGCAAACACACACAAGCACACATACACACATACAAAGAATACACACTCAAATACATACATGTACACAACAAACTAACACATATGCATATATACATGCAGAAAATATGCTCACACACATACACATAACTGTACACACATACATAAACATGCAATTTGTTGTGCATAGTCAGGAAAGAAGCTAACTGGCAATTGACGCAAATATGTGGGTTGACAACAGAAAGAGCATTTCAATAAAACCTCAAAAAATAATTTTATGGATGATTTTAGAAGTGAATAATACATTTATGAATCTTTCTTTTTCCCTCAAATTTTCCATTTTTCCAAAATATGTAAATTCTACAATAAAAAAGCAAAAGTGATTTTTAAAAATTTCCCATTAATAAACAATTACCGTTAATAAACAATTCATCAAACTAGTACGACTGGTTAGCTTTTTATTTATCTTTCAGAAGGAGAGCAGTCATTCTCTATAGAATAGAGTTGCACTAGTGCTCTAGCGTGTTGCCACTGGGTGCTCTTGCTAGTGTCACTCAAAGCTCTAAAGTTTACCAGTTTTCAACATATCAAAACCATAATTACTGCTGTGGTAATCCCACCCTCTGGAATTCTGAGTTATTGTTGTAGTGTTACAAATTATCATTCACTATTGAATGCTGAGCCCTAACCATGCATCTTTGTCACATCAGCGCCTTCCAAAAATCAGGGGATATCAACAGTATAGTAGACAGAAAGAATGTAAGAGCCAGAGCATGGATGGACGTACAGTCAAACAGTGTCTTCTGGGCATGGTAGCCCTCGCACTCAGGAGCTCACTGTGGCCATGATCTCTGGCATAAGACTGAGATGTTAATGCTCTATCATGCATGGGAGAGGTGCTCATAAGGTCCCACTTCTCTCTGAGCTTCTATGGTCAGGTAATGGCTGCTGAGAGAGGAGGTTCCATATTCTTCAGTGGTGCACACACTTATGAGTGTCCTGTGCTCCAGGAAATAATTCACAACCCATGCTCATGCAAGCAGCCTCAGTTTCTCTCTCTCTCCTTCTCTCTCTCTCTCTCACACACATACACACACACACAAATCAAAGTCAGAGGGAGATGAGTTGGGAGAAGGGGTTTTATTGGGAGAGAGAGGGAGATAAAAGAAGGTCGTAGGGAGTAAAACCAACCAAAATATACTACATACAGAGATGGCATTGTCAGCAAATAAAATAAATAATAATAAAGAGAAAAGAGACTCAAGCATCACTGTTGCCAACATGTGCAGTGGAAATGACCCTCAATACTACTGAGAGGCTCTGTACTGGAAAGAAAAAACACATCTTGACAAGACACACGCCAGTGATGATTTAATACAAGCTGTTACGGTATTTAGCAGGTCAAATCTCACTTTCAGAAGCCTAAGGAAAACAATGAAAGGTGAGAAATAAGAAATTTGATGGGTCATGTTAGAATGTGTTGCCATTGGAGGCAAAGGATAAAATTGCTGATACTAGAAAGAAAGAAGAAGACAAGAACCAAATCCCCAAGAAACAAAATCTAAGGAAACAGTGAAGAGGTAGCTTTTATATGCAACCACTTTGTACTGTAACATAATAAGTACATAATGTATGTTTTTCCATCTTCAATGCTTAGCTTCAAAATGAAGGTATGGCATAACTACATGGTTAGTTCTAACCAGACCTAGAGGTGTGAAAGCCAAGTAATGAACAGAGAGTAAAGAAAGGGACATGAAGAGAGAAAATGGTTCCAGTGATGGACAATGGGTCCAAACTTGTAGGCAGGGAAGTGAGTGACCCTGGAGAATAACGAACAGTTACAGCAGGTGCTGTTAGAGAGTAGTGAAACCATGCTCAAAAGCAGGACCAGGGTAAATGGGGCCCAAGGCAGGTGATAGCAAGTCAGGACTTGTCAAGTGGTATAAGAATTGGTGGTTAACAATAAGATCATTCTGACTGTTGCCAACATGTGCAGTAGAGATGATCCTCAATACCAAAGAGGGTAGACACAGAAGAGCTTGGGTATTGTTTGAATTATCTGCTTGGATGTGGAAATAGCTAAGATTAAAAAGGAAAAGCAGTCAAGAATGAGACAAAGACTGAAATGCTGGCATCTTCAATAAATAAGAGAGGCGAGGCCAGGAGGCCAACAGATGGCAGCATGGAATGTTAAGGTTAGTAAAGACTGATGTCATGCTCATAAAAGATAGAAAGAAAGACAATTTGGCGCCAGAAAACAGAACAAAAGTTTTATCTGGTTTTCTTTTCCTGAGATCAACAGGGTGGGATAAACACAGCTATCATCTGGCAGGCATGTAGAAGAGGCAGCATTATTAGAGGACAGCCAGGTTGTTCTCATGGCGCAAAGAGGTTCATAGACGGAAGCAGAGATGCTGACAAGGAAGGATCTTGAGCAATGGGATGGAAGGTTCCAAGTGGGATAAGAGTAGGGTAATAACAGAGATGGAGTACTAGGAGATGGCATTCTCTGAAGATAAGTGGCAGGATTGGTCCTAAGTTTGTGCCTTCAGTGACCAAAAAGCTCATGTAATTTTTGGTGCTGAGCAAACATCACCCAACCACCATGGAGACTTCAGTCCAAAGCATTGCATTGTGAATCAACACAACCTGTGTGTGTGTGTGTGTGTGTGTGTGTGTGTGTGAGTTACATCAATACATTGGTGATCTCATCCAATGAAAAATGTAGCTGGATGTTTACAAAATGTCCCTGCCTTTCTTTCTTACTTACAAGCTACCTAACCATGGTTTACATTCTTCACCTCAAGAAATTAGGTAGAGAAATATGACTAAATTCCAGCCAGTGAAATGAGAACAGTAGTGATGAATGTCACTTCAGTACTAATATATAAAAACTTCTTTAGGGGAAGTTGCCTTTATCATGACTTCATGCTATTACAATACTGTCTTACTTTATATAAGGAAATGTCTAAGGAGACAAAGACGTGAGTATTTAACTCTATGAATGGTACAACTTAGCCAAAAATAATCAGTGGAACCAGAGCCAAGTGATTTTGGATGCTATCACTCACTTGCAGGAACTATGGTGGCATCCAAGAGGGTAGACTGGCTATTACACATTGTGTCAAGTACATTTCAGAAACCTGAAGTCCCACTGTAGTGACCAGCCTTTACTATAAAACCTGATAATCCTCACTTCCTGGTGCTTGTGTCTTTTGTAGAGTCTCATTTTCATCCTCATTTAGACCTATTGGTTGAGACTCGGGGGAGAGTATAGAAGTAACAGTAGGCAACTTTTAAGCTGAGGTCAAAGGCACGTGACTTTTGACTTGGTTTCATGGGTCTCTCTTTCTGGGAGGAAAACAGCATCATATCAGAATGGCGTTCACACAGCCATAATCATAGGTACACTTGAAGAATAGCTGAGACCTTGTCTCTACAGGCAGGACTAAGATGCCAGCCAATATGCCAATGGAATTCATACCTTGGAAGTCAAATCTCTGGTTCAGGACAGTCCTCTGATGACTGAAACCCAGGCAAAATCTAAATATAACTTCATGAGAAACTCTAAAATAGACTCTCTGGCAAAGGCTGTCCAAAATTCCTACTCCAGAGAGACTACATAATAAAATACTGTTTTTAAGTTATCACTATTTTTTGAAGTGAGTTCTTCAACAGTATAAATAACCTTAACATCAAAGAAACTGCTGCCTCACATGTTTCTTGATGTGTGGCTATATTCACAAAGATACTTAGAAACATCCTGATTGGGCCAGATTCTGGGCTACAAACTTTCAAGTGTGAGACCGAAACTAGAATAGCCATGCAAACAGAACTTGAAAAACAAGTATAGTTGTCTTTCTAAGAATGAGATATGGCCCAAATTAGATACTGCCTCAGTACACAGGGGCCTCAACATCTTCTGTTGTTTCCTTATCTTAAATGATGACACAGGCAAAATCCAGGCCAAAAAACAAACAAATAAACAAACAAAAAACCCAAAAAACAAAAAACATAGGACTATGCCATAGGCAATAGGCTAAACATTACATTAATTAAACACTATAGGGTATGGATTTTCCTATACTGGGCATTGCCAAAGGAAAACCTAACAGCTTCCCTGTGAGAGGTGTTTCACAAAAAGAAGGATAAAATAATTTAATATATGTCTCAAGAAAAGTCATGAAGCCACGAGAATCAGGTAAGACTAGACTGTCTCATGCCCAGGGCCTCTTTCATCATTGCATGCAACCAGGGTAACAGGAAAAAGAACACCATCACTGTTCCTCTTCCCTGACATCACTGACAATAATGTAAGTCCCAATGACGATGAAAAGAAGACAAATCAGGGGCAGGCTGTCCACATATCCATTCTAAGGAACAAGTTCTAGTTGATGTATCACTAAAGGTTATGAAGTCATTCAATATTGCATATCAAGAGACAAAAGAGGGAAGGTTCAACATAACACAATGGAAAATACTAATTTCAAAAAAAGTAAAAATGACTATCCCATGTTTTTCTCTCAGTGAAATGAGACCCCTTAATATGGAGGTCATACTTCAAATGTACATGCTGACATAGTCATATTAGAGATGAGCAATAAAAATGTCATCTACATGGATATATATATATATATATATATATATATATATATATATATACACACACACACACACGCACACACACACCATAGATAGATGGGTATGATTAAAATGAAGACTTAGCTTCTGCTATTAATGGGACAATTATTTGGCTATCATTTTTAAAAATTTGTGTTTTTATTGGGGATGCCCTTGCTCAGTATATAACTGGATATGGTGTCCAAAGACTGAAATTTTCCATCTTAGTTCTGTCACAGAAGGACTACAAGTGCTTCATGAAAGATTTGTCATTAATATCTTCATGTAGAAAATAGGGATCACTAAATTTGTTTCTTGGAACAATTAATTAAATATAGCAGGGCCTAGCTAAATAGTCCCCTGATATTTAAGCAGAATCTAAAAACTGAATTTATAAATATGGTAGTTTTAATTCTGATATCATTGTCAATAACAAATACCACAGTCATGATATTGACACACTATTAGCAAGAGAAATTATACCTGTGCTGGCAGCAAGTGAAATTGTTTTCCCTTACTTAAAAATATAACAAAACTATGATATGACATACATGCTTCCACAAAACTGTAACAGTTATATATATGTAAATGTTTCTATGAAAATTTGATTTATGGCTTTAAGGAAAAATGCAGCATTAAAACCATGTAACCCCTAATGTATTCTTTCTCTGAAACCATAAACACACCTCCAGTTATTCTGTCCAACAAAAATATACCACAGCAGGTGGATCCCCCAAATGTAAATAGTTTCAGTCTCTTTGTTCATTTCAGTCTATTCCCTCAACAAAAACTTCAAACTGCAGGTGCATGGAGCAAGCTTCTGCTATGACAAGAGCAGTGCATCTCTGTAACCGAGGCTTCACCTAATGATGTGTGAATGAAATGTTAACTGCAGCAAAGTGACTGCAAGCCAAGAAAGCCCCAGCTGAGCTCCCCTGGAAGGGGCCAAGATGTAGGAACACACCAAGAAGTGGAGTTGGAACCTTGGTGCTTGGGGTACTTCCTTCCTTTAGACTTCTATCGTTTTGAGAACAGTGTAAATTCAACTTGACTTTTCAATTGTCATACACCTCTCATTTTAGAGCGAAAATTTGATTTCAGGATAGAAGCTGGCATCTAACTTACTTTGAGATAGGAATAGGTTATAAGGAAGGTCAACCCAGTCAAAGAAAAGCACTAACCAATTATTGCAGGGCAGTAGTTTCACAGCTGGAACTAGTTACATAGGAGGCAGCGGAAAGTTCCTAGGATAGCTGATTTAATTACATTTTTAAAACAAGAGAAACTAACCTAGGAAAGGAAGCTAATCTCAAATGCAAGTAGGCTACCTCTAGCTGCTAAGTATATTTGTTTCTTGTTTCCACATAAATCTTTACTATTATATTTATAAGTAGTTTCCACCACTTGTTCATCAATTGCTGAAAATGTTGGAATGTCCCATTGAGCTTGCACATTCTTTCTGGAAGTTTCTGTGTGTTGGGATCAGATCAAAATACTCAGACATCTTGTAGCAGAGAGACACAGAGAAGAGATGGAAGGAGGGAGGGAGGGAGAGAGGAAGGAAAGAAGGAAGGAAGAGAAATAACAGGTACTGAGAGAATAGCATTATTTTGGCATTTGGCATAATATTGGCATGGATACTAAGGAAGCCCAAAGTCTGCAACAAAAGTTAACTCTCTTGTCCCTCTTATGTCCCCTCTATTCTCTTTCTCCTCTATTATTTGCTACCACTTGTTTTTATAAAAGGAATATATTGTTGGCAAATGTAATGAAACAGGAAGCTGCTGTAGCCTACCACATAAAATATCAGTACTATGGCACAGGAGAATAGAAGAAATCAAATATACATAGGGACTTAAAAGTATTTTCCACTGGACATCTCAAAAAAGTTTATTGTTGTCATTAGATACAGTAGATGAAATACATCTCTTGACATACATTTTTATTACTGTACAAATTAAACCCTTATGGTTTCATCACTGTTGCCCATTTTCCTCAGAATCTCTCCAAAAATACTAAGTAATAGAATATTTTGATCATTTTGATCCTCCATCAGGCTAATCACTAGCCCTGGAGCTACACTGGACATATAGGACCCAAAGTTTTATTATCTTTGTAAGAGTTCTAACATTCAGGGCCAACACATAAGTCTGCATACTAATACTTCACCCAGAGTACAAGACAGATTGTGCTTTGTAGTGAAATTTATTTGTCTAAAGAGGATGCACTTTGTAGGAGCAGGGTATGACCTTTCACAGGAAACTTCACCAAAACACTTATTATCACTCTAATACCAATGAACAGAGGCTGGGGTACTGGTTGGTGTTATCTTTGCAAAGGTGCTATGACCTTGATTGTCTTCATTACATTTGCCTTAAGTTCAGCTTACATTAGCAATATATCCCAAAGTAATATTAAATGCCTCCTAATTTAAGGAAGTATCTCCACTTGAGTCTGGGAACAGAAGTAAATCTGTGAAGAGAAGTTAGAGGAAAGAGAGAAGAGTGCTGTCCAAAGAGATCATCTGACACCTAAGGAAGATGAACCACAGGCCACGGACCCAAAGTGTTAGAACAATTCATCACAACTGACTGAAGCAAAGAAAGTTGTTGGTGACATTCCTCAGGGTCAGTCTCCAAAGCTTAAGGTCTTCACGCACAGGAAGCTATACAAACTAGAAGCTACATCTGAATAGCATGTAACAGAAGGGAAGTTTGATGTCACTGAGCAAACTGCCCTTCTTAAAGTCTGTTGTTTATAAACAATCCAGCTATGCGAATAAGACAAAGCCTTTGATATCCATGATGATCTGGTATACCAGGGACTTAGGAGAAGGTGTTGAGTTTTTGTATGCTAAAACTTGTCAAGGACACATCAAAATGTAATAATGAAATCAACTACCAGGCAGATTGAATAGCAAATTTTGGCAGCTAAGAAGGAGCGTTCTCATTATAGGATGTGTAAGCTTGTGGGCTGCACTGCAATTAGAAACACTTTTTTTTTTTGCCTGAATTCTTTGATTTTTTTTCTCATAAATGACAACAGCCAAAGACTGCTTTCCACTGACTAATTTGCATTATTCATCTTCCTGATGCTAAAGTTATTAGCATCTTAGTTGAACATCAAACTTTGAAAAATTGGGTCAATATTGTTCAATACTGGTAGGGCAAACACTACTTTCCTTCTACTTAGTGGATAGATTTCATAAGCAACTACCTAGTGAAACAGGTCAAGGGTTTCTCACGCACTTACAGGAAGACAGGCACAGAAGCAAATGGTTTCCTTTGAACGTTACTGTTTGCCTGAGCCGGTAGCAAAGCTCCAAGGAAGTCAAAAGTAACCTTAACAATTCTGAAAAGAAATGGATAAAAACTGACAACAGGAGAATTCAGCCTTTTAAGTACGTACAGGAATATGCATAAAAGAGCAATCTAAGTCCTAAATTACTGATCCCCAAAGAAAGGCTAGAGGGTCTTTAATACAGAGTGGAGATAATGGACAATGAAGTTAGGAAGGAAGTTATCATTTTTTTCTAAGACAAGAGCCTCTTATTTTTTGAGGGGGAAATAAACATGGGGCTGGAGAAATGTCCAAGAAGCTAAAATTGCATTAGGCTCTTGTAGATGATCCAAGCTAGGTTCCCAGTGTCCAGGTCTAGCAGCTCAAAAACACCTGCAACTCCAGCTCTAGGAGAGTCTGACATCTCCAGCCTCTGCAGGAACCTACATTCACATGTACATACACATACACAGACATACACACAATTGAAAATAAAATAAATCTTTAAAAATAAGCAATAGGACTTGGCTTGTAAATCCTTAAGAGATAAGAGTAGGAACTAAAGAGAAGAATTAGACATGCATTTATGCTTTTTCTTTTATAGGAGCAAAAGAAATATATCGTTAGTTTTACATTACATCAATAACCATATTTAAATGCATTCTTTTTTT
>CM053760.1:42023812-42051156 GCA_028658305.1 Pachyuromys duprasi
TTAAATGCATTCTGATGCCAGTCCTTGTATCAGATTTTAGGGGAACAGAAGAAAGTTAGAAACTTCCTCCACATAGCCGTGGCCAAGTAAACGTGATATAGACCTTAAGAGTAGCCTTTGTATGGCGCTTAGCAGAAGTTTGATGACGGAATGATTAAGTTTGCTATTCCTGGAAAAGATGAAGCTGTAGTTCAGTCTAAAAAGCTGAAAAGGCATTTTCAGGACAAAAATTGAAGATAAAGCCTGAAGAGTGAAGAGAATGCTGCCAATCAAAGCACAGAACTTTGGAATACTGTGTGAGGACTGGATCTGGAGGCTTAGACAAGATGCAAGGTGAGATGATTGTGGAATTGTTGAACTTCTTTGTGTGTGCATGTCATGCTGGGGAGTGAATCAGACATGAAATTCTGAAGATCAAATATTCCACAGTAAGTTGACACAAACTATATTGAGTTTTTAAAGGCAGGCTTTTTATAGAGATCCTATGTAGCTTTCAGAGACTAGAGAGTGTATTCAAACAATTGTTTTTTCTAAAGAACATTGTAAAAACAGTCAACAATGTAATTCCTCCAACTTATTTCAAATATCCACAAGATATAGAAAATGTGATATATGACCTAAAGCCAATACCAAAAATTTAAGAAAATGGACCATAATTATAAATTAAAGCTGGACCAACATATATACATTCCCTAACATCTTCCTATATTCTATTTGGATCTACAGACCAAAAAGCAGGAAACCAGTAGGTATCAAATACAGGGTATGGCAGAGATTAGATATTATAAGTGAACGGTGTATTTTAAAAAGAGGGTGTACACACAGTCCAGTGTCAATGGTAGTTTTTTTTCATCTATTTAATAATAAAACTAAAGAAAAAAAAAGAAGTCAGAATAGAAGCAAGTTGTTCTATCTGTGACAGAGAGACCTTGTAACATCAGTGAAATAGGAAATGGAAATCAAACGCACAAGTCTGTCCTGCACGTGGTAGCTGTGACAGTCACACAACTTCAGGGTATTACAGCTATACAATCAAGTTTCTTTGTTGAAAAATACTGATGAGATACCAATATAAATGGAGTAAATATTTTCAGAAAAATCAAGAAGAAATGGTATACAGAAAACAAGGAAGAATAAAACACTTAACACTATCTACTTCCAGAATGAGATTTCAAGGAAGTAATTGGTTTCCTCACTAAAGGACAAAATGAGGCATCTATAGGTAGGAAAAGTAATCTTAAGGAAAGAACAGGCTGAAGTATAAGGAAAGATGGTTCTCAAATGTTATGAGCAGGAGACTAACACCAACATGTGGTGGTCAGTCTCCCTACTAGCTTAGAGTTAATCTCATCTCTGTGTATACTATTGAGTCTGGACTCACTTTAGTTAGCTTATTCTGCATACAAATGTAGCAGAGGTAACTTAGTGTTATACCCAAGAGTATCTTACCGAAGACGGCCTCTTATCTTCTGTCATGCTCTCTCCCTCACCCTCAAAATTCCCACCCAGGCTCACTGAGAGGGCTACAAAGCAAGGCATTGAGAGATGACTCCGTTGAAGAGCATTGAAGGAACTGATGCCCTCCGATCAAAATAGGAAAATGAACCCTAGTGACAGTCCTCACACCACAACCTTCAGAAGAGAATACAGCCCCATACTTTGCCATTCTTCCAAAGGACCTTGAGTGAAAAGCACCAAACAAAGCTAGATTCAGATATCTAACACAACAGCTAAGGTAATAAATATTTGTCATTTCAAGCTACTGTGTAAGTATTTGAAGTAAGTAAGTATTTGGAGCGTATTTTCTAATTGCCAGAGTAAGGATCGGAATAGCCTTTTTTGAGCTGCCTATCACGAGACTGGGAGTAGAGCAAATTACTCTTCAAATACATACAGCTCAGTAAGCAACAATAAATTACCCACATTAGCACAATTATTCCGATAAAAAGAATAGGGAACAGTAACAAAGTCTTAATATTTGTGTCTCTGTCCTCTAAAATCACTGATGCATGACTTCTTTTTAAATAACTAAAAATTGTGCTTGGCCTTGAGATAGAAGATTTCTTAAATTTGAGCAAGAGTATCTTTTTTTTGAAATGTAATTTATTTATTTTGATATCAATCACAGGTTAGGTACTTTGCATCCCAGACATAGCCCCCTCCCTCATTCCCTCCCACTCTCCCCATCCCTCCCTCATCTCCTCCCCGCCCCCTCCAAGTCCACCAACAGGGGAGGACCTCCTCCCCTTCCATCCAACCCCAGTTCATCTTGTCTCCTCAGGGCTGGCTGCAATGTCCTCGCCTGGGATCTAGCCAGGCTGTTACTCCCTGGCATGTAAGGGGGAGGGTCAAAGAGCCAGCCATCGAGTTCATGACAGAAACAGTCCCTGTTCCCCTTACTAGGGTCTTCAGTTGGACACCAAGCTACCATGGGCCACATCTGAGTGGGGGTTCTGGGCCATATCCATACATGGTCCTTGGTTGGAGAAATTGTCTCATAAAAGACCGCTGTGCCCGAGCAAGAGTATCTTACATGCACTAATTGTATCACATTGTCTCCGTTTAGAAATTAGTCAATCCCTCTATCTAAAACCACCAGAAGATGTGATTGATGTAATACAAATAACCTGATACTGATTAGATCTCACAACCCCAGGATTTATTTGGAAGTCCTGCTAATACAGCAGTAATGATCAGAGCTATAGATCAGTGGTCCCTTACTAAGTTATAGCTTTGACAAAGTGGTTTTTTTCTGATTGTATCCCACTTGTAGCCCCCTCCCTCATCCCCTCCCAATCTCTTCTTCCCTCACTCCTCCCATACCCCTACCCCAGTCCACTGATAGGGGAGGTCCTCCTCCCCTTCCATCTGAACCTAGCCTATCAGGGTCTTATCAGGACTAGCTGCATTGTCCTCCTCTGTGGCCTGATAAGGCTGTTCCCCCATCAGGGATTGGTGATCAAAGAGCCAGCCACTGAGTTTATGTCAAAAACTGTCCCTATTCCCATTACTAGGGAACCCACTTGGACATTGAGCTGCTATAGGCTACATCTGAGCAGGGATTCTAAGTTATCTCCATGCATGGTCCTTGGTTAGAGTATCAGTCTCAGAAAAGACCCTTGGGCCCAGATGTTTTGGTTCTGTTGCTCTCCTTGTGGAGCTCCTGTACACTCCAGGTCTTTCTATCTCTCCCTTCTTTCATATGATTCCCTGCACTCTGCCCAAAGTTTGCCTATGGATACTACTCAGCAACTAAAAACAAGGAAATCATGAAATTTGCAGGCAAATGGTGGGGACTAGAAAAGATCATCTTGAATGAGGTATCCCAGAAGCAGAAAGACACACATGGTATATACTCACTTATAAGTGGATATTAGACATATAATATAGGATAAACATACTAAAATCTGTATACCTAAGGAAGCTAAACAAGGAGGACCCTGGGTAAGACAATAAGAAAAGCAAACGGAATAGACATCGGAAGAGGGAGAAAACATGGAACAGGACAGGAGCCTCTGAAAGACTCTATTGATCAGGGTATCAAAGCAGATGCTGAGACAAAGCATTTTTAATGATGGTGTTTCTTCATGTGCAAAGAAGATACATACAATGTAAAACCTATCACAGTGGCACTGCACATATAAACGTGCAGCACTATGACCGCACTCTAAACCTTAAATGGAAAACGGGGGGAAACTTAATTTGCTCTATTCCCAGTCTTGTGATAGGCAACTCAAAAAAGGCTATTCCAATCTTTACCCTGACAATTAGAAAATGCGCTTCAAAGAATGGTTCTGCAGAAAATAAGGGTAATTTAACACCCACTTCAAAACCTTAAAGAAGAGATGAAAAACATAAGTGGCTTAAATTATCAAAAATGTTATTATCAATTCTATTCGTAATAGTAGAAGATTAAAGTGAGTAAGCTCTCCCACTTCATAAAGAACATGTTTCTTAATGCTCAAAGAATAAAATGTTACTCTTAAATTAATTTCCTCAGCTTGGTGTAACAGGCTTCTACATGCCTAGTGGCTTAAAACAAACGTAACTGTGTGCCCTGTAGTTCTAGATCAGAGTTCAGAAACCAAGGCCTGAGGAAGAACCTGCTTTGGACTCTGAAGGCTCTGCTGAGGGACTTTTCCTCCCTTTTGGCTAGCACCAAAGATGGTGGTCACCGCCATCTTTGTTCCTGTAGCTACCTCACTCCCATTCCTAGTCCAATTATTATACAGGCTTCTTCTTTCTCTGTGTGTGACTATTTTCTGGTATCTTCCTATAAAGTACTGGCTTTAGGGCCAGCTCCAACTCAGCATGATCTCCTCTTCACTCAGTTCTATCTCCAAGGACTATTTCCAAATGAGATCATGTTCATAAATATCAGTGGTTAGAGCTTAAACACACCTTTTCATGAGATACATTCAGTTCACACAGATGTACTATCTACAAAAGGCGCACATAAAAGCTGTTTTTAAATAATTTAAACATCACAATAAATACTATTTGTAACAATAGTATAAACAGTCAAATCAGTGTGTGTGTGCGTGTGTATACACATAATCAAATGGTAAAATTCTAAAAAGCTTTTGGAAGAGTAACTAATATATGAGGAAAAAGTTATAAAGCATAAAATGATATACCAAGAAAAATGTTAACATACAAATAAATATGTAAAAGATAAAAAGCCCTCAAATACAGACTGAAAGAAATATACCGAAATGAGGTGCTTAGAGTGCATAGTACTGAGGGCAAGAGATGGTTTTATTTCCATTTTCAAAATTGGCTGTACTGTCAATATTTTATTGTAGTCAGGATATTTTTAGATTTTCATAGTCTTTTTAAACCATGCTTTAAACAGCTGTCACTGGATGTAGATATGATTGTGTGTGTGTGTGTGTGTGTGTGTGTGTGTTATAGCGGGGAACAGTTGCAAGTTTATACATAGTGTACTAAGATCTTATGCCAGTTACTTGGGCTTACAGTCAGGATTCTATTTTGCAGCTTCATGAAACTGAGCAGGAGATCGCACCACCGTGTGTCTCCGTGTTCTCTGATATGTAAGTTGGAAACATAATAGGGCCTGGCTCAGAAGCCTGTTTGGGTAGGAGTTTTACTCACTATTATAGAATGATTGCTTTCTTCCCAGGTTGCAGTACTCCTATGGTGTGTCCATAGCAGTAGAAGCAGTTTGGGTAGTAATGTACTTTTGGATTGGTCCACTGGGACGATCTTACTGTGTACAGTGCTCTGAAATGCAATGTGCTGCCTGCAGAAGCATACAAGTCCCAGTCTCAACAATATTAAAAGGGGTGGCTACAGTTCACTACCCTGCCAGATACACAGGAAGTCTGATATACGTATCCTCTTATCATTTGCTTTCTTCCCAGTGTCTGGGTCTCACAAGGATCTACCTCATAGACTTTTGGTTGCTTTTCCAGCCACTAGAGAAACAAAGTCTGGAGAAGGGCCTGTTACCATTGGTTTTCTTCTGTTTCTGCTATGCCCTGTGCTGGTGCTAAAGGTCTATGACTCTCAGCTGCACCCAGTTCGGTTCTGCTGAAGCCTGGAAGAACGTACTGGGGCATCTCCCCAAGAAATGGGTGGTTTGTGATTTGCCAGTGCACTCACTCTGCTTGTAAGTATGTCTGATTTCTAAGCTGGCAACATCATTTGGTTTGGCTTGCCTCAGGCTGGGTTAAATGATTCATTCAAGCTGTAAATACTAATGGAATATAAGACCCTTTACTTGGTGCTGAAAAAAATACTACATATCCTTGTAAGGGACTGAGTGACTTAATGCACTAAACAACATAGGACTATAGATACACACAAAACCATAAAGGAAATGACCAAATGCAAAAAGATAGAGGGAAAAAACTGGAAGAGTCAGATATTAATAAAATCATAAAGTCATCAATGATAAGAGGACTAGGCCATGCGAAGAAGAAAAGAGTGGCCCCAAGCGAAAGTCCTGAGTGAGAAAGCATTAGACAAATTCAATAACAGAAATGAAACCTCCTCATGGTACAGGGAGGGAGGAAAGGTATGAGACAATGCCATGCAGGTAAACCAGGCCTGATTCTAGCCTGATTGGTCGCGGGACATAGAAAGTAGGGCATTTTGGCTGTCTCAACAAGGTAGACCAAGTAATGACAGGGTTTAAGCAAAGAAGACTAGGTACTCCAATTACATCTTTGTGAGGCTGGGGGCTTTCTAAAAGTGCACAGGAATGAAGACGGGGAAAGGACTAACTAAGGAGGCTAGGAAAACCTTCTGGTGAAATGTCATGTGAGGTGGCGGCAAAGAATTAGAGTTTTATGTTAGCAAAGAAATAACAACACTGCCTTGTATATGAGAAAGAGGAAGAAACTAAAGACCACTGTTGCTTGAAGACATGTCTGCCCGCGGGAGCATCGAGGAAGAAAAAAAAAACTGACTTGGCAGAAATCTCTTTGGGGTTGACAGAAGTGGGGTTGGAAATGGAAGTCAGAGCTCAGTTTCAAACACTGGGAAAGCCAGTACACAAAAGGAGATGAAAGGAGGCAGCTGGGTGTCCATATCTGGAACTCAGATGCAGGGTCTGAGCCCCAGATGGGAATATGAAAGCTCTCAGTTTAATGACTGAAATACTGACTTGCAAGCTGATCTTCATCATTGCAGGAGCAGGGACTGGTGTCTGTAATGGCTAAGGTCTACCTCTGGATGCCAATATCTGCCCTGAAATGACAGGCATCTCTCCCAGGCTACTGTGCCTAGGACCTACCTTCTTTGGTCTCAATCAGTCTATATGAGACCACTGTTTTATGCTCTGCCTGGCATCTGTACTGAAACCAATACCTGGAAAGCCAATGTCTCCCTGTAGGAAGAAAATGCACAGTTACTTCAAGGAAGTGAAGAAACTCAGGTGACAGAGAGGAATCAGGTGGGGATCGCTAGGTCAACTCCATCCCCAGTAAAGCTGGATCAGGGTGTGTGTGTAGTACCAGAGGTCACAGTCAGGCTTCCACTCTATAGCATTCTAGACTGTAGGTGTTCCCACGGCAGAAGGACAAGGAGAGCATGATCTGCCTGCAGCCCTGCCAGCAAGCTGGTTGAAAAGAGCCAACCAGAGGTGTGGGAGTGGGTGGAGTTGGAAGACAGGCCACTTTTCCCAATCAGGCAATCAGATATGGCCTCTTTCCTGTGGGAGAGGGCTGGCAGGAAGGGTGAAAGTTGCCTTGCTTCCCAGTGTATCCAGAGAGACAGATGTTTCTGTTTTACAAACCTTAGTAAGGATGCTGGCATAGTGTGTCAGATTTGACATTTTGATATGAAGAAAGGGGAAAAAAATTCTAATTTCTCTATGGACTAGAAGAAGGCTTAGGCATTTTTGAGCTACTTTTTCTTTTAGCTGTTTAACTCTTCTTTAAATGTGAAATACAAAAAGGTAGACTAGTTGAAAGAACATAAGATAAGAGGTGAGATAACCCAGGGTCTACCTTCTCTCCCCTAGCACAAACCATAGGCAACTCAAGGGACTCTGGGACTTCACACTGTCATTCCCAGTGTTCTTAGATGGTCCTGCTTCTCCCAAAAAAAGTGCTAGCCAGGGAAATTGTGTAACTGTGAAATGGGGCGGCTATGCCAATGGTAGAAATGGTGTTTCTAGGTCTATTGTGGGAAACTTCATCTTGATGGTTTGGAATCAACAGAGTTGGAAACAGATTATATTAATATGGAACTCATACCCCACGTAAAATCTAGAAGTTTTAGAAGAGGCTCTTCCTAGCCAGGGAGTTCACATCCATTACCGCCATTGCTGGTGATGTAAATGTCAACAGATCGAGTTTGGTGGGGGATATACGCAACAATCAGAATGGAGGAAGCTGTGAACATGGTCACCAAGAACATAATAATTTAAATCCCGGGTTCTCTTTTATTGCTTGTTTCTCCTTTTCCAATGAAACCAGCCCACAAAGACATCAGGAGAGTGTCAGAGCATGCAGCTGCTGGTTAGAACCTAGGCAAGCCTTCATTTTAACCCTGTGAGCAAGGAAACAGTGAGGGGTATCTCAATACAAAGAGAAAAAGCAATTCAGCTTTTGAAAACAAGATAGATTGATAGGAATGAAAAGACTGAATCATATATTTTTGAAAGTCACCAGTGGCCCCAAACGCACTTTTATTCATTATTTTTATCCAGTGACCCAATATGCTGACAACTTTGGCCTTTTCATTATCCTAACACAGGCTTTAGTCCCAGCCCATCCTTCATTTTGCATCTTAATTTAGGAAGGAGGCAAACTAAAATGTTCAAGGCCTTTCATTTTATTTTATTTTTCTATCAAGGACTCTGAAACACGTTCAGACATTTTACCACACTCTTCCCCTGCCAATGCTGCTCCCATCTAGTTTTCTCTTTGCCCTCAGTTTGTGCCCATGCAGTCATAAGATATCAACCACACTGGTTTCACAGCAGTTGTCAAAGGTGTGGTTGCAATGGGCTAGGATACAGGGTTTAGTATCTCAGAATTTGACCACTTACTCTTCGGAAGAACGGGATTCAACGACCTTCATATAAGAATGTATTTATTTCTATTATTACCTCCATAATTATAGCTTCAGCATAATCCCCACAAAAGCAAGTACAGCACCTAAAAGGCCAGTTGATGAGTGTCAGGGGAATTCATATCATCACAGATTGGACAGACAGAATATCACTATTACCAAACTTACTTTACAAAACAAAGTGGAGGTAAAAACCAGGGGAAGGGAAAGGAACATCAAACAGGATTGATGGGCTTCCCATCCTTGCTCTACATTAAGGGATGACCTCTGCAGACTAGAAACTGGGTTACATCAACAAACTGCACTTTAAAGTGTGAGATGAAAGAGGGCCTCCCCTAACGGTTTTGCAGTATTGCTGGCTCAGGTTTAAAGAAAGTATGCAGCCAGGTACCAGTGTCACATTTCAACCTGTGATATTGACATGGATGTGAAAACCTCAGCCTTTGAAATTGAGCCTTTCATATGCTGAACAAAAACCTGAAATGCACTCTCCTGCGAAGACCTGAAGGAGAGAAAAGCAAGATGATAAAGGGGAACCTGTCACACGTGGAACAATTCTGAGTTTTCCTTCCAGAGCTGTAATTTAAGACTGCTAAAGTAGGGCTTAACTCGGATCTTGACATTGGTTTGTTTGGCTTTCCCCAATACCAGGGCTTACCTGCCTTGTAGAGATTCTAAAAGTGGGGGAGGAGGAATAAGGGTTCCACAAAGGTGGTGATGGGTCATGGAGGTGTGGAGACTATTTGAACAGAGCCAGTCTCACTGGAATTGGATTCAATTAAGTTCCCCTGCATACCCCCCCCCCCCAAATACAACCACTCCTCTCCCAATACATACTCCTGTCTTTTGGACTAACTTTTCTATTGGCTCAGTAAACTCCTGAGCAAACAACAAATAAATCAATAATTTCAGGAAAATTTCATCAGCCCATTGCGAATAAGCTTCACTCTTTCTTCTACTATGTTCAAAAAGGAAAACATCTCGGCTTTGTGCCTTCCATTTTAAGCCTTGTGGTTTTGACCTAAAAATTAACGGGCCAGTCAGGAAGCACATGATTGTAACCCCAGTACTCCTGATGTAGTGGCAGAAAGATGACAAGTTCCAGGCCAGTGTTGGCTACATAGTGAATCCTTTTTTAAAACAACAACAACAAAAACACACACAAAAGAAATTAATGAGCTAAGTATATAACAGCTAGCATAATCCATAGGCATGCCTATAAAAAAATGCAGGAACTGAGCATGTAGGATTCCTCAACTTCAACAATCACTTCACACAAGAGCCTCAAATTATATCTTCCTGTGACTTTCACATAAGAGAAAACATATTACAAAGGTATTTGAAATTCTTGCAGAGATAAGAGGATATTTGTTAAAATCTGAATATTGCAAACCAAGTTTCCAATACTAGAACACAAAAATGCCCTAAGTACTGTAAAGCCTTGAAAACCCCTTCAGTCCCAGGTCCTCCCTTGGCTGTCAGCCAGACCCTAGGCTCCTTTACCAGGAACAGACCCCAGGATGCATTACACTTCCTAATTCTTCATAGTCTGCTTCATTTGGCAAAGGACCTAAACCTAACCACAACAGTTAAAAGAAAGCCTTACATTCTACTATAAAATATACAAATCACGAAATGTATACAACTAACAAAAACAGTCTCAGTACTACTTGATGAGAAGAATTTGGGAGGGGGTTTTCATTCAGCATTCCAGTAATGTGAAACCACTGTTTAAGGTAGAAAATCATTTTTCAATCTCAGGAAACATCATTACTAGCTGCCAAAAGTTGATCCATATAATAAGAACTGTTTGGTAATGTTGAACACCTGCACTTTTATAGATGGCCTCTCAGGACAGCTGTAGCTGAGGCTTCAAGTCTACTGATACAGCAGCCAAGGAAAAACACAGTATTTTAGATAAGAATGCTTGTTGAATTACCCACATGGTTACACTGTCTAGTGTGTATACCTGTGTGCATGTGTGTGTGTGTATGTGAACTCTGACAGTCATTAAATACAATACAGTACAATACAAAGTATTTCCCAGATAAGGCTCCCAGCTGCTAGAAGCTTACATCTTGAGGTGGTGGGATACACAAATCAAAACATACTAAAAGTATAAACATATATCATGCTTATGGAAGCCATTCATAAATATTTACTTCACTTCCCATGGCTAGTTTTAGCTTTTTGGTTTCATTGTTTGATTTTCTGACTTGCTGAGTTTATTGGGAAAAGTAAGACATCAGAAGTTTGAAAGAAAAGTTCATTAAGAAGTTGCAAATCTTGTTTCATAGGCTTCTGAAATAAAGCTCCTAGCAAGCACAGGGGTAATTTACAATGTATCCATTTGTAGTCAAGCATCAATGATCTTTTCCTAGCTTTCTCGTGTACTGGTCTCTCCTTATCAGTCAAGCAAGAGCCCGATGGAGACGAGTTTCTGATGCCTTCTTGTCTGTCATAGAATTGGAATTTGAAGAGAGTTCCATTCAGGTTGAGAAGCTGTTGTCTTTCCTATGCATTATTCTCTCTCTCGCTCTCTCTTCATCCCAACAATTTCTCAGCACTGAGCACTACATTGAGAGGAGAGCAGCTAGCAGAGCAGATGTTGTCTTCCTTAGTTTACAGTCTAGTCAGGAAGATAGGAATGCAATGAGTAGTAGTAAGTGAAGTCTGGCTTACTACCAGGTTACATACCTTGGGGGACACAAGCAAGGCCTGGCTAGATATGAAAAGAAAGCCATGGAAAATTAACTTCTTAGTGATCAGTCATCCCTCAAACCTTAAGCCATTCTAGTGTTCACACAACACGAGCTTGGTATTGTATTCTAGTGTTTAATGATTAAGATTCAGTGAGTTTCCTTTGTTTGGCAATGGTTTTAGCAGGCCAGAAAGAAAATAGGAAAATGAGAGTTAGAAGAAGGGCTTTGAAATTATTTTCTTTCCTCCCCAGTAAGCCTTTCTGCTACCCTCAAGCCTAGCAATGCTCTACCTTATCATTTCTAAAACAATCCATCAGCCTCTCTCCTTTACCCGTTGTGACCCCTAACCACTATCACAAATCACTGAGACTTACATTGACTATCACAGTCCCATCCCTATTCTGATCCATATTACCTCTCACCATCTTTTACTGCCCTGGCTAGTACCTTTGCACACTGAGAACAGTTCCCTGGTGTTAGAAAACAGAAATTCCCATCATTCCTGGGGATTGGTCCTCTCTTAACCCAAGGAGAAAAAGAGCTTTTCTTGAGAACTGAATCTGGCTTTTACCACTCTAAGCAATAAGATTTCTCCAGAGCAGACACAGACCAAGTGCCCAGGGTTACCCACGGTGCCAAGATTAACCAGAAGTTATGCACCCAAAGCATAGCCATCCTCTCTTCCAAGTCTCTGTCTGACTCTGCATGTTCTAGAAAGCTCGTGTATGTATTGCAGTGGATACAGTGTTTATGAATCTTAGAATTTCCTAGCCTTTGAATTCTTATTTCAGGGATTCACTTCTAATGAATAGAATGAGAAAAAATGGCTTTGGTTTACTTAGGCTGAGACACAGAAAATAGAATTAAGAGCTGTCCGTGCCGAAACTGCTCTCCATGCTTAAGAAGTCAGTACTATACTCTGAGGAACCTCAACAGATAAATGGAAATTGTAAGTTGTAGGTGTTCTAGCAACACCCCCAGCCAATATCCAGACAACATCTAGTAACATGCTTCCTGTGTGTGTCCAGACCTTCAGTGACACCCAAGCCCTGCATGTGATCTTTGCCAGTTTGTTATTCCACTGTCTTGAGTAATCCTATGATGTCAATGAGAGCTAGAAGCCATTCTCATCAAGCCCTCCGTGAATGTCAGAATAACAAATAAGGTAAATTAGAGTTTTAATGTAATTCAGGAATTGCAATATTAATCTATCAGGGTACATGCTAGCTAGTCCATCACACCCTATATCTGTTGAGCATCAGACTTCAATTTGTCTCATATAACAAACAAAGCAAAAATCCTCATCAGCCAATTCCATAAAATTTGAAAAAAAATTGTTATACTCTGAAATAACTTTATAATCCATTAGACAAAGTGAACACAGCAAGGGTTCAGTAATTCTTGAGCTGACTGGTAAATTTTACTACTACACAGTAGCAACTTGTAATCACACATTGGGGAAACATTGAAAGTCACTGAGTTGGGTATTAAATATATTAACATTATTGATGCATATGTAAAAAATAAATTATGAAAGAATATATTTTAAACCTACTGGTAAAATATATTAATTATTGATGAATAAAGAAGTAAAAAAAATTATTCAAGAAAATATTTCTAACTTACTGGTTTAAAAGTCTATTTCTCTATATCCTCCAAAACTCAGACTTGGATTATTTTGATCTCTGCTCTTTAACTTATTGAACAGCAGGCATAAAATCACTAATAGGAAATCAGAGAGCAGGAAGAGGCAGTCATGCAAGCACTCGTGTGGAAAAAACCTGGACTGAGTAAATACTGAATGTTGTAAAATATTACCATAGTAGAAGCTTCAATAAATATTTGTAGATACGTATTTGAGTTGGCTCTTGTTCATTTAATTTGATCAGGACTCCATGCTTTTCCTGGCTGAAATCTCGCAACTTTCTTCAGTTCTAGAAAGTTCTTAGCAGTTATCACCTGTTCAATTTGGCTTTTCTTCACCCTCTCCTTCTGGGATTCTTATTAGATACTTATTTCATATGTCAGTTCACTCTCCAAGTCCATCTTTTACATTATCCTTTCCTTTATACACTATCTTACGTAACTTTCCATTTCATTAACTTTAACTGTATACAACCTATGATTCATATTTTTATTAGAATTTTTCTGAACTCAGAATGTTTGAAAATTTCATTTGGCAAGATTTCTAATGGTTCTTGTCCATATTTATCTTTTAATCTTATTTTTAAATTTTTGTTCAAAATATCCTATTACTATTTAATTTGGATAGTACCCACTTTATACCATTTAAGTGACTCCTTCAATAATTCTATTCAAAGTATATGAGCAGCAATGGATTATTTATAATAGCTCATGCATAATTCCTCCCATTTGTTAGCTATAGTGACTATCTTGGTCTTGAATTTTCACATATGTTTTTCAAATCTGAGCTTATGAACTCATTTGGCATTGGAAATTTAGTTTGTTTTATTTTTAATTCTTTTACTTATTATTGATTGTGCATGTAGTATGTGAATTTGGGTGCACATATACCATTATGCATGTGCAAAGATCAGAGGATAATTTTATGCACATAGTTTTCTCCTTCCACCATGGGATCCAGGGATTAAACTCAGATCACCAGAATTTTATGGCAAGGTTCTCCCTGCTGAACTACCTTCCCTGGCTCTGTTTCCTTGTTTTTGCCCTTTCCTAAACTCACTTCCAGGAAATGGGCAGTGTCACAATCGCCTGAGCCTGACACCAGAGTCCATAGCCTTGGAACAAATTTTATAGACGTGTCTGTATTAAACACGGCAGCAGCATTAAGAGAATCCATGGGAATAAACAGGGAGCTCGGTTCTCCTTTGTGCCATAGTCCTCACACAGTGGTAATCAGGGAGACTCACCACGTGGGAATCATTTTCTGTCCTACAGATTGGTATTAGTGGACTTTTACCTCTCTTCCAAACCACATTGTGCTGGGTGCTCCCACTCTATTCACCATGTGGATTTCAATCCTTGTTTGTTTAGCAGTGATTTTATTTTATATTCAACTCTTAAGTGAAACTGTATTTTGTGAAGTTTACTTTTACAGCTGCACGTGTGCTGTCAGAGAAGGCCCTTCCCTTCTGGCACCCCATGTAAGCCTATCTTGTATTCTGATCACAGAGAAAAAAAATAG
Organism: Pachyuromys duprasi; assembly: GCA_028658305.1. Taxonomy (NCBI): domain Eukaryota; kingdom Metazoa; phylum Chordata; class Mammalia; order Rodentia; family Muridae; genus Pachyuromys; species Pachyuromys duprasi. The sequence goes on from CM053760.1 coordinate 42,038,225, forward strand.
AATAAAATAATTCTTTCGTTTCTGTAGTTTTGAATGAAAAACTCTGTATTTCCCATCTTGGTTAACATGATGATGCTACAGCCATTTATCTGAGTTGAAGTCTTTATGCAGCGAAGTGTTTATATCGTAGCTTTGAATTTTCAAGAGAGTAGTACCAGCACCTATTTGGATTCTGGTTAGTAAAGGACTCAAGCAGAAAAGACAACATGTTGAGAAAGAACGCAAGTGACAAGCAGGTGCATGTGGAAGAATGGAACGTGCAAGCAAGACAGACTGAAGGACATGCCAGGCTGAGCTCATAGCATCCAGCATCATAATCACATCAGTCCCTCAAGACTGAGCCCTGCCTGGCCTCCAGACCCACTCAGCATGCTTGGGAGACCAAACTTCAACAGGTATGTCTGTGGGGACAAACCAAATTTAATCCACACCATATATATAGTCCTTGTAAATTTCATATTTATTGTGGTGATGAGAAGAGAAAAATAAGAATTCTCTTCACCTTATATAGTTAAGATGAATTGAGAAAGAGCTGGAAAAAACACAATGACACAAGTATGCTAGGTAATGAGAAGAGGTCTGGTGAGGATTTGATTCCATGCCAGCAAGGCTGAACTCACAAAACCTGTCAATGTATATGTGTGTCTGTTGGGGCAAAACCAGACAATACACAGAAAATTATGTTTCATGTCTCACCTAGGAAGTAAGCTTTATGCAGATATCTTCAGTTCTGTGTTTGGAAGCTTCTGGGTGCTCAGGAAAGTGCTGGCATTAGCTTCTGATTCACAGCACAGACAAACTCTGTGGCTCCTCTAATTTGCAAAGACAAGTGCCGAGTGCCTGATTTCATACTCACACCTGCTAAAGGTATCATTTTTCTGGCAGCTGACTTGACATATGTACTGACAAGTGACTTCATTAAAATACTTCTGTGCATGTCAGTTCACTGTGAGCAATCTTTATTATGCTCAGAATTCTGAACCGTATTAGTCCATTTCAGTGTAGATCCATCCATCTCTCTGCAAACAGGTCAACTTTTGTATAAGAAATGTCTCACAGAAGGATCATTGTATTAAAAAGACAATGATATATTCTCTCAAGCCTTATTACAGCTTGAATGAAGTGTCGCCAGCCCCCACCCCAGGCTCTTGTGCTTCGAGAGGGCAGTCCACAGAGGGTGGCTCTAATGTGTGAACCCTTAGCCTGGAAAATGCTCCTGGCAGATCCCAGAGGGGCTTTGAGATTTTTACCCCAGGCTAGCCTCTATTCTCTTTCCTAATCTACCAAGATGTGAGAAGCAAGCAGCCATGAGCTCAAGCATTATGGACTGAACCCTTCCTCACGCCTTCTGTAACACATTGGATTCGTATCTTCTGAAATTCTGTCTGAAAATAAATAATTCCGCCCCTAAGTAGTTTTCCTTAAGAATTTTGTTGTAATAATGGGATAAAATAGCTAAGGCTTAACACAATCAATACACTTTAAAAGGAAAAACAGTACAGACGTATTTTGTTCCCAAATATGTAAAAAAACATAGGGGTCATAGCTCAATGATTTAGAGCACTTACTATACAACAAGGAGGACCTAGATTTGAAACCCAAAATCCACTCCCAGGGACACCCTCCAACAAGACCACACCCACTCCGACAAGACCACATCTCTCAAGTAGTGCCACTCCTAATGGCCATTGTGATTCAAATCACCACATGCAAACACTTGTTCACTTGTTTTTCTCTCTGTTTTTTTTTTTAAACTACTGTCTAGGAATTTGCTTTCCCTTAACAAGCTGAAGGAAATTCTATTTATAATACAGTAATACTAAGCTCTGTAAAACATGACGAGTAGTAAAGGTAATTTTATTGACATTTAGGAACATCAGTATGAGTTTCTAAACTCATCAAGAGTGTTTAATAGCTCCAAACAAAAATTCTAACTCTTCTTTGCTTTGGAGACACAATAAAAATAAATTATCTTTCCAATCACTTATACAATTGATAAGAGTTGACATTCAGATGAACAAATATGATTTTATGCTGCATATATAGAAATAGCTACATAACATTCTTTTCTTCTTACACATTCACAAAGGGGAAAAAAAACAGAAGAAAGGTGTTGGTGGGTAATGTCACATTCCTTTTACATGTATACCTAGTTTGTCTTCTACTTACTATGAATGAATAGGAACTAGAAGGGAAATATAGAATAATGTCTGGACAGCAATACCCATGGCCATCAAAGATTGCCTCTGAGGAAGAGGACTTATGAGAATTAGCATTTAGTCTGTACCCTTCCTTTGTTTCTATTGTGTAGTAGCAGCAAGAAAAGATATTAGTTTATATTCTCTCTCCTAACAGTTTTGTCTGTTACTGTTAATGACATTGTGTATTTATAGTTCTATGCGTACTTTGGTGTATCGAGAGGCAATAAACTCTACATCACTTGAATCCCCCTCAAAGAAGATGAATTAGCACTTACTAGGAATATACTATATGCTAGACCCAGCTGAAAAGGCACAGTCCTCACTTTTCCAGAAAAAGTCAAGGTCTGAAATTCAGAAAGTTTTAAGCCTCTCTCAGGGGCTTGCCCTTGGCTTAGTGGTTCCCACACAAGATTCTCATTTCAAATGTCTGCCTAATTGTTTGGAACATACTTGTTCTTCAAGGTGGCACATAGCACTTACAAAGAAGCAGGCTGTGTACCCTACTAAGTGTTGTCTTCTAAACAGCATGCTTATAGAGGACGAGCCAATGGAGCAGCAGAGGAAAGGATAAGAGGACAGTAAGTGCTGTGAAAGGACTTGCAATAGAGAGAAGCAAATAGTGCTCTGAGATGGAGGAGAAGGGAAAAGCTCCCAAACAGAGGAAGAGAGGAAAATCCAAGAAGTGCCTCATGAACAGCATCTTAAAGGTAAACCTAGGGGAAACAATGACCTGAGCTGGGCACCTTTGTGAGATGGACAAAGGGTCCATATGATGAAAGCAGATGCCATACAGTGTGACCACAGCACAGGCAGAGGATGGAAAGAGGGACATGACTTGTGAGAGAGCAAAAGGAGGTCTGGATTTTCCTCTGAAAGCTTAAAAACAGGTACCCCATCCTACATTTACCCAGAAGATATAAAGGGGTGGCTGGGAAATGGAGAGACCTCTTAGGATGCTATTGTTACCAAACGTAAGAAATAATGAAGGGCTGAAAAGGACAATAGCTGTTAGACAAGAAGACAAGGATAGTTTGCTTATGGTGGCTCTGAGAGAGCTAATTCTGAGGTAACCTCTTTGTTTCTTACTTGAATACCTACTATTCTGAGGCATGGGGGGGGGGGGGAAGCGCATGAGTTTAGTTTGGGTCATGTTTAAAATCAAGTGTCATGTCCAAAGAATAACTTCCAGAAGACAGGCATCGGCAATACAGTAACAACAATTAGTATCATGTCTCGAAGCCCAGAACAAATGGAAAAATACATGTCATTGCTGAAGTCTACATAGAAGCAAAAAATGTTTGTACTGGATGAGAATGAGTGTGATAGAAAAATATACTGAGAGACGTGTTCGAACCCAAACCTCCAAATTTACTTTGCCATCATCTTTCTAATACTCTACTCCTTACATTCAAACTCTGATCAGACATTTCCCAAGAGCTATCACAAAGCTTAGGCTACTATAACACATCAGCATTTTACCTTCACTGCTGTTGAAAGTCCCCTGCTGGACTGGCCAGATCATTCTTTCTTTATATTCCATTTTCTATTGTCAGAGGCAACTATACAGAATCATTACCATTTAAAGTAAACAGAGAAGTTTCCTTAGGTCGCTTCTCTTACATTGAAACACAAATTCTGTATGTTACCACTATATTGTCAAAAAAAAATCATGTTGAAGGGTAAGTGAAACAAGCTAACCAAGAGGGCAATGACTGGACCTTTTCTCCGTCATCTCAAATAGACATGTCTAATCCAGACATCAGCATATTCTCGGCATCACCATTTCCCTGGCAGAATTGGTCCCAGAGCCTCAATAGTTCAAAGTTCTATGGAAAACAGAGTGATTGATTCTGCATGAGAGAGAGAGACAGAGACAGAGACTGAGAGACAGAGAGACAGGGGGAGGGAGAGGGGGAAGGAGGGGAAAGAAATTCATTCACAAGGGTCTAATGCTTGTCTAATGCTTGCCATTGTCTCTAGTCTTACTTAAGCATTCATCTTCCTTGGGACCAAAGTAACACATTAGAAATTATTAAGAATTATTAAGTTTCCCATCGAATTGCAAAATCCAAATACAAACCCTTCATAGATTTCTATGTTTGAAGAACAAAATAGATAAGGGGAAGTATTGAAGAAAGATTAAAAATCCTCAGTATTTAGAAGCAGTGGGCTGTCAGCAGTACAAAAACAATGTCAGAAATAAAATAAAAACTAAGATGATTACAAATTCCATCCACACAAATGCTTTTCAGTGATGTAGTACAGAATCAAAATCCCTGAAAGTGGAAGGTAAGCAAACAGAAAATCTTTTTTAAGTCAGGATGTATCTGCATTCCAGCACAGACTGAGGCACGTCAGTACAACAGCTACCAGAAATCTACAGAGATAATCTGTTTAGTTCCCAGTTTACAACTGAACTTTCACCCAGAAAGAAGGGGATCCGATAACAAGGTCTTGACCTTTGTCCTCTAGTGATGAAGTCTAAGGTGTTCTATAAAGCATTCTAGTTTTTCATGTGCTGTGAAACTACACATTCTCCTTCACTTGTCATTTCGATAAATGTAGGAAATTATTTTGCATTTATATAGAAATTTTATTTTAAACAAAGATGAAATAATAAAGGATTCCCTGTCGGACTTCAAAGCCAACATGCACAAAACTGACCCTGCCCCTTCTCTCTGTCTCTCTCTCTCTCTCACACACACACACACACACATATACACTGGCAATGAGACAGAAAAGAAAAATAAATATGATACTACGCTACAATAATATTCATTTTGTAGGGTGACATGAGTCCTAGATTCAAGTCCTGGATTATCCCAGTTTTTAGTTCTAAGTCTTACCAAGTAATTTAATCTCCCTTTCATTTCCTTTCTTATTGAATAAGACTGATGTGGTCATTAATCTTCATACTCAACACATCTCTGGATATGTCTGTGTGGATGTTTCCAGAAGGATTTAACTACAGAGAAAAGACTTACCCTGCATACAAACTTTATCCTACGGGGGCTACAGTCAAGGACTGAAACAAAAGAGAAGGTGAGTGGAACACTTAGATTCCTCTCCGCATCCTGACTGTGAAGACATCTTGCCTTCACATGCTCCTGCTACCACATAATGGACTGTATCCCCATCCTCTACAATGAGCCTTAAAAACCCTTTTATTCTTAAGTTGCTTGTGTAAATTATTTTAAGAAAAGCAACTACTGTGCCAGAGTAACAATATCAGAGTAACAATATCAACTGCTCACAAGCCGTAGCTCTGCACATGAACAAATTAAAAAAAAAAATAGCATGGCTGTTGGGGTGAAATGACTTGAAGAATTATAATTATCATGGTGCTTCAGAATCTGCCAAGTCTTCCAATTGATTATTACAAAGTCTGAAATAATTATAGACTATGCACTACTCACAATTCTTTACATTAACAGAATATAAACATGCATCTATACACACACACATAAAAAATAGCTTCTTAGAAAAGGCCGTCTTCTAATTATTAAGAATTTCAATTTATAAATACAATGATAAAGATGATATTTGATCCTGGAAACATTTTTCCTCATAAAAACAATGATTACACAAAGTATTCACATAATTCTAGGACCCACATTGACTTCTAAATAATAAAATATCAGAAAAATACAATATGAAGTTTTTTGAGCAGTAAGTAAGTTAGTACATCAGAAGAATGCATTTTCCTAACATCTGTTCTGGCTAGCAAGAGTTTGTGATGTTAAAACTGGGATGAAAATTCTGAGACATTACTGCAATAGGATTTGGGACAAGGGCTAGATAACATGAAATTATCTTTTAGAGCAGAGTTGTACAGAAAGTCCTGACAACAGAGGTCTTATTGGATTGTTTCTTCTCTCTTTTTTTGTTTTGGTTTTTTGTTTTGTTTTGTTTTCATTTTTGTTGTCCTTTATTTTACATGATCTCTCTAAGTCACCAGGCTGACCCCAACTTCACGATCCTCCTGCTTCAGTGTCCCAAGTACCGTGGTTTCAGGTATGTGCAGCCCTGTCCTCAACCGCCCTGGCTCAGCAGCTTTCTAATTTTTATTTTTATTTTATTTTTGAGATAGGGTTTCTCTGTGTAGCCTTGGCTATCCTGGGACTCACTCTGTAGATCAGGCTGGCCTCTAACTTTAAGAGAGTCACCTGCCTCTGCCTCCCTGAGTGCTGGGATTAAAGGCATGTGCTACCAATACCGGGTTGGCAGCATTCTTGGGCACAGCAGAGGCAGAAAGGTGCTGGCAGCTCCCAGTTGCCTTTGGGAGGTTAGCTTGTATTCTAGCTCTTCCAGCAATTCTGAAGCATTTCAGTCTCTTGTGTTAAATTATTGTCCATTTATACTCGCTCTAATGGGTTCTGACCAAAAGAGTCAAGGAAGCTAAATATGGCTTTGGACAGGAACCCAGAAACTGTTCAAGCAATTGCAACTTGAGTCAGAGATTAGGAGAGTAGTGAGTTTTGTGCACTAATGGCAACTGACTACTTTTCACCTTAGAGGTGAAGAAATGGCATTCTGTTGTGTATGGTAGGAAAAAGGAGAAAGTGAAAGGGTCAAGGTTTTCCAGAGGTCAAGAAGAAAGGGGTGGAACTCTTGCATGTTCTGGTTAGCTACAGCACAGCTTTTGAAAAAATAAGCACCATCTTTAGTGAAATACTCAAAGCAATGATTTGAAGTGCCAAGACTTCCTTCATTCCATTCCACGTTGGCTCAGTGAGAATGTAGACTTGTGATGGCCATTCTTGGTGGTCAACTTGACTGTACCTAGAACTAACTAAAACCCAAGCAGTTGTGTATATCTACGAGGATTTTTTCTCTTAATTAAATCATTTGACATTGAAAACCTACTGTTAATATGAACATTTTAAGCGGGGGGGAGATTCACTTTTATTCTGGGCAACATCTTCTGCTGGCAGCCCATATAAAAGACATTTAAGAAGGAAGCTCTCTCTCTCTTGGGCTATCTTCTCTCAGTCCCACTGGCACGCCCATTGCTACCACTGACTTTATAGCCTACTATATTGGGATCCTGGTGTATACTGAAGACCAGCGGAGGCATCCATAGTGTGGACTGAACAACTTCCGGATTCTTAGACCATCTGTTGGCAGATAGCCATTGTTAGATTAGCTGGACCACCTCCTGTAAATTACTTTAATAAATCTAAGAAATAAATGGAGAGAGAAAGAGAGAGGGGAAAGATTTATCATTTCTGCTCCTCTAAGGAACCCTGATTGAAGCATGGATCAATATTTGTGGACTAATATTAAAACAACATAGCAGAATAAGGAGAGAATTGAAACATCAAGACAAGCCTATGAAAGAAGCCTTTTGTGGAAGAAAACTAGAAACCCTTCCTTACCTAGGTTTCCTCTAAAAGGACATAACTTGCAAGGCAGAAGGGGAAAGCCAGAAAAATATAAAGCAAAGACACAGACTCTAAAGGTCCTATCACAGGCTATATATACTACATGGAAGGACTGCTTTCTTCAGATCAATGGACACTTCCTTTCTTGACAGTGCTTTTTCTTTCTTCAAAAACAGTCCCTATTTCTAGTTATGGGTTCTTGGTACAATCCTTTGTCCTGGGACACTTGAGTGTGACAAGGAATGGCCTCTGAATTTAGATCCTCAGCTGGACATTCTCAAGTGTACTTTCCCAGACACCTTGGGCTTTCCCACTGTTCCTCTGAGTTCTGTATCTAATTTAAAAGGCATGACTTTTTCTCATCGCCTATTCTTGGTAGCTGCCAGTATCTCCCACTTATCTGCACTGCTCTGTTCTTCTCAAAGTCTAATCAAACTGTCCCTAAGCTTCCTTCTGAGTCAATTCTTTAATTATTAATGAGGCTAAGAATCCTAAAAGGAGCTCACTTCCCCTCTAACAACAAACATGGTGGAACAGAGAAAGCCTTTTTTTTCTGCTCATTTTCAGAAATAATTCAAAGGAAGGAAGTAGGAAGATGGCTTGATCCTGCAGACACAGTAGTTTTTGGCTTGCAGCTGTTAAGTAGAGAGGAGCAGAGCTTGCTGTCAGGTGAAGTGTCTCCCTATTCACGATGCAGTCGCATTAGTGTGCTCTGCTCTGCAAGGGCTGAAGTAGGTGGCCCACCTGACAGGAGCTCTGACTTGAGGAGAACCAAATGTCATACTCTGATGACTGAATCATATCTGCCCAGCCTCTGGTTCTTGACAAGCACAGTATGGATGTTCTGTGCTTGAAGATATTGATAGGAGGTATTTGTTAGATCAGTGGGCTGATGATGAATGGTTTAAGCCTCCAGGCAGCCTCTGGAGGGAACACTGCATGTGCAGTAAATTTGGATAAAAATCACTCAATACAGTAAATGCTGATAACAGAAAAGTCCAAAGTCCAAACTCTGTAAATAGCTATGAACAATACCACATGTCTGCACATGTGGCTGGAATACCATGCACAGCTCTTTCCAGACATGTGCACAGGGCCTTCTTGCCTTCTGTCCCTGGCAGAGAACTTCAGCCCCAGGGATAAGAATCTACCTCTGGCTCTTTATCTATACATCTTTCAGGCTTCAGCAAAACTGGATAAAAGGCAGGCTTTGGACAATAAGACTCTTCTGTTGGCACTTTGAAATGTGTCTTTTCAAACTTCTTCATAAGATAATGCCTTACAAAATAAAGACAGTTAGAAATATGGGTCTTATTTTCATTAAATTGCCTTTCTTCAGAGGCCATTGTCAAAACCACTGAATATTTTATGCAAATACTGAATAAATATATTAATATGAAACATTCAACTAAAATAGAGAGAGAAGCAAACTCCTGAGCATTTCTTACATGCATCAAGCACCATGCTGAGAAAGTAGGTGTCAATATACACACTGCAGAAAAAGGGAGGTTCGAATGTAACTTGCTGTAGGATATACACAAAGATGCTTGACTACTCCTAAGAAAAGAAAAAAACAATGAATGTATACTTAGCAAATTTCAGTTTTTTCCTCATATGCTGGGGAAGAAGATATGTTCTCAGAAGAAAACTGGAGAGGGCTGCTCTCCTCAAATTTTTATGAATCTCTTGGGAAGTTGTAGCATATCACAGTCTAGGGAACTCAGGGTCAAGGGAGGCCACAAAGTGGAGTGGACCATCAAAGGAATAAGAAATGTCATTTTGTCAATTTGTAGCTGGAAAGCCTTGCATAGAAGTTAAGAATATGGAAGGGTAGAGCAGGGTTCTCTCTGTGCTGGGCTACTTCTTACTTCCTTGACTCCTATGCCGCTTAACCTGTTGACTAACTAGAATAAAATACAAACATGTATTTTCTGTGTTATTCAAAGTGCTTATCCCAGTGTCTCACACCGAGTAACTTTTCAATAATTGTTTATCACTCGATATTAATTGCTCAAAGTGAAAGAGTTGTTTGGCTATCCTCCACCACTGCATGCCTTGCTCCCCCAAACGTGCAGCCTCTGGAGCCACCCCATCAATTCCGTGTTCCTGTGATGCACACTGTGTTATCACAGTGATGAAAAGCTCGGCTTAAGTGCCCACACCAGAACCTTGATGAAGACAAAATTGTCTTTGTTTAGAAAATACCCTGATAACTTTCTCAGAGTAGAAATTGTCAGCTTCAGAAAGGCACGGGAGAGAAAGAGTAAGCCAAAATGTGGGGAAAGAAGCGGCATTTTCAATGAGAGGTTGATGGCCCAGAGGAGGACAAATACAGGAAAGAAGACACAAACAGCGAGACAATACAGAACGGGCAATAATCACAACACCAGACACTTGCTGGTGGGAAAGTGGCTAAAGAGCTTTGAAGAAAAGGGATGGTTAATGTGTAACAAATTGTTTTTCTGGTTGGTAAACCTTTTCTCCTCACCTATAGGTAGGTAGGTATTCCTTAAGGAATATCTTGTGTGCTAATGTAGGTAGGAGTGTGTTTCAAGCGAAGGAGAAAGGATTGTTCTACACATAGATCAGCCGAAAGCACAGAGGAAAAGGGCTGCCAAGGAAGAAAAAGGTAGCAAGCAAGCATCAAAGTTAAGAACACACTAGAGAGTACTGTTCATGGGGACAAGATATGAGGGTGGCACATTCTGGCATTGGCACATTCAAGGAGAGATAAAATGGAGTCTGAGGCAACTCAAATCTCAAAGGACAAGGTAACCTTAGCAATAAGGGTGACCCCAGTTAACATGTGAGTTACATTAGCACTTTTTGACCCAAGGGACAGAAATAAGAATACACTGTGATAAGTGGGGTTGTAGAAGGCAGTATTTTTCAAAGCACATTTGTTTTTATAGAGATACACTTCAAACAAAACATTATTTGGAATCCATTTTGAAACAAATGCACATCTACTCAGCTTAGTTTGTCTGTGTGTGTGTGCGTGCGCGTATGACAGATGAAAAGGAGTTGTGTTTTTTCCTCTACATCTTGCCCTTTTAAGTATTATGCAGATCTATCTGCGATGGAGTCTATTATAGTCTTAAGATAATGCACAGTGGATCTACATACAGGTGCATTTGGCTACTCTTCAAAGAGCATCAATTCAACACACAGGGTCTCATCTCAGATGAGCAGCCCTTTCCTCAACCTATACTTCTAGGTAAATTACCTTAACATTTTGTACTTCATTCATGTGGTAGATACATAAGAATAAACACCTTTCCTTGTAGGGTTATTGTGATTAACTCCAAAATTTCACATTACACATCATAAGTACTAAATCAGAGCAAATAATTAATACGAAATATCACTGCTATTTTAATAGGCTTTTTTTCCACTGCAAAGAAATAATGTGTAGATATAACATTATTAAGGTTACTCTGCAGTTGCCTATAAGAGGTCAAAGTAAAAATTAAACAGTGATCTAGCTAGAGGTAATGGGAGACCCCTGGGGATACAAATATGAGGAGGCTGAAAGGAGAGTGAGGGGTTACTCACCCCCTTAAAAGACTTAAAGTCAGGGGCCTTCTGAATGACAGTTACCCTGCTAACTGTGTACCTCATGGCTATTTGATTGACTTACTGGGATCCACATGCTGATTGTTGTTCTTGTTTTGGCTCAAGGATCCACAATTATCACTAACAGACATTAATGATAGAAATTAGTGACAAATGTATCAAAACCAGGATCCTTAGAAGGATATATATGCTTAATGCAAAAATCAAAAATGTTAGAAATATTTTTAACCATTGCTCCAGAAGAGACAATAATGCTCTTTACAAAATACTATTTTGTTCCTATGCCCTCCCACAAAATTCTTGATCATACAGTGGTGTGTGTGTATGTGTGCACACGCATTCTCAAAACTTAAAAAGCAGCTATTATTAAAATAAATGATCTTCTGCCCAAGAGCAAAAGAAGAAAGAATGTGTATTCTCTCAAAAAATCTTAGGATTGTATTACTTTTAATAGTTAATCATTTTCTATAAAAGGAGATGTTAAAAAAGAAGAAAGGGCATAAAAAGTAGAGTGTAAAGGTGATTTTTGTGGCTGCTCATAAAACAAGAAATTGTACCTTAAGGAATGCATAAAAATGAGATAAATTTAGCTTTCCTGCTCAGAGTAGCCATGGGAAGGCTATGGCAGGATCCAGCCCTACAGAATTCACTGCTCCAAAGCACCCGTCATTGTTATTGGGAGGCAAAGATTTAGGAACACAGGACTGTGGAGGACTAAAAAGACAGAAATATCGCTGATGGAATTTTGAAGAAAAAAAAATATGTGTCTAAGGCTTGGGAAAACAGCCACCATTAGAGGACACAGACCCTGGAATGGGCAGATGGGCAAACAGAAAGTTAAAAGACTGAAGGATAATGAAGTGTAGTTCTCCCCTGTGCAACAAGGAGTAGTTCCATATGCTTTCATTGGCAGGGAGATGTCTAGAAAATCCTGTTATCAAGCATCAGAGAATTTGGATGGAGATCAAATGAATTGCCCAAGGTCACACGCTGTGTCAGGGCAGACCCCGAGTTAGAACTCACAGCCCTGAAGCTTCCAATCAATTGCTTGGCTCTCTGAACCACATATGCTTGTCAGGGACAGCACATCTGGAGAATATTAAGTCCAAGGTGAACCAGGCTGAATTGTACTGGATCACAGATCGAGAAACAGTTTTTGTGAACACACACATATACATAGCAGGAGAGCAGAAGAAAGACAAGACTAAGGGAAGCACAGGGAGGCTGAATACACACACACACACAGGGCATACATACCATATAGACACATACACACCATACACATATTTGTGCATACATACCGTATCTTACACACAAGCACACACACACTCACACATGCACACATGCCAAACACACCATACACACACTATACACATATCACATATACCATGCACAATTGCATGCATACCATACATGCACACCACACACAATATATACTATGCACATACTTTATGCACACATACTATACACACACATACACACATGTATATACATACACCACACACATGTACACATACACACACATGCACACATCATATATATGGTACACACATTATAAATACCATACACACAGACATACATACAAACAGAGAATACACACATGCACACATACCAAACACATCACACACATATTGTATATACCATACACAAACCACAAACGTCATTCACACACCATTACACACTCATCATACACACACACACATACACACACCATACAAATGTTGTGAAATACTAGTTGACAAGATTGAAAATTCTTTTCTGAAAAAAAAAA
>CM053760.1:42051656-42077865 GCA_028658305.1 Pachyuromys duprasi
AGAAGAGGAGATGAAAGACCTGGAGGGTATAGGAGCACCACAAGGAGAGCAACAAAACTAGAATATCTGGGCATAGGAGTCTTTTCTGAGACTGCTATTCCAAACAAGGACCATGTATGGAGAAAACCCAGAACCCCTGCACAGATGTAGCCCATAGACTCAGTGTCCAAGTGAGTTCCCTAGTACCGGGAACAGGGGCTGTCTCTGACATGAACTCAGTGGCTGGCTTTATGATTATCCCCACTCCCCTGAGTGGGGAACAGCCTTACTGGACCACAGAGGAAGACAATCCAGCTAGTCCTGATGAGTAATTTAAACAATTTATATAATAATTTAAACAATCATGTTTTTCTCCAACAGTTGGAGTTGAATAATAAAAAATAATTCTCATGAAACACAGTGCTAAAGAGCAAGGAAGCTTTAATTTATGCTTTGCTTCAACACCTATACTCACTTTGGCTTTTTATACCAATTATTATTTAGCCTCCTATTTAATCTACTATTAACCTACTATTTACCTACTATTTAACCTACTATATCGCTATGGACAGCAATGAAGAAGAGTTGCTAGAATATTCATGACCTATTATGGAGACAGTGAATACAGAACTGATAAGTGTTTAGGATTCGCATGCAGGGACAATGAGGTTGGAATCAAGTTGAAAAATAATGTATTTGTGTCTAGGAAGTAGAGCGTGCCAGCACTGGAGCGTGCACGGTGGTGGAAGTGGCCTTGTCTTTCTTGTCCATGATGAACACAACAGAAAGGAGCTCATTAAGAGACTTGTCATTTCTAACTGTGTAAGGTCATTAAGTTTCACCGACTTTGGGTCTGGTTAATTTTGGTGTGTGGGTTGTTTTATTGATTTCCAAGTTTTTATAATAAAGTTTATTTTAAAAAGAGAGTCTTGTAATAATCTAGGGTGAGCTGAGGGAGGGAAGGAGCAAGGAAAAGAAAGAGAAAGGGAGAGGGGAAAGTTGGGATAGAAAACGAAGTGATGTATAGAAGAGTCCAGGTAAAAGATTGCAAGGATTTGGTGATTTCTTGAGTGACAGAGTGAAGAAAGAGGTATATTCAAGAATATTGAGTTTTCAAGCCTGACTATTAGAAAATAAGTAATAGACTTCCAGCGCTAATTAAAGATAACCATTTATTTCCCCATTTTTTTATTGTTTACACTCAAACACATTTTGCTTCTTGAATTTTTTTATAGTTTCTGCCCACTGCTACTAAGAGCAAGCACTAATTAGATGAGGGAGCAGAGGTGGAGAAGATGGGGTTGAAGTCAGAGCTGGGCAGACTTCAGGCCATCTGGCTGATTCCTTTCCACCTTACTTGTCACCGTGGCTATTCAGTACATCTGGCTATCTGGACTTAGACCAACTCCCACTTGGGACCCAAATGAAGGATATCACAATGAAACAGATCTTGTTCTTTTGACCTTTAAAGTGAAAACTTAGAACTTTTAGATCTGTTTTATCAATGGCAGCTGTCTGGAATGTGTACAGCAATCTCTTTTCAGGGCCTCCCAGGGCTTCTGCCTATTTTGCTATCAGTAGGTGTGCCTTTAAGACACTCAGTGTTCTTAGTAATTGTTCTTTGGGGATAATTTTCTCCATTGCCTGCCTAAATTAAAAAATCACCTGGCTGTGGCAGTTGAGGGCCTGACATAGAATGAATCCTCAAATACAAACAATGTGCCATGAAAAGTGCTCTGCTCCTGGTGAATGCTCGGTTGTCCAGTGGGTGTCATTCTGACGGGTTCTCTGATGATGGTCTATCCCCTGGGCATCTTACAGATTTGGGGCCGTGTCTCAGCATCGGTGTGTAGAGATGTTATAATCATACACATGACAGACTTCACCCTAAGAGGATGTGAGCGATCTTCGGCAGCCTGAGATGCTGCTGTTGCTAGGCTTAGAAAGGTTTAGGTTTAGAAAGGGTGGAGAGAAGGAAGCTATGTTTATAGTGGAGTCTGTGTCTCTGCAGCTGGGAATTCTGTCCCCTCTGTCTGTGCATTCCGAACCCTAGTCGGTTGTGCTCTCAGTTTTCCGAAGCAGCAGAAACCAGTCAGCAGGTGACAAGTTGCATTACTGTACTTTCTTTGAATTTTCCCAGGGAGAGCTAAGTTTACCACTGTTAGTGCTGGCGCCTTTCTGTTATTTCAAGGATTTGCTGGTTTTTCCAAGGTGGTTTTCCCTCGGTGCCAGGGATGTGAATAGGAACGTTATGATGATGTTTGGTATGTCTTGGTATTTGAATACTGTAGAATTTATACTTGTAATACTAACATTTTATCTCTATCCTTCTTTCCTATGTCCTTCCCAATTCTTTATTAATTACAGCTACAAATGGCATCACTTATAAACGCACTTGTAAGTGCAGCGGCATGGCTT
Source organism: Pachyuromys duprasi (assembly GCA_028658305.1). NCBI lineage: Eukaryota > Metazoa > Chordata > Mammalia > Rodentia > Muridae > Pachyuromys > Pachyuromys duprasi. Next base: position 42,054,054 of record CM053760.1, read on the forward strand.
TAGGCACCTCAGAAATGAGAGTTCAAACCATTTGGATCTCTAGCTGACATTCCCTTAAGTCTTTATGATCTAAATATTCTTTTCTGTGATGCCAAAAAGGTTCTGTGTGATCATCTAAAGTTTGAAATTCTTTCTCAAATCAAAGACACTGCCAAACTCAGAAGCAACTGTGTGAAGAAAATGTGTGGAAACACCACTCATTACAGGTTGGTTTATAAAAAGAGCTGCAGATTGATAGGTCTTTGAAAAATGTTTGGTGACACAAAACTCTTTCAATCAGTTCCAAATCTGGCAACTCTCTTGTTGCATTAGATTTCCGTCCCCTCACTTTTCTTTTCTTTCTAACAGAGACAGACACATCCCTTTTTTGTGTCCTATTTTAGATGACTGATGGAAAAGTAAACACCAAATATGAGCATGTGGGCATGGTTTATTTCTTTTTGCATTGACTAGAAGGCAGTGTTGAAAAGGAGACGTTGCTGTCATTTCACAATGTAGGAAATTTAGAAAAGGTGTTAGAGCTGTTTTAAATAATTTCTATTTTTAGGTTATGCCATTCATGAGGGTATGTAGTCTTTTCTTTATAGAAGGAATTTGTTTAAAGTATATCTGAGATCTTTTGGTGACAAATAAACAGTGTGTTCAAAAGAAAGCCTTGTAATTTTTTCATTAGATGATTCATGCTTAAAAATGTCAAATGATCAGAAATGAAAGGCCCAGTGATCAGGTCATTAGAAACATATGGTTCTGGGGATCATGAGGCTTGCCAGCTCTAAATATGGAATCTCACTCCCTTCCTTTGCCCTTATGAAGATGGCAAAGTCTTGAAAGCCTAGTATTTTTTTTCATCTTAAACTCATTGCTGTACATTTCTTTTCCACGAGAGGCAGTCCAATACAGTGGATAAGGGTGATGAGGGCAGTTTGCTGGGGTTAAAATTTGAATTCCATTACTTCTTTATTGAGTGACTTCAGAAAGCTGCTTAGCGCTTCTCTGTTTCTTTCACCTAATGTGTGAGATGAAGATAAGCTTTTTACCTTGAAAGATCAGTAAATAAGGTAATGCATACAAGGCACTGAGAACACTCCTAGGCTCATACTGTTCCTCCATCAATACTGATTTTTGTTTGTTTATTTTGACTAAACTCTCCAGTTTGATTAATTGTTTCCCTCAGGGAAAGAACATTAAGGCAGACTCATTACAATTTCATATTTAAAATATTACTTAGGAATGTTTCAGACTTTAAATGAGTTAAATATTACAAGTATAGATTGTTATTTTACAAAAATTGAATATATGGTATTTTGGTAGCATATTTAGAGAAATAACTACATCTTAGTAATAATAGTTGTTATTTTAATACTTTCCAACATTAAGAACTTAAGATTCGTGATCCTCCTGCCTCTGCCTCTGCCTTCTTCAGCAAATCCTACCGAGGAGACAAGATGAGCTGGGGTTGGATGGAGGGGGAGGAGCTGGGGTTGGTGGACTTGGAGGGGGCAGAGAGGAGATGAGGGAGGGTTGGGGAGGGTGGGAGGGAATGAGGGAGGGGCTACGCATGGGATGCAAAAAACCTAACCTGTGATTGATATAAAAATAAATAAATGTATTAAAAAAAAAGAATAGCAAGAAAACAAACTGCAACAGTACTATAAGCAATGAAAGTGTCTGTTCTACACATCTTAACTATTAGTCAGATGCAAATAAAAATTTGTCAAATGTGCTAAAGGAAAAAAAAAGAACTTAAGATTCTGTTTTAGTCCAGTATATCTTTATTATTTGTTTAAATTAAAACTATTTTATACAGTATATTTTGATCATAGTTTTCCCTCCCACATCTCCTCCTAGATCCTTCTATCTCCCCACCCATCCATGAGTCTCTCTCTTTTTAATCTTTAAATAATTAAAGATTTCTTGAGGTGTAATACACCTATGTACTGATTTCATTTTCATTAATCAAATAATTAATTAACTAACTACCTTTACATTTAGACCTAATCTTCCCTTCCTTTTTCTCCTCCCAGCCCCTCCCTCTCACCTCCCTGCCACCCTCTCCCTTTCCTTTCTCCTCAGAGAAGGGAAGGCCTCCCATAGCTATCCACCTGCCTCAGCATGTCAAATTGCAGTAAGTCTAGGAACAACTTCTTCTATTGAGGCTAGTCAAGGCCATCCAGATAGGGGAAAGGGATCCATAGGCAGGCAATGTAGTCAGAGACAGTCCCTGCTCTTGCTTTTTAGGGCTCTCACATGAAGACCAAGCTGCACATCTGTTACATATATGCATGCTTTCTGTCTGGTGGTTCGGTCTCAGTGAGCCCCTTTGGACTCCAGTTAGTTGATTCTGTAGGTTTTCTTGTGGTGTTCTTGACCTCTCTTGTTCCTTCAATCCTTCCTCCCCCTCTTCCACATGATTCCCTGAACTGTGCCTAATGTTTGGCTGTGGGTCTTTGCATCTGTTTCCATCGGCTGCTGGATGAAGCCTTTCAGATGACAGTTATGCAAGACTCCTGTCTGCAAGTGTAGCAGAATATCATTAATAGTGTCAGGGATGGGCTCTTTCTCTCATGGCGTTGATATCGAGCTGGGCCAGTCATTGGTTGGTTGTCCTCTCAATTTCTGCTCCCTCTTTATTCCTGTACATTTTATAGACAGGATAAATTATGGCTGGGTTGGTACTCTTATCCCTCTATTGGATGGCTTTTTTGGTTCCAGGAGGTAGGCAGTTCAGGTTTCATATTCCCAATTGCTAGCAGTCTTAGCTAGGGTCACCTTTCATAGATTGTTGGGAGCGTCTATGGTCCTGGGTTTCTAGCTCATCCCAGAGATGCCCCCTCCCATGATTCCACTTCTCTCTTCCAATCCCCCCCCGCCCCCTCCCAACTTCCATCCTGTTTCCTCCATCCACTCCTGATATTTAATCTATTTCTTCTTCTGGGTGAGATTCCGTCCGTGGGTCCTCCTCCTTACTTAGTTTCTTTGGGTCTGTGGATTGTAGCATAGTCATTCTGTATTTTATGGCTAATATACACTTTGATTCTCTTTTTAAAAGCTTTATTTTGTTTTGCCTGTATGCAAAGCACATGCAGGCCAGAAGAAGGCACCTGAAGCCTTGGACCTGGAGGTATAGATGATTATTTGCCACAGTGTAGATGCTGATAACTTAATTCTGATTTTCTGCCAGAAGGGCAAGGGATATAAAGCATGAACTCATTTCTTCAGACCCAAATTTGAGAATCCTTAATCTAGTGAGAAAAACACTATGCTCCACATTTTGTTCTATTTTCTCTGAAGTAGTGAAAATGTGTATTAATCCCCTAGAAACACTCAAAGGTGTACAAATGAAGGCCAACTTTATGGAAATTAATTCTTCCAAACTAGACTTAGGTGCCTGCTTAGGATATCTTACACACGTGAACACTTTTGGTCATCTTGTTTCCCCTTTTTTCCTCAATTATGTCAACTCATTAACCAAATAGCATTTATGAATGCAAGCATGTTTGACCTTGGTAATTCACACACACACACACACACACACACACACAAACACACACACACCATAGTCTTGAAGTATACACTGTTTGGGGAAAATTTGTCTTTGGAATAGGGAAGAGAGAATCAGCATATGCTATGATTTTCTTATCATACAGAATCTTGGGTGAGAGTGAGAAGTATAATGAATGGAAAACCCTGTCCACTGCCCCATTCTGAAAGGTCTTGAATCAAGAGCTAAGAACTGGAGGATGCAGAACACAGCATTCCATAGTCATCATTAGTAGATACCAGCTTGACACCATAATTCTAGGCCAGAAAAGTCACTGATACCAGAAGAGAATTTCCTCTGGAAATGACTCAGAATGGACTCAGTTTCAAGACATCTAAGCAGAAGCCAAAAGGATCCCAAAGGGTGAAGGAGCCATTGTCTCATCTTCAATCACCCAACTAGCACCCTGAGCAGAAGAAAAGGATAATACTTTTCAATTACTTGTGTGGTTAAAAGAATTGTTTGCTTATTTTCCTACTAGTGAAAAGTCCTGTAAGGAAAATGACATTTGCTAAAAGGTAAATGAGCTGCAAAATATAAAGTCTGCCCCACCCCTCTAGGAAGTGTAAGTTAACATAGTCATTATGTGCCTTAAACTATATGTTAAGCTGTTTTCTGAGGGTAGAAACACTGAAGGATAAACTGTACATTCAGTGTGGGCCGTGGACCTGAGTCCAGTGAGGGCTATAAACTGGGCCCAGTGTGGGCCATGGAGCAGCCAAGTGCCTGAAGAATTATTTTCACCTAATGGTTCCCTTGCCTCCATTTTCACTCTTTTCAATTTGCCCTGCTTTGTTGTTCACAGAGTCATTTGTCTGTAGCCTCTCTTGCCAAGTGCATCCCAAACCATGAATCTCAGTGATACATTTGTTTATGAATGCCTGTGATTCACCCTTAAGGACTTTCGTTTCTTATTTTACTGCTATTTTTCATTCCTTTTGGATGCTTTCAGTTGCAACTTATAACAAGTTGGGAGTTGTTTGTTCTATAATTCTTAGCTACAGAAAATGCCTACTTAGGGTTGATTTTTCATGTATACCTTTACAGTTACTTTAAAATCATACTCTCTGACCTTGGCAGTATAGTTATTTTAATCAAGAATCAAGGTAACCAAGAGCAGGAAATGCATTTAACCTTTGAAATACCACTACTAAGCATTTAAATCCAATGACCATGAGGAAACTTGAAAGAAGCACCCTTGCAATCTTGTGGTATACTGAGGCTTTGCATGTCAGTTTGCCTGTTACATTGGATTTGTAATCCAAAAGACCTTAATGCTAACTTAATACAAACAAGACAAAATCTTAAGAGTGTATGCTGACCATATGTAGGATTTATCCAATGATGTTTTCCATCATTTCTTTTTCTTTTATAAAACATATCTTAGGATCACTAGCAGTTATTGTTCAGAGGTTTAAAATACACAAATTAACTGATATCATGCTAAGCATTTGATCCATTATCTCTAAGGAATTATATTTCAGATTCAACTAGTCTAAGTTGAATCCCTACCTCACATAGAATGTGCTTATGTATGTCAAGCATTTAATTAATCATCCAATTAACTCCTCCCTTAGGATAGACATGTGCAAAGGACACATGAGATGGGAAAGAGGGAATTCATAGTTTTGTGACTCAGAGAGTGTGGAGTTGTAGAGAGTTGTGCTCATACGCAAATATTCCGATAAAGATTTGTACAGGTTGATTCAACTTGGAGATGGCTAGGAGGAGAACTGAATAGTGAGGTATTAATAGAGAAAGTAACACTTCAAAGCAAAGGGGAAGAGTGAAGGTGGCACCATGAGAGAATTTCAAGGAGTTTGGTGTGAGTAAAGCAGAAGATGTGTGTTGAAAAGCAAGCATTATATAAAAATGGAAAAGCTGTGTTGAGCTGGCCTTACAATACTCTGTGGGGGCGGGGGAGGGTCATGCATGTTTTACAAATAAACACCTTGCTGAAACAGCTTGCCATAGTAACGGAGAAGTACCAGAAAACACATTCTGACCTAAAATTCAATGTCTGTCTCACTGCCACAAACAGAAGACTTACTAAATTTTGAGGGCTTTTTGTTTTATTGATATAAAGGTGATAAATTTTGTTTATTTAATGGCAAGGAACTGGAGAATCAAGTTAACAAAATTTTATTAAGAAAATTGATAATCATTCTTGTCCTTTTGGTAGATGAGAAGTTATTGCCCACCACACAGTTACCTGTTTGCAGGTGGAATTAAAGATGTATTTTTCTGCCAGGCACAGTGGTGCTCGGCTGTAATCCCACCACTCAGAGAGGCAAAGGCAGGTGAATTTCTGTGGATTTGAGACCAGCCTAAGTCTATTACAGCCCATGATACACAGATAAACCCTGTCTCAAAAAAACCAAGGGGGAAAAAAAGAAAAGAATGTATTTTCATCACTTGTATGAGAAATTTAAGTTCAAACTTTGTGACATGTCTAGACAGTTGTAGACAAGATAAAATATCCAAGAAGGCAGGCCTAAGAGGCGAGGCAGACCAGAGGAAGACATTGTAAATAAGGTTGTCAAAAGCATGTCACAATATCTCCTTCTACAGTGTCTATCTAACATGACCAAATGATTTTATGTCTTAGAGTGACATACAACTTCGGAAATTAAGAAAATTTAGTTTAGAATATTTTAGGGAGGAACAACTTTATGCCATTTGTTATGTTTCCCTGCCTGCCACCAGGAAAGGCAATTGCTCAAGAAAAAAGATTGCTAACTTTGAGTTCATTCTCTTTAGAAGGGGTTGAATGTTCACATTTACTTAGCTGAAGCTTAAGCAAGAAACAGTTTTAATGGAAAGGGCTATAGAGCTTTTAATATTATTAAAGGAGCCCAACAAATTAGGAAATCTAAGGAACCACTTGAAGTATGGTAGTCTGAACTGAGCCCCATCTCTGTATGTGTATGTCTTCTACTCTGTTGTATTAGATTCTCCAAAATTGATCCTAAATAAGAAAATGAGAAGCTTCAGAAGACAATTCAAGTTAGTATTTTACAAAACAAGTTTCATTATCGTTCACAAAGCATCTTCAAAATGTAACCTACATTTCATCATGTCGCCAAAACAATAGTGTCAACATTATGTTTTGCAATAAAATGTTAGAAACTACAAATCAGTATTTCATTTGTGAATTATAAATATAATTAAATATATATTTATTATATATTATAATTATATTAAAATTAACTCAGTACCACATTATCATCTTTCCTCATGTGATTAAGTAACACTCTTGTCTTTAGACCTAGAAAGATTGATCCTTAGAAAATCGTCTGCCGCTCAAATGTGAGGACACGAGTTCAGATCCTCAGGATGCATTTATAGGTGGGGGTGGAAACACACGTCTCTAATCCCAAACCTGCTGCAGAAAAACGAGAGAAAGAGACAGGAGACTCCTCCAAAGGTCATAGGCCAACTAGCCTTGCATACACAGCAGTGACTAGTCAGAGACTCTGTCTCAAACAAAGTAAGAACTCAAGATTGTTGTCTGACCTGACACACACACATCATGAAACACATATGCCCTATTTACAGACACATACACACACACACAGAAAGAGAGAGAGAGGGAAAGCTCTGATGAGCTGATAGATATTGAAAAATAAAGAACTGTGGGCTTCTAAGTTCAATTGCTGCTTAAGAGTTTCTACTTTTTAAATTTTCCATCATACTTCTAATCCACGAGTTTTCCTTTCTGCCTCTCAGATGTCTCCAGATGATGCAGAGTAGAATGTGAGTTGCTACAATAATTGTGAAATCTGTAGAAAGGTACCCTAAAGCCATCAAACTCAATGAAACTTTATTAGGAAGTTTCATTATCTAAACAATGGTTCAGAATATATAAAGCTGATACAATCATAAATAATTTTATTAAAATTTATCAATAAGATTAAATAAGGAAACTTTTTATCATGCATAAAATCCTAGTTTCTCTTATATTTATTGCCCCTAATGTATATCTGATGTTTTTTCATTATTGATTTCAAATTTTAAATTTGTTCGGTAATATTATATCCAATTGAAACAGTATATTTTATAATATCAATTAAATACTGATTTGTGATTTCTCTTCTCGAATGACATACTTATGTGAATTTGGCTGCATTTAGGAAATATGTTTTTTTCCATTTCTTTTTTTAATTAAATATTTATTTTTATATTAATTACAGTTTATTTACTGTACTGGGATTATTAAATCCCAGCTGTAGCCCCCTTCCTCATTCCCTTCCAATCATACCCTCCCTCATCTCCTCCCTGCCCCTCTCTAAGTCCACTGATAGGAGAGGTCCTCCTCCTTTTCCATCTGACCCTAGCTTATCAGGTCTCACCAGGACTGGCTGCAATGTCTTTCTATGTGGCCTAGCTAGGCTGTTCCTCCCACAGGGGGTGGGGAGGTCAAAGAGCTAGCCACTGAATTCATGTCAGAGACAGCCCCTGTTCCCCTTTTTAGGGTACCCACTTGGATACTGAGCTGTCATGGGCTATGTCTGAGCAGGAGTTCTAGGTATATCCATGAATGGTCCTTGGTTGGAGAATCAGTCTCAGAAAAGCCCCTGTGTCCAGATATATTTGGTCCTTGTGGAGCTCCTGTCCTCTCCAGGTCTCTAACTCCCTCTACTTTCAGGATTCCCTGCACTCAAAGTTTGGCCATGAGTCTCAGCCTCTGCTTTGATACACTGCTAGGTAGAGTCTTTCAGAGGCCCTCTATGGTAGGCTCCTGTCCTGATTCTTGTTTTTTCCTACTTTCAATGTCCATCGCATTTGTCTTAAGGATTGATCATCTTACCCCGGGTCCTCATTCTTGTTTAGCTTCTTTAGGTGTACAGATTTTAGTATGTTTATCCTATCTTAGAGGTCTAGTATCAACTTATAAGTGAGTATATACTGTGTGTATCTTTCTACTTCTGGGATACCTCACTCAGGTTGATCTTTTCTAGGTCCCACCATTTGCCTGCAAATTTCATGATTTCCTTGTTTTTAATTGCTCAGTAGTACTCCATTGTGTAAATGTACCATAATTTCTGTATCCATTCCTCCATTGATGGACATCTGGGTTGTTTTCAGGTTCTGGCTATTACAAATAAAGCTGCTATGAACATGGTTGAACAAATGTCCTTGTTGTGTACTTGAGTGTATTTTTGATATATGCCTAGGAGTGGTATAGCTGGATCTTGAGGAAACACTATTCCAGTCCACAGAGGAAGACAAAGAAGCCAGTCCTGATGAGACCTGATAGACTAGGGTCAGATGGATTGGAAGGAGGACCTCCCCTATCATTGGACTGGGGGAGGGGTATAGGAGAAGAAGAGGGAGGAAGGGTGGGATTGGGAGGGGATGGGGCTATAACTGGGATACAAAATGTATAACTAATTAATAAAAATAAAATAAATAAATAAAAACACTAACCCCCCCAAAATTCAAGACTCTATTTAACTGCGAAAAATCAATGAAAAAATAACATAGTTCATGTAGTCTTTAATTTTGTAAAGTTATTCACATGATTAGTAGAAAATTCTTAGTGTTTCTGGAGTAACACTCCAGAAATATTGTCCCTATTTATATTGGTCTGCCCCTTGACTTAAGGTTAGGGAACTTGCCATAACTCACACAGCAAGGGAATGATAATAACCAGGACACAAAACTATACCTAACTATTTAAGTGAGTGATGTTTTCCACTAAAGTAGCAGCAGTTTATTTTGACAGAAAAATATTCTAGTCCTTTACCATAAACAGTTAACAAATCGGAAAGGAAGAAATCAAAGTACAACTATTTACAGATGATATGATTGTATACATGAGTGACTCCAAAAATTTCACCAGAGAACTCTTTCAGCTGATAATCACCTTCAGCAAAGTGGCTGGATACAAAATTAACTCAAAAAAAAAATCAGTAGCCCTCCTGTATATGAAAGACAAAAGGGCTGAGAAAGAAATTAGGGAAACAACACCCTTCACAATAGCCACTAATAACATAAGTACCTTGGTGTGACTCTAACCTAACAAGTGAAAGACCTGTTTGAAAAAAAAAAACTTCAAGTTTCTGAAGAAAGAAATTGAAAAAGATATCAGAAGATGGAAAGATTTCCCATGCTCATGGATCAGTAGGATTAACATAGTGAAAATGGCCATTCTGCCAAAAGCAATCTACAGATTCAATGCAATTCTCTTCAAAATACCAACACAATACAGACCTTGAAAGAACAATTATCAATTTCACATGGAAAAACAAGCAAACAAACAAAAAACAGAATTGCTAAAACAATCCTGTACTACAGCAACAGATTGTCTGGAGATATCTCCATCCCTGATCTTAAGCTGTATTACAGAGCAATAGTAATACAAACTGCATGGTACTGGCATAGAAACAGAATGGTGGATCAATGGAATCGATTAGAAGACCCAGAAATTAACCCACACACCTATGGATACTTGATTTTTGACAAAGAAGCCAAAACCATACAATGAAAAAAAGACAGTGTCTTCAACAAATGGTGCTCGCCTATGTATCTACATGTAGAAAAATGCAAACATCCATATTTATCACCCTGCACAAAATTAAAGTCCAAGTAAATCAAAGACCTCAACATAAGTAGCAGGACAAGAGCCAGCCAGAGAGGGCCTTGAAAACACTCTTCCTAGCAGTGTATCAGAGCAATTAGTAAGAAATATAACCAATCCTTTGGCAGAGTGCAGGGAATCATATGAAAGAAGGGGGGAGTTAGTATGACCTGGAGACGTCAGGAGCTCCGCAAGAACCAAATATATCAGGACACAGGGGTCTTTTATGAGACTGTCTCTCCAACCAAGAACCATGCATGGTTATAACCTAGAACCCCTGCTTGTATGTAGCAAATGGTAGCTCAATTCCCAAGTGGGCATACTAGTAAGGGGAACAGAAACTATTTTGGACATGAACTTAATGGCTGGCTCTTCGATCTCCGCACCCCCTGAGGGAGGAGCAGCCTTGCTAGGCCACAGAAGAGGACATTGTAGCCATTCCTGAAGAGACCTGATAAATGAGAGTTAGATGGAAGGGGAGGAGGTCCTCCCCTATCAGTGGACTTGGAAAGGTGCAGGGAGGAGATGAGGGAGGGAAGGGGAAGATAGGGAGGGAATGCGGGAGGGGGCTACGGCTGGGATACAAAGTACATAACCTGTGATTAATAGAAAATAAAAATGAAAAAATAAAACCAGACATACTAAACTTGTTAGAAGAAAAATTGGGAAGAGGCTAGAACTCATTGGCACAGGAGACAACTTCCTGAACGGAACACCAACAGCACAGGCTCTAAGATCAACAATCAATAAATGGGACCTCACGAAACAGTTAACATAAATATAAGCATTTCCCAATTTTGTTTCTTTTGGAATAGCATATTCTGATATATTACTGCAAACTTAATGATGTGGAATAGTTTAGAGAATAAGAAGTGTAACTTAGAATATAGGAATTGAATAACTGGCAGTTATTGTATAACATTGCTCTTGCTGTGCTTAGCTAGGTCTGTAAGGTCAGTTTCAGCCTTCATGTTCACTGATAAGGAATCATATAAAGGAAATAGTAACACAACAGTCATGTGGTAGAGTCATAATCCTACCCATTGAACTCCAAAATCTTCCTCCTAGATCAATGTGTTGTGTGGTTTGGGAGATCTATTTTTGAAATTCTTGAGGAACCTTCACACTGATTTCCACAGTGGTTTCATCCACTTACATTTCCACCAGTCATGATTAAGTGTCCCCTGTTACCCATGTCCAGGCTAGCATTTGTCATCATTTATGTTTTGAGTATCATTCTGACTGTGGTAATATGGAATTTCAGAGAAGTTTTATTTTGTAATTCCCTGTGATTAAGGATGATGAAAAATTTAAAAGTGTTTCTCAGCCATCTAGTTTTCATCTTTTGGGAACTCTATTTAGTTCTATGCTCCAAATTTCAATTTGGTTGTTTTCTGGATGTTTAATTTTTTGAGGTCTTTATATATTCTAGATACTATTCCTCTCTCAGGTGTACAGCCAGTAAAGAAGTTTTTCTTTTCTGTAAGCTGTTCCTTTACTCAAGTGATAATGTGTTTCATTACACATAAACTTCTTAATCTCATCATGTCTCATATTGCTCTTAATAATTAATGCCCAATGCCTGTGCTTTTGGCACAGAAAGTCCTTTCCTATGCCTTAGTTATTACTTTCTTCCTTATCAGATTCAGGGTCTTTGATCCATTTGCAGTTGAATTTTGTACAAGCTAAAGAGATGAGGATTGAGTTTCATTTTTCTGTGTGTTGTTACCTATAGCATTTTTGATGGTAATGAGGCGTGTCCTAGTTACTTTCATTTGCTTGTAATAAAGCACCACGACAAAGGCAACTTACAGAAGGAAGTGTTTGTTCTAGGTTTACAGTTCCAGAGGGATGAGTCCATTACCATCAGGACAGGGAAGTGTGTCAGCAAGCACACAGGCGTGGCGGTAGGAAAAGTGGAGACCTTATCCTCAACTGTGAACAGGAAACAAACAGAGCTCCGTGGACATGCACGTGGCCTTCAAAACCTCAAAGCCTGCCTGCAGCGTCAGTCATGCTTCCTCCAATAAGACCAAGCCTCCTAAACTTCCTTAAATAACCTGGGAACATGTATTCAGGTGCCTGAGATTTTTCAGGGGCATCTTATTCAAACCACAAGTGGTTATTGACACTTTTTGTTCAGCTGGCCAGGAGAAGTCATACTAGCAAAGAAATGGTGAATCTAGCTTATTTCAGAATGAGAAGCGTCCATTTTTCTTCTGTTCTGTTACTGTCTATTTGTGGTCCTTTTGCCTTCAGCTTGTTTCTGTGACCATGATATATATATATATATATATTCATAAAATTATATATATAATAAAATATATATTTATATATTTTTAATGTGTTATGGTAGGTGCTACAATGAGCACAAAAGTAAGCAGAAAAATTCATTGTTAAATGAATTTATATTCTTGCTGAGAGTAAAGAGAAAAGATAAGTGTTTAATTAAAATTTTCTCCAAGCTATATAAACTGAGTGACTAAGAGAAATAGAACCATAGAAATTGGATATATTGGCAAGCAAGCACGAATGAAAAAAATGAGAAGTCACTAAAGTGACACTGAGAAATGTGTCAAATATTCAAAAGCTAGGTGTAGCTAAGTACCAACAGAGCTATGAGGATCCGTGGACTGACCCATAGATCTGTTGCTGTTATTCTGTGGGTACTTTAGTGTTATGTAATCAGTAACTGTATTTGTTTCTATGAACTGCAATTCTGTTCCTTAGGAAAATGCCTAATATTTTCAAGAAGAAATGTAGGGGTCATGTTTAAAGGTATTCATTTCTTGTTGCTAAGAAATTATCCTAAGAGCAGGAAAGGTAGGCAGTGTGCAGAGAGAAGAATTAGGCAATAATTAGAAGTATCTCCAGTAACTTGGCACGCTATTAAAATAGGAAAAAAAATAAAAAGAAGTGTTATAAACTCTGCCATGGGTTCCTGTTAATACAATAGAGGTGTGAAAGTAGTACCCGTTTTGTAAAAGCTTGTTAGAAACAGATACATATTAAATAAAAACATTCTCCATGGGAAGAAGAGGAAGGGAATAGAGTAGGAGAGGAGAAAGGACACACACACACACCAAAACCACTAAGAGCCATTAATTGCAATATGCTATCAAGTGGAGAGTGTGTTTGAGTCATCCTTGAAGAAATCCTGTCATCTATGGAATCACAATGTAAAGAGTTCAGGAAATTCCTCATGAAAGGGATAGGTTTGGTGTTGTATCTTTAAAAGAACTTTCTAGGGACTAGGGTCTGGAAAACTCTTGGCAGACATTGGGAAGGGACAATGGTTGGTTCATTTTAAAGGGAAAGAGAAGCACCCTTTAGTTGTGAGAAAGTATGAATGAGGCAAATAGTAAAAGCCAAAATTTACTCAACCCTGGGTTTCAGGTATTGCAGTCTGTCATTTAGGAGGGGTGAATCATCCTTATAAAGTATGCTGTGGAAAATGTAAACATAACCACACTCTTCATCATTTCTATGTTACAAATAAGGAAACCATGTTTTCATGAAGAAAACAACCCTCCAGTCACAGACTGTGGAAGTGCTAAATTAATGACTGAGAGTTGGGTATATCTGACTCTGCTGTGTGTGACTCCCTTCCTTCAGACACTGGTGCTTTTCACAGGTAAGGGATGTTATCTGTTCCACTGTGTGATGCATGAGGACCTAGTGGCCAAATAGTTAAATTAAAACTAATCCCTACATTAGTTATGGCTTTAGTTTTACCCACTCACTAACTAGTCTGATAATCAAAAGGTATTCAAGAAAAAAATGCATGTAGTATAAAGGTGTTGCTATATTATAAAAGCCTTTCTGCTTGTTAGTATTTCATTGAAATGGTGCAAATGCTGTAAAGGAATTCTAATCCAACAACACGGCTGATTTGACAAGGGATCACATCCAAAGATCTTCTAGGTCTGTGATTTTTAATCTCTCTGGCTGGAATATAGACACACCCTTAGTACATACTTTTAATCCCAAACAGTGTAGATAAGGTTATTTTGTAGAAGGAAGCAAACATGTTTTGAAAGTCATGTATAACTGAGAGGCAGACAAAGTAATGAATCAGAAAGACATTTGACAGAATGGGATATGACCAACTCTCATTAGAACAGAGAAGAAAGAAAGGTGACTAAAGAAAGAACAGCACAGAGGGATGGAGAGAGAAAACACTTTTACTGGGAGAGTATTCCAGAGACAGGTTGAAGAAAGAACAAGTTAGACACCAGTGAAGATAGAATGAGCTAGAGAATGAGAATGAGCCAAAAGATTAGAACTGATTGCTAGAGTTAGTTTGAAGCCAAGCAAAACAATTTAGTCAGAAGCTGAGGGAAGCCAGTTTGAATCAGTCAACTTGGAGAGGAGTTTGAGCCAGAACAGCTGAGTTGAACCATCCAGTCAGAGTTCACAAAGAAGCAGAAAGGGTTAGCTTATTCAGGAGTATGTCTCAAAGGCTTAAATCATTCTAGGCCTGGATTAGATTTTACAGAGGCTAAAAGCTTCCAGGACTAGGCCTAGGTTAGCAGATGGAAGCAGTAAGCCTCTGAAACAATAACATCTGGCAAGAATAAAAGGTACTTTCACAAAATGCTTTGTCAATATCAAAACAAATAAGAAAAAACATTTACAAGCAACACTTTATACCTGTTACTGCCATACATTTTGAAATTCCTTCAGATAACAAATGGGTAAGAATAAAAGGGGTAAATTGGCCTTTTAACTGCAAAGACAAAGGCTAGTATGTTCTAAGAACCACATTCATCATGCTGACAATACAAACACACTCCAAACTAAAAGGAAGTTGAACATGAGGGGTATGGCTTCATCTATAGGATAGGGTTCTCCATCTCAGCATATTGAATTTGAATGTAGGACTTATTCCATTCAAAGTCAGAATAGAATGTGGTTCCCTGGAAATGAAGAGCTAGGTGAACATGTTGGCTGATCATTGCAGCTAGTTCATGGTTTAGAGAGTGACTTTTGTAACATGAGAAGAGAGTTAAACATAAAAGCCACCAATGGAAAACAAAGCCAAGATGTTTAGAAAGGGCTTTCAGTGACAGACGCAGATGGACTAAAGTTTCAACAAGTCTGTTTTTATTTATGCCTTCCTTCTTCTTGCATCTCTGTCCATTTCTCAAATTCTTCACTTGCTATTTACACATCAAAACATCTGGGAATGGGCTTCCAGCACCTGCCATAGGAAGTGGAGACTGTACTTCTGAAAATATGCTTTTAAATGGCAAAACTGAAAGGAACACTTCTTAGTTCAAAAATAATGTGTTTTAAAATCAGATTTTAAACAAACGCACAGTTTGAAAAATAATAACACCGACAAAAAAATATCCAAACCTGATTGTCTTGGTAAAAGAAGTTTTAAAATAAAGGCTTATGCAGAGACTGAGAGCAGACTCCTCGTGGCTTAGACCTGGAAGTCTAGGCCGTACATCTGTTTAACATCTTGCAGTTTGAAGAACTCTGCCTTGAAAAACCTTCTGCACCAGTGACACACAGAATAAAAGGTTATGTTATGACTTTCAGATGGAAACCTGCAAAAGTTTATCTGCTGGCATGCATCATTAGCTCTTGTTACTTTTGATTCTGTTAGGAAGATACCTTGTATGAAAAAAAATTTAACGAACTTTTAAAGTTATATTAGAAAACACCAGAAAGTTTTTTTTTTTACTTGTGAAAGAATGAACAAGCTATGGAATTAATAGAATGTTTTAGTCACGATGTCTGAGAGGAAATAAAATCACCCTAATGGGGTTTTATAGAGTGTGTTTAAGTGAGGTATATGCCTATATGCACTGATTGGGACCAAAGGACCAGGAAGTCTGTCATGAGATCGTGTCTCCGAGAAATGACAGGGAAGCTACACCCATGGGACTTCACCATTCTGGCTGCCTAAACAAGACTTGAATAATGATAACCCCAACAGCTATTCTACTGTGGAAGGGAGAATCTCTAGGCAAAGAACTATAGGCAACTGAGGAATGCTGAGTGAGGAAGAATTCATCTTCCCCAGGGATGAGTCCTTTGTGTGGTTATCCAATACCTAATGGTCAGCTCTGCAATCACATACACACAAGCAACATCAAATGGCCTGAACTGAAATAGTTGTTCATGCATACATATAGGTAACAGAGAAAAAGGAGGCCATGGAGTTGAAAGGGAACAAAGAGAGTTTACTTGGAAAAAGTTGAAGGAAGGAAACAGAAGGCAGAAATGTGTAATTATATTTTTATTTTAAAAATGACAGAAAAAAATTAAAAATAAAACACCTGTATGTTGATGTGGCAAAGGTCAGAGTTCACAATACAGATGACCCTTTCACAGACAGGCTCTTCTGGAATCGATTCATGTTTGCTTGTGCTTCACCTGGTTGTGGAAAGGGTGAAAGAAAGCAGTTTCTCTATAGTACCGCTTCTCTTCTACTTGCCTATGAAGTGGATGTGTTTCTGTTGTTGTTTTGGTTTTTCGATCTGTAGGAAGGGAATCATTTCTTTTCTCTCCAGTCCCCTAGAGGCTTTGTTCCTAGACTCTTGTCTTTGTGTCCCGGTGTATTTTGGATACATCACAAAAATGAGTTTGAAACTCCTTGCACAGCAAGTGGGTGTGTGAAAGATAGCACTCCTTTAGACACTGGCATACCCCCTGACCCAGACAAGGAAGGCTCTCCACAAGGGGTTGCTGCAAGAGATTTTCCACATGCACTCTATTATGCTGAAGCTGATGGTGGTGACAAGTTCCACATTAAAGAGCTGTCTGTCTTCCCTGAAACTTCACATTCTCTCCTCTTTGTAGGGACAGTGACGCAATACTGTTTGCTTGTGTTACCAAAATCATTTATTTAGAGGATATCAATTTTCCTTTGGATACTGTGAACACTGCCTTCTCCTAATTTGGGTGCCATCATAGACTTTGGTTATGTGGTGATTACCTGCACTGTTGGGGACAGGGACGCACACACTGACACTGTTAGTAGACAGAAGTTTTCACTGGGGAAATAAGTTTAGTATACTGTTATTAATTTGGTTTAGAAAATAGCTGCAGAGTGTTCAGACAAATAAGATATAGCAGAACACATGGTCTTCGTTATTCAATAACTATCCCTCTGCAAAGGAGACATGGTCTATTTCCCACTTGAGAAAGGGCTTACAAAAACTAGTAAATACAGAAAGAGGGCTACATATGTACTATAATTTTATTGAATAGTTCTCCTCATGTGCTTGCTTATACAGCCCTCCCCCAGTCCCTGACACACTCACACAACATGTCCTCATAGATGTATTCCCAGCTGGTATTAGCATAATCATTACCACATTATAAACAAGCCTGTGGAAAAATAGCCTGAGAGATTTAGATGGCTTGCTTCATAAATGAAGGAAGGTGGGGGTGGAGAACTAGATATTTTGGGAATTTATTCCTTTTTCCTCCCTCTTTAGAAATAATAGCTTAGATCTCAGAATCTCACTTGATTGCATGGAGTGAGGAGGTGGAGTTGAAGAGGCCTGACATATTCAGTTTTACTGGAAGAAGGCCAGTGAAAGGATTTCAGCGGAACCCCTCTGCTGGAAGAAACCCTCATTTGATGTGGAAGCAAGCCTTCCCTTCTTCCCATTGCAGCCCAAGTAGGAAGAATAACTTTTCTCCTGGCTTAACATAAGTCCTGTTGGTCGAGGTCTCTGGCTTTTCCTCCTTTCTCAATCGTACTTTTTCCTGCAGTCGACTAGATGAGAAATCCTGACTTAATGGCTAATTCTGAGTTTACTGCCAAGTCCAGAAATAAAATATGATGTAAAATATGGCCTTACCTGAAAGTTTCAGGACATTAAATGCTTCTAGGTCCAGGTTTAGTTGTAAAAAAAAAAGAACCTAAGACACAGGAAGAAAAAACTTTTATGAAAGTAAGAGCTGGTCCACATGTCCAGGGTGTAAGGGATTAGACACATGCTGAAAAGAGATTTAGTGCGCGGGTGCTCCCCTTTCTTTTCCTTTTTCCTTACTTGAATTGTTCAGCAATACAGAGAGTAACCAAGTATGTGAACTACAGAAGAATCATGGCTTTGTTCTTTTAAGCTTTTGCCTCAGGAAACACCCAGCGAATGGTGTGTTCGGGACGAAGATCACATTAGGGAATGTAGGCATAGGCACTCACTGAGGGCCTGGTGTATTTTCTGAGTTTTGGCAGAATGTTTGTGAGGTTGCCTTAATGTGACCCAACAAATTCAGCTCTGTGTTTCTCTCAGACCAGAACTGTGTATGATGTAGATCACAGGGATTCCGGCATTCAAGAAGCTGATCTTCAAATACGTTATTCAGATGTCTTCACTTTGACAATGATCCCATTGAGCCAATTTGGAATAAATATAACAAGGTTTCCCAGGCTAGCTCAGACCCAGATATGGGTCCGCATTCTGTGCAGTAGAGGCACAGGGCTGCTTGAACAACCAGATCCTCATTCTAAGCCACAAACCGTATCCTTAAATTGCATCAAGTACTGTGAAGTTACATAATTTTCATCATAAATAAATTGCCTGATATGAAATGTGCTCTTCTCATAAATTGGCTTTTTCCATGATTAAGAAAGAGAATTAGATTAAACAAGCCTGCTTCAAAGTAATGTGCCTATTTTTCCATTATATGTTTGCAAAGTTAATAAAGTAATTGATATTGTGAAGACTTTGCCAAAAGGCAGGGCATTTCCAGTCCTTACAATTAAACCAAGATGTCCAAAACAACTTGCTTAATGTATTATTTATTGAGTACTGGTGGAATTTCAGTTGTAGTGTACAACAACAAAGCTCAGGCAATGGATTCACAATTTGGATAAGAGCCTCTAAATATTGTTTTCTATTGATAGTGGAATTTTAGACTTAAAGAAGAGAAAAATAATCCTAGGATTTATAATCTAACAAACTCATGGTGAAGAAATTGGAGATTTAGAGTGGGAAGTCACTGATTTACCCCAGAGCAAAGCCCCCATCTTGAATTGGAACCCGGGTCACTTGGTTTTCTCAACACCACAACCTGCTCTTTCCCAAGTGTCTGTGCCAGGCTTCTATTTGGTGTGCTTGTCCGCAGTCTGCAGCATCCTTCTGCCCTGATCCATAGCCTCTGGCCTTCCCTACCACTGCTAGCCCTGAGTGCCAATATAACAGTAACCACATTTAATATAACTTTGACCATTAATTTGATCCCTGTAGTTCTTCAGAGAAACAATGTCAAATCTATGTATTGTGGATATATATCTTTAGTTCTAAATACTGAGTGAGATGAGTATGGAGGCTGAGAAATCCCAGGGTCTTCACTTGACAAGCTGGAGAGCCAGGGAAGCTGGCAGCATAGCTCTCCTCTGAAGGTAGAAAGCTAGATTTCCAGCCCAAGTGGGCAGGATAGCACTCCCTCAGCCCTTTTCCTTCACTTGGGTTTCCAGTTGGTTTGATGCAGTTGAATCTCAGTATG
The DNA here is from genome assembly GCA_028658305.1 of Pachyuromys duprasi. Taxonomy (NCBI): domain Eukaryota; kingdom Metazoa; phylum Chordata; class Mammalia; order Rodentia; family Muridae; genus Pachyuromys; species Pachyuromys duprasi. The sequence goes on from CM053760.1 coordinate 42,073,655, forward strand.
CAGGCAACCTGATATACTCAACTTTGATGTTAATATCATCCATCATCACCATTGTGAGCATATCCATGTTTATCCCAAAATTCAATAGAAAATAAGCAAAAGAAATAAGCAAAAGAAGAAAATAAAATGTTTTCCTTAATTAAAAGTTACCTCATGGGAGTAATATATTTATATTTATGTTCTTTCATTAAATGATCTGCCATTGCTGACAGGATTATTTCTATAGTTTTGTGTATGGAACATAATGTACCCACTTGATTATTCTTTTAGAGAAATTAACTTCATAAAATTACTATTTTCTTTATCATTATAATTAACTATGTTGGCTATTTTTTTACTTATAACTATTACTGTATTTTTCCAACTTTTCTTTTGGAAATAGGGTCTTAAAATCTCTGTCCTTTTAATTACATGCAATACTATATCTAGTAATATTTTCTACAATGTTCATATGCAAACATTCTACTTACAGACTGGTTTTACAGCATTTTGTATTTTTTTCGTGTGTTATTTTTAGTCCTCAAAGAACCTACCCTTTTTTATTTCTCTTCTGTGTTTTAGAGAGTTTGGGATTCATAGAAAATCGAGAAAGCCCTAATTTTACCATGTTAACCCACACATGTACTTCTCTGTCATCAGTAGCTTCTCTGGGCCGGTGTATGTGGTGTATGCGTGGCAGTCAGTGAGCCTGCACTGACCCCCTCTCTGCATCCAAAGACAATAGTTTATATTAGCATTCATTGTCTATGCTGTGATTCCATGGGTTCTGACTAATGCATAATGATATGTGTCTAGCATTGTAGTTCCACATAAAATAGTTTCACCCTTAGAAAATTCATAACATTCTTTCTGTTGATCCTTCCTGTCTTTGATCCTCTCCCCATCTTGTCTTTTCTCTCTTTTTCATGACAGAAAAATGTATTTTTAAAATTTTTGTGTCTAATTATGAGAAAATAGATTCAAGTTGTTACTAAAACTTACTGTAGACTGTGAGAATATTTTCACTGCAATAGATTAAAACCTGAAGAAATCACCATGTAGTTTCTATTAGTTTTGAAAATTGCTTAAAAGAATTTGCCCATGAGTAAAAGATATTCACATTTCTACCAACTTATGTACATTGTTGTATACTTCATGTTCAGTTATTATGTTATTATTATAGATTATTTCAGTGGTCATATTTGAATAACTCATTGTAAAAAAGAATTACCTTGTATCTTCATGTAAACAGTCTATACTATAGCTCAGATTGAATTATTTTGGGTTGAAATTATTCTGCTTATTCTTGTGTGGTGTTCTGGGAGGAAATTGTTTCATTTGAGTGGTGATGTGCATATGGCATTTGGAATACGTCATATGCTGTTATTTAGTTATTTAGGCTTTTACTTTTAATTTCTTTCTACTGACCTGATGATCTGGATTTTCTGTAAGATTGATGAAAGAGTTATGAATAGACAATATTTAAATAGGATTCCTGTGTTAAAAATAAACATTAACAAGACTTAGAAGGATGACTAAATTTAATTTAGTTCTAGTATGAAATTAGAACAACCGTTTTAGAAATGCAAGCATTTTCTGAGACCTTTCCCAGAGGACATAAGAGGCTCAGGCCTGTGTTATCCTGCTCAGGCTGATGGCCAGGTTTGTGTCTCACTTGATGTCTTTATAGGGTTCCCAAGTCTTCACAACCCCTTCTCTGCCTGCACGCTTTTCCTTGTCTTGTCCTCTCTGGCCCATGTGGAAGCGTGCTCATGTCTCAGTCAGTCTGAGGCCCATGTCTCTTTATCATATGTTATTCTGTAACACCCGCTCTCCCCCCTCAGTTTTCTTAGACCTCTGCACTCAGGGTACGAATGCTGTTTGCCTACCAGCTTTTCTTCAGATCCCTTCCTGATTGTTCTTTTGGAAAATTTGTATTTTGATTAAATTCTTAGTAAGGCTTTGGGGTTAAAATCCTCTTTAGCATAAAAGAGTTAGTGGCATTTTTTGTTGTTGTTGTTGTTGAAAATAAATTTTTATTTATCTTCATTTGGGATAGCTGGTCTCTTTGGAGAGCGAGAACTGACTTCCTGGTGAATACTAGCAGGAACAAAGACATTTTTATAAACATTTCAACCTGCATCCATATATAATTGGAAAACATCTTTAAGAAGTGGTTTAGTTAAATCACAAAAAAGTATACAATCTAAAATAGAAAGAGAAATAAATATATGTAGTATTTGGTCATAATAAACATGGACATTTCAGTCTGATCCATTCTTTCTGTGAACCCCAGTAGATACCACATGTGCTTGGTTCTGTTGTCTGTTGGTGGGAGGATGCCATAATTAGGCTTAGCTCAAAAAGTAGCCTTCTTGTTAGAGGGACAAACAGAAATGCGATGGCTGAACCTGATTTCTGTTTCCATGAGAACAAAGCTGTGATTGGTCGAATTGTTAGCGTGCTGAGATTTTGTGGAGGGAAACAGAGAGAAGAGGATGGAAAGAGAGAGAGGGAGGGAGGGAGGGAGGAAGGAAGAGAAGAGGAGAGGAGAGAAGAGAAAGAGGGGAGGGAAGGATTGGGGGAAGAGAAGAGGGGAGACAGACAGAGGCTGTTGAGAATGCAGAATCCGACTGGTACAGGAGACTGGCCTGAGGTCATGGTGCTCAGTTAGCAAACCCACTGCAACAGGAATCATGAGATAAATGAACTTTTAGGGGTCATAATTACACCAAACTTGTAAGCTGAGAGAGTCCCTCTTCAGCTCAGCTACAGAATCACCATGCTGGTGAACTTTCTCTTAATTTTAAGGATCCAGATTTTCTAGATAACCAATGAATCTGTGGGGTGCTGGAGCATCTTGCTTGAGAGGTCATAGGCTGATACTCCCCAAGTCCTATGACACTTTCCCTTAACAGGGTGACAGCCAAACAGTAACATCTGTTTCTGTGTGACTACGGTGTGAACACACCGAAAAGAACAGGTCGTGGTTTAGTGCAGCCCATGACTTGGGAGGAATTTCATATGGAGAGAATTGCACTTTGTGGTTCTCAAGTCAGGGGAAAGAGGAAGTGCTTTTATGACTGTGGCATAAAAGGCCCCTCTGCCCTTGATAGCTCTTTCTTTTCCTAATTTGTAACCGTTTCCTGGCTGGCGTTTATGTTGCATGCTTTTTTCATCAGTTACCCAATGCTTACATCAGTAAATGGCCTGACTCTGCTCAGTGAGCCTGCCCCAAGGTCTCTGCACCTGGGCTCCCCCTGCTAATAGATCACACAGGGCCTGCTGATGGCCTGGGAGGCCAGCTGGAACAGCTCAGCCCCATGCTCATCTGTCATGATTACCTAGCTTTGGGAGCTTGTCTAGCTTGCTCCACTTGTTTCCTTTGTCAGCATTACTGAGATCAAAGTGCAAGAAGGATACAGAAATGATAACCTAGAACATTGCCCAAATAGAGGCATGATCTGGGCAACATCTTCCATCACACTTCCCCCAAAGGCATGGAAGGAAGGAGCAAATTATGTTTAAGTATAGCTTTTCTTGCACAGCCTCTTCTTAACTAACTCCCCTTCGATTTGTTTCCTGAACCCATCAAAGTTGTATTAATCAATTGGTTCAGGGATTTGAGATTTCCTGACCTAATCACGGGATTTGGAAAACCCTGATTTCTGTTTATGTGAAGCTGTGGGCGTGATTGCTGACTTTGTACCTGGCCGGCCTCACATCTTTCAGTCAGTATTCTGGCTTTGAGATGGTTCTAGCCATTCTGAAAAGTAGGACAGAATTGTCCTAGGAATGCCTGGAATTGTTGGTTTGTCCATTTCAGAACTCCTCTGTGGTGGGTATGAGAGCCACACAGCATCTGTGCACTGGCCTTGTCCTAGCTTTTAGTGTGGGGGTAATTTTAAAGAGCATTTGCTCTTTTACCTAAAAAGTAAAGATTTTCAGCTTTATTGAACTTATCAATATCCGTTGCTTGCCCATTTAAGTGATTTCTGTTTTCTTCTCTATGTATTTGTCAACTCTACATCTAGGTTTTCTCTTGTGTTTTCTGCTAATCCATAGTTCTTTACTGAAGCCTTCTAACAAAATTCTCTTGTCTAAAAATCTGTCTTTCCTAATCACTGTGCTGCTTGGCAGGGTAATTTACCCAAACTGTAGGCTCTGTTTCTATTCCTAGACGTAATGGCACATCACCTTGATTTAGAATTCTTGCCCCTGTATTGCATGTT
>CM053760.1:42086724-42107420 GCA_028658305.1 Pachyuromys duprasi
TTAGATTTGTGTTTTATTCCCTAGATATATTATGCATCTGTAAATATTCTAAACTCTCAAATCAGAGTCACTTGTAAGTCCAAACATGTCATATAAGGGACACTCAGTTTGGTTAAAGCGCTAACCAAGCCCAAGTGGAGGATGGCATAGATGGACATGGGTAATATCATTGTTCTGCCAATTTCATGGAAGGTGGTGGTTATATTTATATGCGGGGCATGCAGTTGTTTAAAAAAATTTTTTGTAAGTTGGCAGCCAAATAGTTTGTAAATATTTTAAGCTTTGCAAGCCCCCTAATCTCTGTTCTAATCTTTCTGTTGAAACTTTGCTACTAGAATGTGAAACCATCCACAGTCAATACACACAAAGGAATGAGATGTGCTTCATTAAAACTTTATTTACAAAGGGCCAGCCAGGCATTGTTTGTATGTAAATTCTAGTTATTCTTGAGGCAGAAGCAAGAGGAATCAAGTTCAAGGGTAGCCTGAACAGAGTAGGGAAATCCTAACTCAAAGTAAGAGTGTTGAGGATGTAGCTCCAGTGGAAAGCATTTGCCTAGAATGTGTGAGGCCTTTGGTTTAAATCCCTAGTACCACAAAGAAGCAAAACAAGACAGCAGTTGTATTTGACCCCGAGCTGGATGGAGAGATGCAGTAAAGGCCAAATGAAACATCCATTGTGGTCACATGGAAATCTACACTGCAGACTTTGTAGAGCATGCCATTGAACCTAGGTCTAAATGAATGTGATTAATGGAAATAATTTGTTTCAGAGACATGAATCTTACTTTTTACAATCAAATGTTCCCTGTACAACTTCCCAAGTGTTCAATGCAGGGCCCTGAAAAATGGACAGTATGAATGGATATATATACTTAAATGAAGAAAAAGTGAAATGTACCAAAATGCTAATAATGTTTATTTCTGGGTTTAGAACTGTGATGTGATTTTTCATTTTTGTTAAAGATATTCAGAGTCTCAAACAATTGACCTGTATACCTTTTATTATCACAGAAACATTATTTTGCCATAAAAGAACCTGTGTATTTAAGATAGGGGAAAGAAATATACTTAAGATGGTTTTATATAACAGTTAAATTCAGTTATGTTTCTTTGCTCAGTCATGAATCATAACCTCAATTTTCTTTCCTAATGGAGATATGTCCATCCTTTAGACAACCATTTATTACATTGAAGATTGAGATAATTATATAATGTAGGAAAATGCTTACTATTACTCAGTCCTAGGTCAATAGTACTTTGAATATGCTCCTAAAATTAGGAAGGGTTGAGCCTAACTACTTGTACTGACTATTGGAAGGAAGGGCTAATTTTCCTCTCTGCTAGTGGATTGAGCACTCCAAGAAACATACTTATTATTTTGGAGCAGCCTTTTGTGTGCTAAGAATGAAGATAATTTTTCATCCTCCACAAGTTCTACTGTACTCAGCTCGAGGGACAGAGCACCTGCTATGTTCTTGTATAAGTAGTACTAGATCCATTTTCCTGTACTCCAAGAAGAGTGGTAATCCAAGGCTCATAGACAAACCCTTCAGTTAGAAAAAGCATATTTTAAGGAAGCCAAAAGGATATCAGAGATTTGCGGCAGAGAGGGGAAGGTAGCATTACTAGGGTTAACTTTTGGATAAATACAGAAATTAGCAGAATAGGCTGGAGAGGTGGCTCCATGAGTAAAATATTTGTGGTGTACGTGTGAGGAACCAAGTTCAAATTGGCCCCTGTAAAGGCAGGCATGGTGACGTGTATCTATAATGTCAGAGTTCATATAGCAAAACTGAAGGCTAAGACAGGAAAGCCCTAAAGTCTTGTGTGCATGCAAGCCTGGCATTCAGAGTGGCGTACAAGTTGATCCTATCTCGATCAAGTTGGAAAGTAGGTACTAACACCCAGGATTGCCCTGTTACTGTCTCACAAGCACTGGTATATGCATAGGTCTATACACAAGCATGTATGCAAGCACACATTGTACACACACACACACACACACACACAGAGAGAGAGAGAGAGAGAGAGAGAGAGAGAGAGAGAGAACAAAAGAACAAAAGAACTTACCATTATCATTTTCTCCTTTTAATAGCATTGTTTCAGGCTTTTCTTATTTCCATGGAATTATAATATCCTAATACACAATTCTTAATCCCCAGGTTTTTCTTCTTTGAGGCATTCTTCACTATCTAGTCCAACTTGGGCTTTACCTTGCAGCAATCTTCCTGTCTAGGCATCTTGAGTCCTGAGATTATAAGCAGGTACCACTATACCCAACTTGGGGACATAAGTTTGAACAGAGAAATAAAAGTCTAATAATCTGGGTAACTCTTGTGGACAAAACCAGACTGTCACCATGCATTTATTAGTCATTCATATTTATTGATTAGCTATTTCATGCTGAGTACTACTTGAAGTTTTGTGCTAAGAACTTTATGGTTGTAATTTAGATAGAAACCCTATTCATTTGATTTGCCCTGGCTCCTCTCATCCTTAAATTATCCAGTGACCTTCCATCATAATTCATACTCCTGTGCTAATCTGGCACTAGTTATTTTTCTTACCTACTTCCTACCTCTTTGCAACTTTCTCACACTGCTTCAAGTCCCATTGACCCTTGCAAGTGCATTCAGCAAGCTCATTCCTCGTGGCTTCTGCATGGATATTCTACAGCTATTAATGGACCTTACTTAAATCTTATCCTCAACAGAAAGGCTTTCTCGACAAGTCTATTAAAATAGCAGTTCTTAGATATCTCAGTTCCTGTTCCTTGCTTCATTTTCTTTATGGTTCTCACTATCATTAGTATACATATATAAATCAGTGAATTATATTGCTCAAATGTGTGTAGCTAACATATAGAATAGAGCTTCACCATAATGTGTATTTTAACCTCTGAGAAGTCTGTCCAGCCCATAATGTGTATTTTAAAAATGTTTTTGTATGTTGATACATGATTCTGCCTCACTTTGACAATACAGTCTTTTTAATCTTGGGTAAATGTCTTTGCTTAGCACTTGAAGTAAACAAAGAATAAATAACAACACTAGATTAAAATTACTGAGTAGGTTAAACCATAATGCCCAGTTAATTAGCAAAGATACAATTAATATTAAATTTGTGAGTTCCCTTCTTTGATTCTTGTTTTCAGGACATTTGGCCGTTGTGACTTTGGTTTGTTTCTGCTGTTATTTTTACATGGTGTTAATGTGTTCCTGACATATTTCAGAGACCAAGCTTGTCATTTACTTTGAGGGGTCCCATGAATTTCTTCTCTCTTACTCTTTTGAAATGAAATTTCACAATTGAATCAAATTTACTGTTTCAATCAAAATGGATTTGAATTACAGATGTCTGATTCTTTAAAAACAGATCTAAAAAAAGAAAGCTTCCATCAACTTAATTTTTTTGTCTCTTACAAAAAAGAACTAAGAACTTTGTATAAGACCTTTCCTATGCTAAAAAACAATCCATGCACACTAGGCTAAGTACATTATATTCACTTATGTTTTAAGTCTTGTTTCATCGGGGAGGTGGTATAATCCACCCACAAGTTGCATATGCTTTTTCAGAATGTGATAATTGCTCATAAAAATGGTTTTAATTGAAATTTTTATGTCATGGATAGCCTATAGCAATCTTAGATGTGCATAGCTATATTTATATACCTATAGTCTGTTTTTTACAGATTGCCTGTACAACACTATTTTGGAATTACTAAAGGGGTTTCTTTCTCTTTTGTGGTTCATCTGGGTAACTTAAAACATTGCTATATGTTCAACTGTTGGCACTGTTAGAGACAACTAAAAAGCTTTAAGAAAATGATTTCCCACCCACCCCCTGAAAGCCACATCTAAAACAGACAAAAGGAAACACACAACTCAAATAATCTCCATGCTGTGTCTGAGATTAACTTGGATACAGCTGTTTTAACTTACAGTTTGATCTAGCGTAATATATACATTTAACAAAATCCTGTTTTGTATTGCTTCTATAAACACTAAGGACTGATAAAAAGTGTATTGATTTTTCTGCCATTTACGAGCTTTTGAAGCAGAGCTTAAAGTGCCAGTGTTCCAAGTCCTAAATTAACTCTTTCAGTGGATGTCTATAGGGTCTGTGAAGTCTGTGAGTGCATGCAAGTATGTGCTGGTTTATGCTTTGAATGGATTAGAATGGCAAGGCACTTGTGGTCTTCCGTATTTCACTTGTTGGGGATAATCATTAAACTTTGTTCTTGACATTTTCTCTTAGATGATGAAATGATTCAATACTGTTCATTACTGCTCATTTCCTAACCACACGGTAATCATTATATACCCAGATACTATCTGAAAGTTACTGCAAATATGAGTGCAACATGAATAGAGCTTTCTTCACGCAGCCTGGGCCTCTAATCTGGACATGTGACTTCCTCCAGCCCTAGAGATCTTTAGTTTAACTAAAGAGCAAAGATTATCAAGGAAGTGACTTATGCAGAATCAGTCCAGTATAAATCTGCTTTGCGTTCCAGGGTGTTGTGCCTGTTCTTCTTGGTCTGACAGGACTCTAACAGGGGCAATGCCCTACCTGGTGCTGGAGCGGAGCAGCCACCATAACAGCAACTGAGCTTCTTCAAAGCAGAATCACAAAAGATGCAACCTGGGCAAAAAAGAGATGTTCAAGTTCAAAAAACAAAAAGGCATTTCCAGTTCATCAAAGGCATAACTGTTTGAGACTCCAGAGAGTTAGATGGAATGTTTTATTATATAAAACCATGCTCAAAGTTAGAAAGGACTTAGACTAACAGTGGGGAATGGTTGAACCTTGTCATTTGCAAAAGATCTTCATACAGATGACTATGTATATTTTTTTTAGTTTTTTATACTAATTACAGTTAATTCACTTTGTATCCCAGCTGTTGTCCCCTCCCTCATTCTATCCCAATCTCACTATCCCCCACCCCATCACTTCCTAGCATGACCCTCCTTAAGTGCATTGATAAAGAAGACCCTCCTCCCCTTTCATCTGACCCTAGCATATCAGGTCTCATCAGGACTGGCTGCATTGTCTTCCTCTGTGGCCTGGTAAGGCTGCTCCCCACTCAGGGGAAGGTTATCAAAGAGCCAGCCATTGAGTTTATGTCAGAGACAGTCCCTGTTCCCATTACCAGAGAACCCACTTGGACACTGAGCTGCCATGGGCTGCATCTGTGCAGGGGTTCTAGGTTATCTCCATGCATGGTCTTGGTTGGAGTATCAGTCTCAGAAAAGACCGCTGTGTGCAGGTTTCTTGTTTCTGTTGCTCTCCCTGTGGAGCTCCTGCCCTCTCCAGGTCATTCTATCTTCCCCTTTCTTTATAAGATTTATTGCACTCTGCCCAAAGTTTGGCTATGAGTCTCAGCATCTGCTTTAATACCTTGCTGGGTAGAGTCTTCCAGAGGCCCTCTGTGGTAGGCTCCTGTCCTGATCCTTGTTTTCTCCCTCTTCCGATGTCTGTCCCATTTGCCTTTCTGAGTGAGGATTTAGCATCTTACCCTTGGTTCTCCTTCTTGATTAGCTTCTTTAGATGTACAGATTTTAGTATGATTATCCTATATTATATGTCTAATATCCACTTATAAATGAGTAAATACCATGTGTGTCTGGGATACCTCACTCAGGATGATCTTTTCTAGGTCCCACCATTTGCCTGCAAATTTCATGATTTCCTTGTTTTTAATTGCTGAGTAGTATTCCATTGTGTGAATGTACCACAATTTCTGTACCCAACCCTCCGTTGAGGGACATCTGGGTTGTTTCCAGATTCTGGCTATTACAACTAAATCTGCAATGAATATGGTTGAGCAAATGTCCTTGTTGTATACTGAACATCTTTTGGATATATGCCTAGGAGTGGTATAGCTGGACTTGAGGAAGCACTATTCCTAATTATATGAGAAAGCACTAGATTGATTTCCAAAATGGTTGTATAAGTTTATATTCCCACCAGCAATGGAGGAGGGTTCCCCCTTTTCCACATCCTCTCCATCATATTGTCACTTGAGTTTTTGATCTTAGCCATTCTGATGGGTGTAAGGTGAAATTTCAGGGTTGTTTTGATTTGCATCTCCGTGATGACTAAGGACAGTGAGCATTTCTTTAAGTGTTTCTCTGCCATTCGATATTCCTCTATAGGGAATTCTTTGTTTAACTCTGTACCCCATTTTAATTGGATTACTTGATTTGTTGCTTTTTAACTTCTTGAGTTCTTTATATATTCTGGATATTGGTCCTCTGTCAGATATAGGGTTGGTGAAGATCCTTTCCCAATCTGTAGAGTGTCATTTTGTTCTGATGACAGTGTCCTTTGCTTTACAGAAGCTTTTCAGTCTCATGAGGTCCCATTTATTGATTGTTGATCTTAGAGCCCGTGCTGTTGGTGTTCTGTTCATAAATTTGTCTCTTGTGCCAATGAGTTTAAGGCTTTTCCCCACTTTTTTTCCTAACAAGTTTATTTTGTCTGGTTTCATGTTGAGGTCTTTAATCTACTTGGACTTTAGTTTTGAGCAGGGTGATAAATATAGATCTATTTGCATTTTCTACATGTAGACATCCAGTTGGACCAGCACCATTTGTTGAAGATGCTGTCTTTTTTCCCTTGTATGCTTTTGGCTTCTTTGTCAAAAGCAAGTACTCATAGGTGTGTGGGTTTATTGTTGGGTCTTCTATTCAATTACATTGATCCATTATTCTGTTTCTATGCCAGTACCATGCAGTTTTTATTACTACTGCTCTGTAGTACAGATTGAGATCAAGGATGGAGATACCTCAAGGCAATGTCTTGTTGTACAGGATTGTTTTAGCAATTATGGTTTTTTGTTTGTTTTGTTTTGTTTTGTTTTTCTGAATGAAGTTGAGAATTTTTCTTTAAAGGTCTGTAAAGAATTATGTTGGTATTTTTATGGGAATTGGTATGAACATAGTCTTATTTGCAGAAGCCATAGAGACTGAAGGGCACATGTACTAACTAGACTAGTCTCTTAGCAGAAGGAGGAGAGCAGAGGGGAGGGGAGGAGAGAGGAGAGAAAGAAACATATGTCTGAATCCTGGGTCTGCTCTAAACTAGCTGTGTGAATTTAGGCAACTTAATTTTTTAATTTTTGTTTTTTATATTAATTACAATTTATTTACTTTGTATCCCAGCTGTAATCCCCTCCCTCATTCCCTCCCAATCCCACCCTCCCTCATCTCCTCCCTGCCCCTCTCTAAGCCACTGGCAGGGAAGGTCCTCCTCCCCTTCCATCTGACCCTAGCTTATGAGGTCTCACTAGGACTGGCTGCAATGTCCTCCTCTGTGGCCTAGCAAGGCTGCTCCTCCCTCGGGGGCGGGGGTCAAAGAGCTAGCCACTGAGTTCATGTCAGACACAGTCCATGTTCCCTTACTAGGGAACATACTTGGACACTGAGCTGCCATGGACTACTTCTAAGCAGGGGTTCTAGGTTATATCCATGCGTGGTCCTTGGTTGGAGAATCAGTCTTAGACAAGACCCTTGTACCCAGAAATATTTGGTCCTTGTGGAGCTCCTGTCCTCTCCAGGTTTTACTAACTCCCCTTCTTTTATATGATTCCCTGCACTCTGCTTAAAGTTTGGTTATGAGTCTCAGCATCTGCTTTGATACACTGCTAGGTTGTGTCTTTCAGAGGCCCTCTATGGTAGGCTTCTGTCCTGTTTCTTCTTTTCTCCTCCTTTCTATGTCCATCCCATTTGTCTTTCTAAGAGAGGATTGATCATCTTACCCCGGGTCCTCCTTTTTGTTTAGTTTCCTTAGGTGTACAGATTTTAGTATATTTATCCTATCTTATAGGTCTAGTATCCACTTGTAAGTAAGTATATACCATGTGAGTCTTTCTGCTTCTGGGATACTTCACTCAGGATGATCTTTTCTAGTTCCCACTATTTGCCTTCTAATTTCATTATTTCCTTGTTTTTAATTGCTGAGTAGTATTCCATTGTGTGAATGTATCACAATTTCTGTACCCAATCCTCTGTTGAGGGACATCTGGGTTGTTTCCAGGTTCTTGCTATTATGAATAAAGCTGCTACAAACATGGATGAGCAAATGTCCTTGTTGTGTACTTGAGCATCTTCTGGATATATGCCCAGGAGAGGTATAGTTGAATCTTGAGAAAGCATTATTCCTAATTTTCTGAGAAAGCCCCTGATTGATTTCCAAAGTGGTTGTACAAGTTTACATTCCCAGGAGGGTTCCCCTTTCTCCACAACCTCTCCAGCATGTGTTGCCACTTGAGTTTTTGATCTTAACCATTCTGGTAGGTGTAAGGTGAAATCTCAGGGTCGTTTTGATGCAAAAGTCCTGATGACTAAGGGCAGTGAGCATTTCTTTAAGTGTTTCTCTGCCATTCTTCATTCCTCTACAGAAAATTCTGTTTAGCTCCCTATTCCATTTGCAACTTAATTTTTTTATTGGGCTACTCCCCATTTTAATCACTAACCTATCATGAAGATTACAGGTAACGTAAAAATGATCAGGCACTTAACCTACATGATCAGTGAGAAGTTGGGTCATGAAGAGCCTTACCATTGGACTTAACACTACCAACCATCTTAAGTCCATCACTTACAATATCAAGACAGGGAGAAGAGATGGTGTTGCAATGATGTTTACACTGTAAAGAGATGCATTCTAATGTAGTCAAAATATAAGTGCAGGGTAGTCCATAAAGGAAGTCTCCTCAACCATCTCTGGGATTAGCAAACCTTTAGGAAGACAAGTACTTAGCACTATGTGCATTAGTAACAAAGGTTACATCAGCCTCTCTCCCCTGTGTCTTTGAATTTTATCTGCAAATTCTCTCCACCAAACTTGCTTTTATTATCTTCAGCTGTGTACAGCTAGCACATCTCTGCAGGAATGAGATGGATCTGGTTCTGCTTCTCACATCTCTGACAGAACTGTCAGTTTTATTTCCATCATGCAGTCGTGGTAGCTTCTAAGGTTGTCAAGACCTCAATGTTTCCCGTTCCAGGTTGAATTGACACAGCTGGGGCAGAGAGGAGCCATCTTTAGACTTGTGAAGTGAGCAACTTGGACTGAGAAATCATTGAGAAGATACAAATGTGCATTTTAGTTTCTGCTGTAAAATCCTAGTTATCTGAACATGGACAAGTCATCAAAGAGGAAACTTGAATTGATTTATTGAGTGGATTTCAGAGTGCAACTGTCAGACCCTTTAGTCCTTTATCCTGCTGTATTCTAACTGCTATCATAGTGCATGAAAAAGCTTTAATCTTACTCAACCTCCAAAGTTTATTTAAATGATAACTATTACTTTTGAATATTTAATTGGAAAGATGAGCAAAGTGAAATTTATGAAGTTATAATATTTATTTATTTAAACTGTGGAGTATGGTATCTCCAGGAACTGATATATAGCTTGATGTCCTAAAAATGAGGGTTGCATAACCCACCTTGTCATAGAACCTTGTTTTCAAAGCAAGCAAAATGTGGATTCAGAAAAGAAATATACCAGAGAAGTAGCTCACTCACATTTTTCATTTCATTCTAGAAAATAAGAATTTGAACTTGCTTCTGCTTCTACTCCTTGACAGACTTATTTCAAATATTTTGGTGGACATATTGTATACATTTTTACTCTACTTTTTAAAAGAATAGATAGAGTTAACTATTTTTATGGTCATATGGCTAACATGATATATAGATAGATTTACATTTGTTTATTCAACAAATATTTGCTGAGTGCCCTTAAAGGACCAGTTACTGAATAAACTGAGCCTTCAAGAAAAGAGACCCAGGGACGTGAATACAGAGAGACAGGGTTTCAGACCAGAAGAACAACAGAACTGGTCCTGAGGTATGGGGACACTTGAGGACTTTTGCAGAATTGAATGGCATGGTCAGAAGTTAGCAGGGGAGAAGCAGGAAGGATTGAGATAACTAGAAAGACAGAAACACAACTTTTTGTGTTTGTAGCCATCTTACGCTTAAATCCAACATCACAGACTGCTATCCATTTCAAGAATTGTGTGATTCCCTGATAGACTGCTAAGTAGAGTCTTTCTGGGGCCCTCTGTGGTAGGCTCTTGTCCTGCTACTTGTTTTCTCTGACATCCAATGTCCATCCCATTTGACTTTCTAAGTGAGGATTAATCCTCTTACCCCAGGTCCTCTTTCTTGTTTATCTTCTTTAGTGTACAGATTTCAGTATGTTTATCCTTTCTTATAGGTCTATATAAGTGAGTATATGCCATGTGTGTCCCTCTGCTTCTGGGATACCTCACTCAGGATGATCGTTTAGCTCAATATCCAAGTGGGTACCCTAATAAGGGGAACAGGGACTATTTCAGACATGGACTCAATGGCTGGCTCTTCGACCCCCACCCCCCGAGGGAGGAGCAGCCTTGCTAGGCCACAGAAGAGGACATTGCAGCCAGTCCTGAAGAGACCTGATAAGCTAGAGTTAGATGGAAGGGGAGGAGGTCCTCTTCTATCAGTGGACTTGGAAAGGGGCAGGGAGGAGAAGAGGGAGGGATGTGGGAATAGGGAGGGCATGTGGGAGGGGGCTATGGCTGGGATACAAAGTACATAACCTGTGATTAATATAAAATAAAATAAAAATGTTAAAAAAAGAGCTGTGTGATGTATTTACTTTTGGATACTGTGAATCCTTTTTACCTCCAGATTCTTTGTTTACTACCAATATTTTGTTTTGCAACAACCATTATATTTAAAATCTCAGTCACATTTTTTTTCTGTTTAATTTGCTTCTAGCTCATTGGAATTATAACTAAGGTGAGAGTGAAGAAACCGTGAGTTTGCCGTAGACACTTTCCTGTAGAAAAAGCTATTTTATAAATGCACCATTATATGGGCTCCACATGTAAAGAACAGTGAGAAAAACACCAAACAAATATATGTTTTAGTCTTAGTTAGGGTTTTCAACCATGACCAAAAAGAAAGTTAGAGAAGAAAGGGTTTATTTGGCTCACACTTCCATATTGCTATTTATCATTGCAGGAACTCAAAATAGGAACTCAAACAGGGCAAGAACCTAGAGGCAGGAACTGATACAGAGGCTATGAAGGGATGCTGCTTACTGCTTTAATCAGCCTGCTTTTTTTTATAGAATTCAGGACCACCAGCCCAGGGATGGCACCATGCAAAATGGGCTGGGCCCTCCCCAACTGATCACTAATTAAGAAGATGCCTTACAGCTGGATCTCATGGAGACACTTTCTCAACTGAGGTTTCTTCCTCTCTGATGATTCTAGCTTGTATCAACTTTATGTAAAACCAGCTGGTATAGGGAGTAATCTGATTTAAAATGTTTTCCTTCTAAAGGTCTTTAAAAAATAGTCACATACCCTCCCAAATTGGAATATGAACATTTCAGCCACAAACAAACGACCTCATTCTAATACTTACAACAATCTCTATAGCAATTAAACTAGGCCTAGCACCATTTCACTGCTGACTTCCAGAAGTAACACAAGGAATTTCACTCCAAACAGGCTTAATTCTACTTACCTGACAAAAAATTGCACCTTTATCCATTCTCTTCCAAATCAATAAACTTATTAACATTAAACTCATTACCACAATAGCAATCTCCTCCATCATATTAGGAGCCTGAGGCGGACTCAATCAAACCCAAACACGAAAAATCATAGCATATTCATCCATCGCCCATATAGGCTGAATAGTAGCTATTCTCCCATATAATCCAAACCTCTCTATCCTAAATCTTATTATTTATATTCTTTTAACCTTTTCAATATTCATTATATTCTTATCTCACTCCCTCACAAGCATAAATTTAACATCCCTCACATGAAATAAGACCCCAATAATTTTAATAGTCATACCTATTATCCTCCTATCCCTAGGTGGCCTCCCCCCATTAACAGGATTTATCCCAAAATGAATTATCATTTACGAACTACTAAAAAATAATAGCATTATTATAGCAACGCTAATAGCTATAACTGCCCTACTAAACCTATTCTTCTAGAGGACCTGAGTTAGGTTTTCAGCACCCCTATAGGGTGATTCACAGCCATCAGTAACTCCAGCTACTTCTTTTGGTCTCCATAGGTATGCATATACACATAGAGATAAAAAGTACATCTACATACAAATTAAATAAATATTTAAGAAAATAATTAAATTTAATTATGCTTAGCATACTTAAGGTAGACACATCTTAATTATGTGCAAGTGTGAGCTTTTTTTTTTTTTTAACAATTTATCCTAAACGTTGAAAGCTTACCTCAGGGGTAGAGCACTTGCCTGGCATTCTTGAGTCTCTGGATTTAATCTCCAATGATATAAGAAACAAAGAGTTAACAGAATCTCTAGTCCACTAATATAGACAATATGAACGCAAAGTATTGTGTTATTGGGAATCACTGCATAAATTATCCCAATAAACATTTGATGAGAACCTATTCTGTTGTATTACTATAGAATATATTATGAAAAATATAAATTCAATTGAAAAATATTTTCAGCCCTGTGTCTATTGATTTTTTTGCATTTGGGAATTTCCTGTAATTACTTTGCTAATCTGAAAGTCTAGATACTAAACTTTCTGTATATGTAAGTATATAGTTGTATGTCTTCGGAAGAGATTTTTGTCAGACACCAATCCCTTAAAAAAAAAGCATGATTATGTGGTATTCTAAAATTTTCTGGGATTATGGAAGACTGGAAAAGCTGATGTTTATCACATGTCTCAGGAGGACAGGGCTAGGAAGCAGCCATCATATAGTTTCGGACTGGCTACAGACAGTGCTAACTGTTGACCTACCAATCACAAGTAGCAACCCCGGGGCTCCTCTCCTTTACTTGTGGGGTTTCAATGGGTCTGCTTGCTTCCAAACCTAGCTGCTTGCTAATTGCTGGGGAGGGCCGAGTTGAAGGCTGGGTGCTGAGAGAGTGCTGACAGCTGTCCCGCGTGGCATCTTGCTTCCTGTAGTTCAGATCTGGTTAGCATTTCCCAGTGTTCAGCCTTGGCCAGGATGTGGTCACCACGCACTGGAAGGTGTATTAGACACTGCCTTTCCTGGAGGAATGTGTCTGAAAATTTATACTTCACATGCAAATTTTAGCATGCAGAATCGCTTATAAAATTTTTGCAGGGAAGGGATGGTTGGTCTGTCAGCAAGGAAAATATTACTTTTCTTTCCCTAATGGAATAAGAAACTATTCACAGTGCTTATACTGTATATTTGAAGGAGATACTATTCATTCCAGGAAGGGTTTGGGGATGCTGACAGTAGATGGTTGAATTTCATTCCCTAGCAGTCATATAATTCTGGGAATCAAGGGAAGGAAAGCTGAAAAGTTGGAATGAGCCTCATGAAGATGATAGGGACAATTGCAAGGCAAGCATTTTGAAGAGCCTAAGGAAGGCATTGCATTATACCTATTGATTTAAGACTGTGCCTATCCACACTTAGCAGGGTAGCTTTTAGTCTCTAGTTTTTAAAGAGCAAGGGTGGAGAAAGCATGAAGATTTTTTTTTATCTTAACCACTTCCTATTACTGTAGTGTTTAAAATATTCCTTTCTTTACAAATGGAATTTAATGACATCAGTTCCCTGCTGGATTTAGATTTTAGCGATGCTGTGATAAAGAACAAATTCAGAGTGAGTCGGAGGAAGAGCTGATAAATCAAATGTTATTGATAGCATGCCTGGTTGCATCTGAGTTCTATGGGACAATACCAGACATGGTATAGGGTGGGTGATGGTGCATCTTGAGGCCAGTGGCCACAGGTTGTTTGGAAAGTGGCCTGAGAAACCAGCCACAGAGGTGAAAAGGTTAAAAACAGAAATATGTCGCATCAAGTTGTGTGAATTCAGATGTTCACTACTTTGGGCTTTATCGGGGAACCTCTCAGAACTACTCACTCAGCATTTTCTAATACCAGACTACCTTAAAAACAAATCACATTTTTTTTTTCACCCAACTGCAGAAAGCAGCTCTCTTAGGCCTGGCTTTGAGAGGATTCAATCTGAGACGGTCCTCTGTCAGACAACCAATGCAGCAAATTTGTTACTTTTATTGCAAAAGATTCCGACGGGGTTTTCCAGAGTCCAGCTGTGGATCTTTAGATTGTCGCCATGTTCCTCAGAACAGAACAACTGTTTGAATCACAGCCAAAGATGTCCTTGAATCATTTGGTAACAGGGCACTAATGAGCTCTGCAGACATTTCAAATTCCTTTTCCTTCCCCTCTCTCCTCCTCATGCTCAGTAACCAGGTGTGCTTTAATCCAGTCTGTTTCCCCTAAGTAATAATAAACACACTCTCCACCCCTTCTCCCCCGCTTCTCTCTCTCTCTCTTACACACACACACACACACGCTTATGTTCATAAGCATTTTGTATTTTGTTTGGCAATACGAGTTTTCAAAAATGGTCATTTAAACTAGACAATAGATACTTTAGTTACCTACTTATTAAAAAGTATTTAAAATAAGAGAAATTGTTTTCATTTTGTCCTAGGGTTTCAGATGCCAGATTCCTTAATAATGTCATAAATCAACTTGTAGTTTTTGGAGATGAGATGTGTGAAGCTGAGATGCTGAGATTTACCTAGAATGCCCCATGCAGTATCTGGTCCCACTACTCTTGAGCCAGGCTTTTAAACCCCTGATACCCTATACTTTGTAATATATATTTGGGGAACCTCCTCTCTGTTTCTCTGTCTTTCTGTCTGTCTGTCTCTCTCCCTCATAATACAATTGCCCAATTGCCCATAGAAGCACATGTGGATGCCAGAGGTTGGCATCTGGCTGTTCTCCTCAGTTTCTTTCTACCTTATGTTATTGGTAGGAGGTCACTTACTGAACCTTGAGGTCACAGATTGGCTACACTGCCTACCCAGTGTGCTCCCAGGATCCCACCATCTCTGCCTCTTCCAGTACTGAAGTTACAGATGTATGCTGCCACACCCTGGTTATATGTGGGTACTAGGGTTCCACACTAAGCTCTTCACGTTTGCGTAGCAAACCTACTGAGCCATATTCCCAGGCTGGCATTACTCATTTTCTACCTAAAACTGTGAGAATAAATGTACTAGCTTTATTTACTTACAATGTTTCCTTCTTAAAAGAATGTTTATGGAATCCACCATTCCAAAATCACGCTATAAGACCACACTTGTTTTTTTTACCTGCTCTATATACGCTGTTCCCTTTCTCATACTTCTGTGTACCAGATCCCACTCATGGTTAAGGATCCAGTGCCCAGTGGATCTTCATGTGAATCAAACTTGTGGATCCTGGCTTCTATGCACCCATGACAGATAGTCTTTTCTGTATATTCCAAGAGCCCTTTGTATGTGTGACTACGAACAATTTCACATTGTATTATAGATTTTACTTGTAAATTTAATTATCTATTATTGATCTGTGAGTCTGCAATGTACTCAATCTAATTCTTTATAGATGGAATGCTAAAACAACTTAAAATCCCATTGATTTTTATTTCTAATTTTTTCCAAATATGTCTGCCACAGTGAGGTGGGGCATATTGTCCAATAATTTAATAGCTCATCTCAGCTTCCTATCTTCACATACAAGCTATATTTAGCATATACTATTCAAATGAATAGGTTGTTGCTCACTTTGATGGTTACGTTATCACCACAGCTCTGGAGGAGTAAGTTGACGTAGAAGACATGGAGATGTGGATGCTGAGAAACAGGAAGAGTATTGCTCACACCTAGACTAACTAGCTGAGACTGAAATCCAAGCTCAACGATTAGGCAATGTTCTAGATTTCTCTTGTCTTTTTATATTAATCACTTTATTTTTATTATGCTAACAATAAGGTGGTAATACTTTTCATAGAAAGGATCAAGGCCTTTATCAGTCCTTTCTTTGCTTTGGTTGGTTTTTTTTTCTCCACTTACAATTTGATTAATTGGATGTTTTGATTATGTGTCACAAGTTTTAGAAAACTAATCAGTAGTAAATGGAAAATGGAGAAGAGGGTGTCATTTTTTAAACAGGTGGATTCAGATAAAGTATCTGTCTAATTTCTTCCCTTCAGCCAACGGTATAGACAATATCAATTCCTCCTGTGTTGAATCTCAGAACTTCTGTGTGTTTCTTGAGCAGCCATGTATAGAATGGTAAAAGAGGATCAGAAATCAAAAGTCTGTTAGGCTTCTTCAAGTCAGTCACATTTCACAGAAGAGTGGTGTTTCAAGTGTGATGTTTTCCTGTGTTGTAAAAGCTGGCTAGAATTTTGGAGCTGCAACAAGTTTTTTGTTTGTTTGTTTTTGTCTTTGTTTCACTATTGTTTACTGGTATTTCCTTTTTTCCCACAAATAGTAAAGGACAGGCCCCATTTTGTACAAAAAAAGCAAAGTGCATGTGATAAAGCTTACATAGCTCTCATAGCAGCGCCTGGTGGGTTTGAAAGATTTGAATATGATGAGAAGCCTCTATCTGGAGGTGCAACAGCAGCAGCCTGATGAGAAAATTTGAGGGAAGCTCAAATTGCGGTGTTGGTTACTAATGCTGTCATTTTGTTTTCAACTGTCAAATAAGGAGGCCAGGTGAGAGAAGGAACAATAGGAGGGTAAATATGACTGAACATAATGATATATTGTGTGAAAAAAAAACAGTGAAAACCAAAGCTTTATATGCTAGCTAGATTCAATGTTGTAAGCATAAAAAGAAGAGTTCTTTGTATTTTCTCTGTCTCCTCTCAGCACTGTTCTATTGAAGACTTCACACACTGTGTTAAACAGGAGTAGAGAGGGTGAACATCTTGTTCCTGGTTTTAGTGATAATACATTGAAATTTCTTCACTCATCATGATGTTGGCTGTGGGCTTGTTGTATACCACTTTTAATAGGTTGAGATATGTCACATATATCCTAGATTGTTCCAGATTTTATTATCAATTTTGTCACAGAGCATTTCTCCTTATAATGAGGTAATAGTGGGTTTGTTTGAGTACTTCTGTGGTGGGTTACATTTATTGGGTTATATACGTTTAACCATCAGTGCACCTCTGAGATGAAGTTGACTTTGATCATGGTGGATAATCTTTTTAATGTCTTGAATTTGGTTTGATAGTATTTTATTAAGAATTTTTACATCTGTGCTCATTGAAGAGCTTGGCCTATAGTTTTTCCCTTTTTGTTGGATCTGTCTGGTTTGGTATCATGCTAATACGGTTTTATGAGAAGAATTTGGAAGATCTTTCCTTTATATTTTTGTAATAATTTGAGGCCTATTGAAGCATTGGCACAGTTCTGTACTGAATCCTTCTGTCCCTGGGATCTTTTTAAGTGGGAGACTTTAAATTACTGTTTCTGTCTTACTGATTGTTATTGATCTGTGTACATAAATCTCATCTTGATTTTACATTGACAGGTCATGTGCATCTAGAACTCATCCATTTCTTTTAATTTTTTCAGTGGAATATAAAATTTTAAAGTATTTTATTGTAAGTCTATGAATTTCTTTGGTGGCTTGTAATTTCTCCCTTTTATTTCTAATTTCATCGTTTGTGTCAGCTGTCTTTTCCTTTTGGTTAACTTGTCTTCAGGTTAGACATGAAACTCTGAAACTTCTGGAAGAAAGTGTAGGGAGTATACATCAGGATAAAGGTTCAGGTAACTTTTTTCTGAATAAATGTTGGGAATTTTGATGGGGACTGTATTGAGTCAATAGATTGCTTTCAGTAAGATAGCCATTTTCACATATTAGTTATCCATGAGCTTGAGAGTTCTCTCCATTTTGGGGTGGTATCTTCTTCTGTTTCCTTCTATAGTGTCATGGTGTCTTTTATTTTCACTTCATCAGTTAGATTAACTCCGTGATGTTTTTAAAGCTATTGTGAATGGGATTGTTTCTCTGATTTCTTTCTCAGTATGTTTTTCATCGGTACATGGAAGGGTTATTGATTTTTGTGTGTTAGTAGTATATCATGCTGCTTCTCTAAATGTGTTTATGAGCTTTAAAAAATTTCTGGTGGAATCTTTAGGGTCTTCTGTGTATAGTATTGTATTATCAGCAAATAGGGACACTTTGATTAACTCCAACATGGTGATAATGTGAGTGAATCCAATTCCTCACTCTCAGCAATAGATAGATCATCTAGACAAAAATATTTTTAAAAAGAACTATTAGACGACAGGAGCTCCATAATGAGAGCAACAGAAACAAGAAATCTGGGCCTAGGGGTCTTTTTTGAGACTGATACTCCAACCAAGAACCATTCATGGCTATAACCTAGAACCCCTGGCTCAGATGTAGCCCATGGCAGCTCAGCATCCAAGTGGGTTTCCTAGTAAGGGGAACAGGGACCATCTCTGACATGAACTCAGTGGCTAACTCTTGACCTTCCTCTGACTGAGGGGGGAACCGTCTTGCCAGGTCACAGAGGAAGACAATGCAGCCCATCCTGATGAGACCTGAAAAGCTAGGGTTAGATAGAAGGGGAGGAGGACCTCCCCTATCAGTGGAATTGGAGAGGGGAATGGGAAGAGATGAGAAAGGGAGGGTAGGCTTGGGAGGGACTGAGGGAGGGGGCTACAGCTGGGATACTAACTGAATAAAGTGTAATTAATATAAAAAATAAAAACTTAATGAAAAACTATTAGACTTAATGAAACAGCAATACAAAATTTCATCGAATCAATAAATGAAGTGTTGGGTTTTTGAAAGTTTATCAAGGTTTTGATGACCAAGATGCTATAGAGGTTTCATAGGCTCCATAGTCACTGATTTTCTGCCCTATGACCAGGTTGTTTCAGTCTGTCTTCACACCCTTCAATAGAATGTGAGCCTTAGGGCAACAAGAGCGTTGCCTATGGCCAAGTATTCAGTTATCAGAACTGAAGACATGAAAGCACCAAGTAAAAATGTTCATTCTTGCCTACATTGTGCTAAGTGTCACGTGAGGCTCCAGGAACGGGCATAAAAGTAGTCTCTCTGCCTTTGTAGGGTTCACAAAGCCAGTGGATTACTTGGTTTTTTTTTTTAAGATACCATTTTACTCAATCCTATTAGGACTATAGAATAGTAAATCACCAAACATGGGGGAAACTTGCAGACAACTAGACCTCCATGCCATGTTTTTGCATGGTTACAAGAACTCAGATTTGCAGAAGCTGAGGGAGTATTTCACTCCTGCATCCTGACACCCAAGCCATAATCTCAGGCTCTGTGGATTTCTACTATGTCGGCTTGTGGTGTGGTGCTGTGGAGGGCCTTCGGGACTGTACGGCTTCCTCCCCTCATGCTAAGACACTGGGGAGATCCCCTAGTGGTTGTGGATAGAGCTAGAGAGTCTTCCTGACGTGGTTAAACTGTGGGAAGCATATTGCATTCCCTCTATTGAGCCACACATATGATAAGCCCCCACATGGAATGACATGTGAGAGCTGGAGCACTTGGTGAGTCAAGACTTTGTAAGACTCAGTCAGAAGATACCAGATCAGCAGAAACATAAATGGAGAGCCCAGATGGTATGATTGATCAGACTTAGAACAGCAGCATTTGAAGTTTAAGCAAAGGGCCAGTTCTGGTCTATGGAAGCCTACCTGGCAAGGGCAGTATGGCTTAACGATTAGGTAGTCAGTATTTTTCACATTACCTTTCCTTCTGAGAAAATTCACTTGCCTGACCAGGCTTCTTGTAGGAATAGAAAGATACATGTAAAACAGTTTAGCTTTATGAAATAGTCTTCATACCCAATGTGCAACACTGTCAGGTATAAATCCTCAACTTTGACTTGGCCATATACATTTCATATGTCTTTAATTATTAGAGATGCTAATGTAGAACTTTAGCTTTGCAGATTTTTCTTTTGATTTCTAATTGAAGATTTGTGCGAAATGCTCCTGCACTATCCAGACAAAGTACAATTGTTTTATGGCTGTTTTACTTCATCAAACAGCTTCATAAACTCACTGTTGTCTATTTATTGATCACTATTTATTGAATCATTAGTTAAATACATAATTATTGAATATTTCTTATGTGATAAGTGCTGTGAGATAGTAGGTATATAATGGTCAACATCAACATTGAAAAGTCAGCTTATAATTTCACTGGAAAGGATTGGGGATGTAGTATGTACAGCCCAAGGCAGTGTGTGATTACTGAGAGCACAGCAGGCTGACAAACACAGTGTGAAAAAAACAAAACAAAACATGATTCCTGTAGATTCTTACAGTAATTCCCTAGCATAAGACAAGCTCTGAAGAAACAACTTTCTCTTAATAATTTTATTGATCAGCCTAAGTAGCTTCTGCTTGAGGAGTGCCTGCTTCTCATATAAAAAGGTGGGGGAAAATGTCCTTAAGATCATCATTGCAGTAATGAAGGAAAAGGAGCAAAATTATCTGTTGTCCAATTTCGTTATGAAATATACTAAAGTATTTTCTCAGCTGTGCTTAATAATCCTTCCCTCTACCTTTCCATGAAACAAAGTGACAACAAATCCCAAGACTATTGCCCATGACGTCTCTCCAATATATAACTCTTGTGTAATGGAAATTCTATTCAAGCTTGTTGGGCAAAGCTTTCTCTTTCCCAAAGTAAAGGCATTATTTTAGTCTTCAGCATTGCCTCTTATTTCTCTGAACAGTCCCAGTCTGGTCAACCTCTACTGCCTTCATGAGTTTGCCTCATGCAGACAGCCTCATTAGATCAAA
>CM053760.1:42107920-42133444 GCA_028658305.1 Pachyuromys duprasi
CCATGACGTCTCTCCAATATATAACTCTTGTGTAATGGAAATTCTATTCAAGCTTGTTGGGCAAAGCTTTCTCTTTCCCAAAGTAAAGGCATTATTTTAGTCTTCAGCATTGCCTCTTATTTCTCTGAACAGTCCCAGTCTGGTCAACCTCTACTGCCTTCATGAGTTTGCCTCATGCAGACAGCCTCATTAGATCAAAGGCCTCTGCTCCTGTTTCCTGTGTCACAAAAAAGTCAAGAAGAGGAGGGTCTCCAAGGCACAGCCTGCAAATGAAGACCTTGAGGCCACATCGCTCTCAGCAATGATTGTCTTTAGACTTGGTATCTTGACCGCAAACACTTTTAAACTTACAGCATTCCCATTGATGCTAGTGCTCCCAGGAGATGGGAAGCAAGAGTGATTTGTCTATAGACATGACAAGAAGAAATTTGGAGTCTGTCCTTCCTGTGTAGACTTCTACAGTGGGTGCAGTTTTGATCCATTACTTCATTTGTTCATTTCCTCTTTCTTAGCATTGAATGTAAACTTTCTCCTCACACATGGCACAAAACCTAACTCATAGGAATAAAAAGTTTTATCAGCAAAAAAAAAGAAAAGAAAAGAAAACCCTCTCCAATTATAATTATGTTAGTACATGAATGGAAATAGTACCATGAGGGACTTTTGTGAGGACAGAGTTGTAAGGAAAGATTCACTGATTAGGATATTTTTTTAAGTCTAGAATGAGTTTACCAGCCAAAGAGAACATTATACTTCAGAGTTTCCTGAAAATTTGTACCTTTGATTTGTCTCATTTTATTTCCAAAACTAAAGAGGGACAGTGTTCAAGGTTTATTGTATACTTGGGGAAGATATGAAAATTGATTTTTCTCTTTCGTATGATAATCATGGAGAAGGTTTTACAAAGGACTATTTCTGTTTTATCATAAATATTTAACACTATCTCTTAAATGATGTGTGTATAATCTTTTTTGCTGATACCCATCAGATAAAATGGTATTTTCTCAGGAAATAAGAAATAGGAAGACCCACAGGCTAGAACTTTTTAATAATTTCTGCAAAATGTAGGACAAGCTTGAACCAGTTTAGAGATTCTGCCAAGCCTGTGATTTGCAGCAGAGAAAAGAACGGTAATTGTGATCAAGACTGCTTCTCCATACTCACAATGCATATGTACATAGTATTGGATTTATGTATGCTATACGTGTTACACCTTAGTAAAACAAATTTATTTCACTTGGCACTTTCTAAGGGTATTTAGAACATAGACAAAATTTCAAAGAGCCCAAATCACCTCTCTGTATTCATAAAAATTGGTTTTTGAAATGAAAAACAAGAGACCATTGTGAAGAGAAACCAATGATTATCCTCATGCTTGATGTGTCTAGGAAAATAAAACAGCCAAAAATCATGGTCTCTCTTCTTTGTAATTTGGTACTGAAAGTGTTGAACTGTGACATATACTATCTCTTCAAGATCTTGTGATAATCTCCAGTCCTCAGAAAACTATGCTCCCTAAAGATCGCTGAGAGGAATCCCCATGGGTACTGCCTTCACAAATAAGAAACACGCGCAGAAGATCCCACTTTATTCAGAGAGAAACCTGAACCACAATGCTCTATGACCACACCCTAGAACATATCCTGCAAATGGCTTCTCTTCCCTCATTGGAGCACTCCTGGGCTCATGGAGTGTGTTCCTCATTGACATGATCTGTATGTTTTTTCTAGACTGGAGACAACTTATCAAATCATGTTGTTTTCACATCTCTCAGCAATGATGTATCAGAATTCCACTATTTCCTTTTGAAGCTAAATTGGAATTAATTAAGAAACAATTTTAAAATAAATTGTAACACTGGCATTATGGAAGAGATGCTCAAGGAAAGGACAGTTGTACCTGCCATTGAATGGGCCTGAGCTTCTCACCATAATTACCCTGTGATTGCATTTCATAAACATAATGAACACTAGTCAATATTTTGTCATCAACCAGAGTCTTAAGATTGTTTTCATTAATAAAAATATCATAATTATAATCCTGAACTTGGGCCTTTGATAGTCTTCTTTTTAAGGCAATAATCTTATATGTTAGAAAGCACGTTTGTAGCCCAATTTTTTGATGACAAGTCCTTTATACTATTCTAAATATCCTTTTAAATGTTTGAAACCAAATAAATCCTTGAATATCCTTTGAAACTATCACAGGAATTATAAGTCTAGACTTTAATTATTACAATTTTTCCTCAAATATGGACAACTTTTTAAAAAGGATGTTAACTCTAGAAACACTTCTATCTTGTGTGAATTAGTCTTTCCTTCATTTATATAGTGGATATGCTTGTATACATAGTGGATATATTTGCACACTGTTCAGTTATCTTAATGTGGTCATTGAAAGGGAATTATTTTTGCAGATGGTAACATACACACACACACACACACACACATGGAATTATCTGATGATTTTTAGTTACAGTGAGTCAACTACAGTTCTTTCTCATCTAGATAACTGAGCCTAAAATCAATTGTTACATAAAATAAAAAAGAAACAAGAGGTCACCAATGAAAGGTCTTTGTATATTT
The DNA here is from genome assembly GCA_028658305.1 of Pachyuromys duprasi. Taxonomy (NCBI): domain Eukaryota; kingdom Metazoa; phylum Chordata; class Mammalia; order Rodentia; family Muridae; genus Pachyuromys; species Pachyuromys duprasi. Next base: position 42,110,506 of record CM053760.1, read on the forward strand.
GTAGCATACTTTAATTTCTATTACTTGCCCAATTAATTTATGGATTATAACAATCTTGGTGACTTGAAACAAATATATTTCCACACTAGATTAAGTCTTCAGCCCACCTACCTTTTGTCTTTGAAAGACAGAACCCTATCCTGCTATGCACCTGGTCAGTTGTGCAATGCTGACCAATGAACAGCTGCTAACAATAAGGCTATTGTGTTTATGTAACACAGTGCATGATCTGATTGTTAGTCTCTTGATAATGTTGAAACACTGGGGAATTTTCTTTTGCCAAGATGCCGGCTTCATGGAAAGTACTGTGTCTGTTTTGAAACATATCCTAACATATCTCTGTAGGTTGGTAGCCTCGCATTCTGTAAGATCACATTATCCTCTCAAGGAGGACTGAGAAGGTGAATGGTCCAAGAGATGGCCCTACAATGTGGCAATAGATGTGCATGTAGGAGCTGTTTTCTGTAGACTTGCTTTACCTCCTTAACAAAAGTCTGAATTAGTTTTTCTTCCCATTGATGTGGGTGTGTCCTTGTATGTGCAGTCAAGAGAAGCATTTGTTGAGTGATCTTCATGCAAACATCTTGGAGTGCTTTTCAAAAGAATTTGAAAAATTAAACCAAACAGGATATGAAATTGTGCTGCCAAGCAAGTAACTCTTTAGGCATGATTTAAATTTAGCTAATGACATAAAGAGTGAAATCTGTGAAAGGAAACAAGTTCCTTGGATCAGAAAAAAGTAAAAAACAATCATACTCATATTTTGTCTACATCTTCATTTGAGTAGCTTAAAAATGTTCTTTCAGAAGTAACTTGGAAAACTTTGGGCTAAGTAAACTCCAAGGACCAGTGTTTTACGGAATAAAGACAAGATAATAGTTCCCATATGCATAAGAATATACCGATTGCACAATATTTTTTCTGATAACTATTTTCTTTCATCATCACAGTATCCCACCAAAATAGCTAGATAATTATTTTTCCCATTTTACAGATGAATAAACTGATGGTAGGTAAATTAGCAAATTTAACTGAGGTCACTGAATAGATAGTATTGTAATTAGACCATGGATCTTGGTTTAAATCCTGTACTTTCTTTACAGCACCATGACTTTCCATGGTGGCAAATTATGCTCACAAGATACTTATCTCTCTGCTTCAGGGGTAATAGAGAGATTTCAACCTCCCCCAAACACAATGGAATTCTGCTAATTTTCAGGAGAAAAATTACAAAGCCAGGGTCTTCTCTGGTAAAAGCATTGCCAATACTAATTTCATAGCTTAATCTTTTCATTCCATTTCAAATGGCCTTAGTGGTCTTCCTCTAAGGTCAGCTCCCAGTGTTCCCCACTATCTCCTTTGTGAAATGCAAATGGAGATATCAGACAGACCTTCAGTTTCTGTGATTAAAGTAGCTTCACCTGCTGAGTACGGGAAGTTGGAGAACCAAATATGAGAAATTCTTAACGAGCCTTTCTCCCATTGCTGGTTATGTTAGTCAGTTATACATTGCTGTGAAAACAAATCCTGAGGTAACTTACCTGAACGAAGATGATATATTTTAGCTCTTAATTTCAGTGGCTTAAGTCCATTGTTCATTGGTCAATGGCTTTGAGTCTTCTAGAAGAAAGAATGTTATAATAGGAGTCAGTATATGGTAGAAGAGGGATGTTAGTGAGAACTAGAGAGAAAAATAGAGGTCTCAGTATCTTCTTTAAGGGCGTGGCCCCACTCACCTAACTTATTCTAGTATTCCCCCTCTTAAGGATTACCAATAATGCCAAGGTAAGAACCAAGCCTCTAACTCCTAGAGCTTTAGATGATGTCACAGATGTAAATGATAGCACCAATTTGGACCATGTGCAATTATTCCTGAACCTCTAAGGATTTGGTGAACTCTACTGTTTTAGGCAGTGTATAAGTGCCTGATGTCAGAGCTATAGGTTACTATTTGAGTTGATTCATGAGATGAGATTCATAGTATTTGCTTTTTTAATTAATTTTTTATTTTTATATAAATTACAGTTTATTCACTTTGTTTCCTAGCGGTAGCACCCTCCCTTACCTCCTCCCAATCCCAACCTTATTCCCTCATCTCCTCCCATGCCCCTCTCCAAGTCCACAGATAGGGGATTTCCTCCTCCCCTTCCATCTAACCCTAGCTTATCAGGTCTCATCAGAACAGGTTGCATTGTCCTCTTCTGTGGCCTGGCAAGGCTGCTCCCCCATCAGGGGGAGGCTAGCCACTGAGTTCATGTCAGAGACAGTCCCTGTTCCCCTTACTAGGGAACCCACTTGGACACTGAGCTCTCATGGGCTACATCTGAGCAGGGTTCAGGTTATATCCATGAATGGTCCTTGGTTGGAGTATCAATCTCAGAAAAAAGCCCTGTGCCCAGATATTTTGGTACTGTTGCTCTCCTTGTGGAGCTCCTGTCCTCTCCAGGGGCCTTACTATCTCCCCCTTCTTTCATAAGATGCCTTAACTCTGCCTAAAGCTTGTTTATGAGTCTCAGTATCTGCTTTGATACCCTCCTGGGTTGAGTCTTTCAGAGGCCCTCTGGGGTAGACTTCTGTCCTGTTTCCTGTTTTCTCCCTCTTCCGATGTCTGTCCCATTTGCCTTTCTGAGTGAGGATTGATTGTCTTACCCAGGGTCCTCCTTGTTGCTTAGCTCCTTTAGGTGTATAGATTTTTGCAGGTTTATCCTGTATTATATGTCTAGTATCCACTTATAAGTGAGTATATACCCCGTGTGTCTTTCTGGTTCTGGAATACCTCATTCAGGATGATCTTTTCTAGGTCCCACCATTTGCCTGCAAATTTCATGATTTCCTTGTTTTTAATTGCTGAGTAGTATTACATTGTGTGAATGAACCACAATTTCTGTATCCATTCCTCTGTTGAGGGACATCTAGGTTATTTCCAGGTTCTGGCTATTACGAATAAAGCTGCTACAAACATGGCTGAACAAATGTCCTTTTGTGTACTTAAGTATATTTTGGATATTGCCTAGGAATGGTATAGCTGGATCTTGAGGAAGTGTTATTCCTAATTGTTTGAGAAAGTGCCAGATTGATTCCCAAAGTGGCTGTACAAGTTTACATTCCCACCAGCAATGGAGGAGGGTTCCCCTTTCTCCATATCCTCTCCAGCATGTGTTGTCACTTGAGTTTTTGATCTTAGCAATTCTGATGGGTGTAAGGTGAAATCTCAGGGTGGCTTTGATTTGCATCTCCATGATGACTAAGGACAGTGAGCATTTCTTTAAGTGTTTCTCTGCCGTTTGATATTCTTCTACAGAGAATTCTGTTTAGCTTGTACCCAATGTTTTAATTGGATTACTTGATTTGTTGCTTTTTAACTTCTTGAGTTCTTTATATATTCTGGATATTAGCCTTCTGTCAGATATAGGGTTGGTGAAGATCCTTTCCCAGTCTGTAGACTGTCATTTTGTTCTGAAAAGTGTCCTTTGCTTTCAGAAGATTTTCAATTTCATGAGGTCCCACTTACTGATTGTTGATCTAATTTCATGAGGTCCCACTTACTGATTGTTGATCTTAGAGCCTGTGCTGTTGGTGTTCTGTTCAGGAAGTAGTCTCCTGTGCCCATGAGTTTTTAAAGGTACATTCAGATGTGACTATACTACCATTCATGTTGTGTTGCTGTTGACTTTTTTTTTGCTAACAGCACATTTCATTTCTCATCTGAGATTTGGACTTTAAAATATTTACTTTCTTTTTGATAATGTTATTAGATCCAGACAAATCTGGGAAGAGCAGTTTTATGATTCTTCAATTCTTGGCTAAATACACGGGTTAGAACACAGGAATAAGCAATTGAAACCATGTCTTTGTAAGTAGCTTCTGGAGCAGGTCACTCAAGCTGAAAAGAAGCCCAAGCAAGGAAATGGAAAAAATGTAAGGACACCACTAGGGCAGGAAGTGTCAGGCAGAAAGCCAATAAACATAAGAATGTTACTTTTTAACCCTATATTCCAATATTTTTTTCAGATTTTGCCTTTATGCTTGATTGAAAAGTATTATCATTACTTCTGCTCTCTTGTATTACCCAATGACCACAACCTATCCAAAAGATTTATATGACTTCCACATGTCATTTAAGTGTTCAAAAAGGAAGATAAATCAGTCTATGTAGAAACACCAAGGATAATAGATAGCAAGATCAGGGTCCCCACACTGGCTGCATTCCCTAGCTTGGCCTTCTGCATGGGTGAACAAGCTCTTTTCCTTCAATCTCTCTGGTGTTGAGTTACTTCTGGCTCTTTTTCCTAACCTTTGCATACTGCCTTCCTTCCTCTTTGAACCCGTGTTTATTCCAATATCACTTTGTCTGGACACTATTTATTCATTTTCCCCAGCTTGGCTTAATTTTACTAAACTCCTGCCTCTGTGTTTGCTGTATATCTACCCTTGACAGTGTAGATAATTAAACTGTCAAGTTTAATTATAGAGTTTTCTAATCTTCATCACATGCCTGTCTACCTCAAGTTATCCTATGTTATACGTCTCCATAAAATCCTATTCTTGATCATTTTGTTTCTTGGTTTCTTAATAGCATTGGTAGATGTTTTAGAAGACACAGAAATCACCATAAGATCAGATTCTGTCTACTCTACTGCGTAGTTACAAACTCCTGGACTCACATATGTTGAGACTTTCTATGATCTCCCATTTAAACAGCTAAACCAGAGCAAAAATTGCTCATCCTAATTTTCTTTATATTAATTTTCTAGGTAGCCCAGGATTCTCTAGAGGATATGGTATCATTGCTCACTATTGTCCCTAGCAGAGTATTATCCTAGAAGAAACTCAGCCAATATCTGCTGACCATTACATATGAACAGAAAACCTAAAGAGAGACCTTATCATTTAATCAGCTTCTAAATGGAATGTGTGCATATGCCCAATCAAAACTTCTAGGATAATTGTGATTGAGATACTTGGTATCTTTATTGTCTAACACAGTAGCCACTAGCCACATGGTCACTGAGCACTTGAAATGTGTCTAATGTGATGGAAGAGTTCTGATTTAGTTTTGTTTAACCATAAATAACGTTTGAAAAAGGTTTTGTGGTAGTGGCTACCAGACTGAATTGTATGGAAAGATGAAAAATGGATCTATAAACAGGGGTGATGAGTGAGGGAAGTCTTCATGGAGGACGATGGACTTTGGTCCTAAGGATGTTTTACAGAGGGATAACAGAGTTGACACATGAAATGTTGTTTTTAGCTTGGTGTTTGTTTACCATTGGCATAGCAAATAGGGTGGAGGTGGAAGATGAGGAGGTATTTTAATTCAATCTGAATGCTAATATGTTATATGGCTTATTCCATTTTCCTTTTATTTTTTAAATGAAAAATAGCTGTCCTATGAGGTCATGCAGTCTTTTTTAAAGGTGGCTTTAAGATTTCTCAGTATATAATGGAATTTTCATTTTTGTAATAAACTATATGAGAGAATGCCACAGTGGTTTCCTTTTAACATATTTATGGTTTTCTTCTTTTTTATTACCAAAAACCTTCGTATACAGACAGGTCCTCAAACTGTTATCTGGCATGGTCCATTTCTTTTAAGCAAATGAATAAAGTGATGTCTATGTTTGTAAGTGAAGAGTTAGCTACAGACATGTTAACCTCACCATAATCACAGTTGTAATGATTAGAGTTTCATGTTTGAAGTTATTAATTTAAACAGAGAATTATAAATAATATTAATCGAAGATTATCATTTAAGCACTTTACTTGGTTCTCTGCCTCAAATATTTCTCAAGTTCAAGATTTATTAATATCATATATAATAATACTCCAGTAACTATTTAATCTTGGAATAAATCTCATAAGTGAATGGGAAAATTAGAAAAATTTATATGCTTAAATGGGGTGCATTTAAAATATGCAATTTGATGTGATGTATGTGAAAACACTTTAAAAGATGTGAATCCCTGAACAAATGTGTTTTCTTCCTCTGATTTTATCTTTCAGTCATATGCTTGCCATTCTCTTTATATTCTCAGGTAGGATCCCACACAGAGTTGCAGAGCAAACTAGTATCTGATTGTTTTGTTGGCTAGAAAGTAGTAATGGTTTGTGCAATTAAATATTCAAATTGATTTTAAAGATCTAATTAAAAGCATCTAAATTATTTGTGTGTGTGCACATGTTCTCCATATGAATATAATATACACACATGTGAACACGGATGTGCATACACATATGTGTGCTTTTTTTGTGGGGGTCAGAAGATGACATTGGCTGCCCTTATCAATTTCTTCTCTAATTTATGTTTTTAAGACAAGGTCTCTCACTGAACCTGGAGCTCACAAGTTGAGCTAGGCTGAGTGACCAGTGAGCCTAAAGAACCTTTCAGTCCATTTCCCTTTCCCATCACTGAGATGTATACTACCATACCCAACTACTACAAAAATTATAATTACACCATTTCTTCCTTCCTCTCTTCCCTCTAACCTTTACCATACCCTTATTCTTTTAAATAAATTAAATATTTCTTTAATTATTATTGTTTCATATACAATATATTTATATTTATCCATATATATGGGATATATATACACATATGTATTGTATATATTTTACAATGGTTGTTAATTCATCTAAGATTTCCCATGAGATTTTCCCTATCCATGCTAGAGTATCAACGGGTATTGCCATTGTTCAAGTCTTATTTAGGCAGCCATATTATTGATATTTCATGGTTATAGCTTCCATATTATGTCTGAACGACAGAATAGTGTAGGAGACTTCCTGGTTCTCTAGCTTTTACAATATTTAATCCCTCTCTTCTAAGCTGTTCTTTAAGTCAGGCATCGAGTTTGTATTGTAGATGTATCAAATGGAGCTGGGTACCCCATGGTCAGTTGTTCTCTGTATTTTGACCAGTTGCGTATTTCTGCAATGGTCTCCATCTGCTGCAAAGAGAAGCTTATTTGATGAGGTATGAACCTTAGTCTGGGTATAAGGATGAACATTTGGAATATGAGTTATGTTAGTTTAGTAAAGTGGTTCTAGGTTCTCCTTTAAGATCCATGGTTTACTAACCATGGGTAGTTGGCTAAGTTTACAGTACTATGCATGAATTCCTTATTATTGAATGGATCTTAAATTCAATTAGACAGCTGTTACTTACAGCATAAGTGCTACTCTTGGACCATTAGTGATATTTTGCCTAGCTAGCCATTGTGGATCGTAGTTAGTTTAGTTTGGCTAAGGTTATTAATTGCAATCCTTCCTTGGCAGCTTGCATAGCTTTGAATCTAGACTTCAGGGTGAAGGCTTCCAGATCAGTTACAGCTCAGTTTCTCCAAGTTCTATGTCTAAAGTACATAATGTTTTCTTACCTTCAACTTCTGGCAGTAACTAAGGGCAATAGCAATAGCAATAGCCTGGATTATCTTGGGAGTCTTTTGAACTTTCTTAACCAACAACTCAAAAAGAGTTTGTTTTAATACCTCCTTATAGTTTTTTGTTTGTTTGTTTGGGGAGTAGTCTGAGGCTTCTGTGGGTAGGGGAGGGGGCAAAGCAGTATCACCTCAAATGGCATGGCAGAACTCAGAACATAGAGAGAGAGAATGTGAGAGAGACAGAGAGAGAGACAGAGATAGAGAGAAGCCAACTTGTATTAGTGCTGAGGATTCAAACCCACATCCTTGTGTTTGCACAGCATTAACTCTGCAGGCAGCACTATCCCTCTCATTTCCTGAAACTGTTTTTATGAATGGAAACAAACCCAATAATTAATGTTAGAATGAATTGTTGTTATGGTCGTGAGTCTAAAATCATTATTTTAATACATGCATGTATTTGTGTATATGAACCCAAACGGACTGCCTTTTATCCATGTGAACCAGTTGTATTTTTCTTTTTGTAGTTTCAGTGATTATCATGGTGATCTCTTGCTTCTATTATGGGATGCCCATGACTTGATAAGCACTATTCTTTTACAGTTCTACAGTCTAGAAAGTCCAAAGGTAAGGAGTTCTCAGATGAGGGCCAGGTTTGCTTCTGACTTGGTGCTTTGCATGTCACATCCTTTAAAAAACAGATATGCCATAGCTGCATGTGGTAAAGGCAAGACAAGCTCTTTTTTTCCCCACAAAAATGCTTAGATCTGCTTTCATGACCTGAACAGTTCCCTATAGGTCCTATTTCCTGAGAGTGTTGCCTTAAGGAATAAAATTCTAATTTATTTTTGATGACACATTCTGACCATACTACTTGCATACAGATTATGGAATTAGAAGTAAGGTGAGAGAATTTACTAAGTCTTTTTAATATTATTATTAATTATATATATATATATTATTTCTTATCCTGGCTATACCCCCCTTCCTTGTCTCTTCCCTGTCCCTGCCTCCCTCCCTCTTTCTCCCCAATGCTCCTCCCATAGTTCACTGATACAGAGGACCTCTCCCCTACTATCTTTTCCTGGTCTATCAGGTCTGATCAGGACTGGCCCCATCCTCTTTCTCAGTGGCTTACTAAGGCCATCCTGCAAGAAGGAGGTGATCAAAGAGCCAGCCACTGAGTCCATGTCAGATACATTCTCTGCTCTCCTTATTAGGCAACCCCTATGGAGACTGAGCTCCCCATGGGCTACATCTGAGCAGCAGCTCTAGGTCCTCTCCATGCATGGCCCTTGGTTGATTCATCAGTCTCTGCAGAACCCCCTAGCCCAGATTTCCTGACTCTCTTGGTCTCCTTTGTGGAGCTCTTGTCCCTCCTGGCCTTTTTATCTCCCTTTTCTTTCATAAGATTCCCTGCACTCTACTTAAAGCTTCTATACCCATCTAGGTATTGTCTTTCAAAGGCTCCTTGTGGTAGGCTACTGTCCTGTTCCCTGTCTTCTCCCATTTCCAGTATCTATCCTATTTTCCCTTCTGAACGAGCATTAAGTATTTTCCCTAGGGTCCTCCTTGTTGTTTAGCTTCTTTAGAACTATAGATTTTAGTATGTTTATTCTATATTATATGGCTAATGTCCACTTATAAGTGAGTGTATATCATGTGGACCTCATGAAACTGAAAAGTTTCTGTAAAGCAAAGGACAATGTCAACAGAGCAGCATGACTGCCTACAGACTGGGAAAGGAGCTTCACCAACCCTACATCTGACAGAGGGCTAATAATCAGAATATATAAAGAACTCAAGAAGTTAAACACCAACAAACCAAGTAATCCAATTAAAACATGGTGTACAGAGCTAAATAGAGAATTCTCAACAGAGGAATAGAAAATGACAGAGAAACACTTAAAGAAACGTGTTAGTCATGAGGGAGATGCAAATAAAAAATACCCTGAGATTCCACCTTACACCCATCAGAATGGCTAAGATAAAAAACTCAAGTGACAACACATGCTGGAGAATATGTGAAGAGGAACCCTCCTCCACTGCTGGTGGGCATATAAACTTGTACAACCACTTTGGAAATCAGTCTGGTGCTTTCTCGGAAAATTGAGAATTTACTGATTCTTGATTGTATTACATTAATATTAATATCTCCATAGTATATATATTAGACAGTAAAAACTTAAGCCATAGAAAAAAGTGGTAAGTTGTTGATGTTATGAGATTTTCAAAAGATATCATAATGTTCTCAACGCGTTTGGGATAATTACTTGTACTTTCTTGTTCATTTATATCTATCTAGAAACACTTTACAAAAAGGTATGCTTTATTTTAAGTTTGTGGCAAATGGTATCAAATATGCCTTGAAAGTCAACTCTGGTAATCCTAAAGTACAAATGGAAAAATCTGCTAAAAGTTTGTCTGTTTTTAATTTTTCAGTTTTTAAAAATTAAAGTGCAATTAAATCATTTTCTAATCTGGTTCTTATTCTCATCCCTCCCACACACCTGTCACCTTGCTTCCGTTCAAAATCATGATTTCTTTTTTAACTGTTATTGTTACATATCTCCTTCAGTGCCAAACTATGTAAACACAGCCTGCTCAAATCATGTATTGTTATGACATACAAGTTGAATTACTTTTTATGGTCACTTTCACTTTTGTGAATTGCTAATATTCATATTTATGGGTTGGATGACTTAATTACTTGTGATCCTCAGGACAGCGATGGATTCGCACTATCTCCTGTATTCCTTTGTGGCAAAGTTTCAGGTGAAATAAGCTGTTCCTAGACTTGGAGAATGAACAGGGTCTCTGATGGTCTGGAAGCAAGAGTGTATCTTTTTAGGTGGCAGGCTGGTTTTTTGAGCAGAGGCAGAGGGAGAGTTGAAAGCATAGGAAGTAAGCAGCAGATGTCTAAAAGAACTATGAAAGACAAGATTGCTGACATAGATTTGTATCAAATGGACCTGGTGATATATGGGGGAAAATGTATAGTAAATTCAAAAGTAGATTAATATCGGGGAATTTCCCAATCACATTTAGATTCTGGTGAGAAAAGTCAGGCTACATTTGAATGTGTTTTTATCTAATATTTTGATGTGTGCTCCAAAAAAGCAAGGTGTTAGTAATTTATTATGGTTTTATTTCCTATGATAAAGGTTAGCAGAAAGACTCTTCAGTTCATAGCTATTTTTCATGTCTTGATCTTTGGATCAGTACACAGAGTGCAGGTATCTGTGGTTCACATTTATCATTTTTTTTCACATTTAGACACATTTATGACAATAGGCCCATAAAAAGCTAAGGAAATATTCTGCTTGGCCATAAATAAGCTCAATCTCTAAAGTAAGAATAGTCCTTGGCTAGGCTGAGTGGCTGGTAAGACAAAGGGACAATGACTATCAAAGGTGTGTCCAAAGAAGACAGATCGTCAATGGAATGTTAAGAATCCAGATCCACTGAGGCAGAAATAGCCTAGGAGTACAGAGTGGGAAAAGCCAGGGATGATAATAGAGTCTATTTCTCTTGCTCTTGGATTAGCTAATTCTTTTCTCCGCTACCCCAAGCTCATGCTTAACATTTTTTATTCCTTATGATAAAGGTAGGTAGAAAAACTCTATCTCATGACTATTTTTCATGTCTAGATATCTTTTTTGGCTGTGCTTGGTTGTCAACTTGACTATATCTCGAATGAACTATAATCCAGAAATGGAAGGCACACCTCTGAGAGATATTCTGGTTGGTTTGATGTGGGTCAGTCCTTCTAGTACTGAACTTTGAGGTATGAAGATGCAGGCCTTTGATCTCGAGGCAACACAGATTTAAACTGGGCCATGCCTTCTATTGGAAGCCTACATAAGGACACAGAAGAAGGAAGCCTTTGCTCTTTGCCTGTTTGCTCTTGCCTTGCTGGCAAGTCCATTCCTTCACTGGCATTAGACCCTATTTACTTGGAATCCCAGCATCTACTTAAGATTAGCTGAGACATCCAGACTTGTGGATTCTTGGACTTTCCACTCATAGTCTGCCACTGTTGGATCATAGCCTATAATCAATTCTAATAAATCCTATCTATCTATCTAATAAATCCAATATATATTTATATATTTAAATATATTATATATAAATAAATCTAATATATATATTATTAGCTTTAGGTCTGGTTTTAAGCAGTGGATAGACATATTGTATTGACAAATAGAAAATGGGAACTGGGTAGAACTGAGTTCCTGCCTCAAAGAATGACCTTTCTGAGTAGTTCATAAGAAAATTTGAAACCACAGTCTGAAATAGTAACAGTCTTCAAAGGTAAGATTTTTAAAAGTCAACATGATTTTTAAAATAAAATCTTATGTAAAAATTTCAATATATTGTCAGCTTTATCGGGTCATCTATAACATAATTATAAAATATGATTACACTAACTATAGTCATATAGGAGGAATGCTGTGGGAAGTTAATCCACTTTAGAATGTTCTCAAAGATTAAGTCATGCTGCTTGGACAAGGTAATTTACTCATCTTGATTTCCTTCCCTATAATAGAAATAATGCCTTTATAGTGATAGTGGTGTTCTAGTAAGGATTAAATAAGTAAATAATTGTAAATCACTTATTACTTGGCATGTTTAAGGCCCAAAGTGTATTAGATTATTATTATTTTCCTGTTTCTACCTCATAGATGCCCAAGAATAAAACCTGTTTGTCCTATCCAGTTTTGATTGAGACATGTCTTGGGGATGGCTTACGAGAGAAAGGCAGACCAGTTGTATTCCTTTAGTGGCGATCATGGCCATTATCCTTAGGTCTTAAACTAAGAATGCTGCACTGCTCTTCATTGGCTCAGTCCAGTAGAGTGACCCCTTGCTATATGTGAGGTTTGGAGCTAACAGCAAAAGGGCCCAGAACACACCATAGGGATAGACTGTTGTTTGCAGCTAAAGTGTTTCCTTGGACTATTGTAGTGACCGGAGCTGCAGTGTTGGAGGTCTGGGCTCAGCTGTGCTTCAGATTCATCTTCCCTTCTATGACAATCTTCCAGGATCACTCACAGGACAAACAGTTCTTCCTTCTTGGGAAGTTGCTTCCACTTGCATGTGGCCTATGTGGCACCAACAAGAAATGGTTAAAGTAGGTACTTATCATCCCTGCCCCCAACCTTCCATCTGCAGAGTCAGTGTAAAATCCAAACAACACAGCTGCTTTGGTTGGATGGGCTAAGACACGCAGACCCTCCTCTGTTTGAGCTCTCTGGCAGTCTCGGCAACCCCACAGTCCTCGGTTACGTTATAACGGAAGGTCCCATCTTTGGAGTCTTCTCTGTTTAGCAGTTTGGGAGTAGGTATTGATCAACGGTCATTGAATAATTTTTATTTTAGAGTTGCACATGCAATGTTAGATGCAAAAAGAAAAAAAATTCAGATATTGGAAAAACAAAGTTCTCTGTATACTTCATATTTTAAGAGAACAAAAAAATGTAAGGCTTACAACATGCTGAAAACCCCAAAGAATCTCATAGTCTGTCTGCTATACTTATGTGTAAAGCTGTTTTTGTTCAGGCTTTAGTTGAGTGCAGTGAGATCCTCACAGAAGCTAATGTTATTTGGTCTTAGTCTTAATGCTACTAAGTGATGGATCTGCATGACACCAAAAGCCACATTCTTTCCACTCACCACTTTCCATCTGTGGAGCTCTGAAGAAATGTGTTGTGTGTTCTAATCTGTGCTGTACTGTGCTGTTACTGTCCATTACCGCCGTGAGCAGAGCTGAGAGTAGAGTAGAACTGGCGAACCTTGAAAAACACTTCATAGACAGTCAGGAGTGTTTAGTTGACAAGTGGAAGTCGATACATCTGACAACACTGGAACCAAATGAAAGTCCTCACACTGCTTCTTGGAAAGGAGCATGGAAAAAGAAACTTTCGCCAGTTCCCTGTTGTCATCTAGCTTCCTGGGCTACTGGATACACCCTTCTTTTCGTTTGCTCTTTTCTTTAATTTTGCCACAAAAAGAAGAATGGAATTCATTTTCAGTGTGAGGTTAAGAACAAGTCAGAGCTGTACCCCCACTGTCTATTTAAAGTCAGTTAGCTATCACGACTCATTAAAGGTCTAATGTGATAACAAGAATGTGGAGATGACCTGTGCTAACAAAGGCTAAAATGTAATGGACTACACCAATGGGAGGGTAAGATTTAGATTTCATATTGGTGTGTGAAAGCCTAATTTTGAGTTTAGTAGCATAAGCAATTACCATCATGAAGAGCAGCTGTGGGGACCTTTGTTCCCTGCCCCCCTTACAGCTAAAGGAAAACGTTCCATCTAGTTAGACTCAAAAACACTTTAAAATAGCACTGAAATTTGGACATCTTGGAAAACAAATAATCACATTCCCATGTAGTGTGAAGGCTTCTTTTTAGTCAGAACATGGCTGACATGTTTATAAGATAAGTTTCTTTTCAAAGTGGAGAACCCCACAGATGTCTCATCTGGGAGGACTTAGGAACTGTGTGACTTACTTTATTGTTATTGTTAATAATAAAACAAACTGTTCAATTTAGAAATTATTTTTTATCCTCTTCATAACTTCTTGCACATTTCTTTTGTAACTTTGAAAGAGTCCTTTGTATTTTAAACGTTTATTCACTAATTCCAATAAAAAACAGCTAAAAAGAAGAATTGGGGATATACCATGTCCTTGGAAACCAAATTGGTTCTTCTGACATGAAAAGAATCAAAAGAGATTCTTCTGAGTACTGAATGTATAGAAAACATTGCCAGGGCTATATATTGATGTTGCAATGTAAATTTTGTTACCAGGTAAATTTAATTATTTAAATACATAGCAAAAATTCTAAGTTGGATAGCTAGGAAGCCAGTTATAAAGTTATATGAGTTATCCAAGCAAATATGACTCATCAAGTTTATATAAATGAGTCATAAGTGACAGATTTGAATACTTATCGTTAATACTTGTGTGTGTTTTTCAGTATATGGTGGTCATTCTGGATGTCGGGGTAGTTAGGGTTTACCTTTTTCTAATATTGAGCTGTTAATTTCTTTACTCTTTGTGTTCCTGGCATTTCCTTCTGCTTATCTTCTTAATAACCCTCTTTTATATCTGATGTACAGGTATATTTAGTGGATTACTGGGGTTATAGGTAGGGGAATTTTCATATCATGGATTTCCATATTTTTATTAACATGTATGTTATATAGAAGAAGATGATTTTACCATGAGTAACAAACAGAGTATGATTTATAGGTCAATAATCATGTTTTTTTATTCTTAATGTTTGCATTACCTATATAACCAAGTGCTTGCTTCCATGGAGGCAATAGGTGAAATAGTGTATCTTTCTGCATAGAAATATTTAAACCTCAGTGTATACAGGACTCCTCTGATTTATGTAACAGGCAGGCCGAAGATGGCGACATAGACATAATACTCATTGGCTCTTTTAATTAATTGTTTTCTCCAGACTGTTTCCTTCATTGAAAATCCTTAACCTTAAAAAACAAAAGAAAGACAAACAAACAAACCCAAATCTCTGATTCCTAATACTAGAATATTTTCCCCAATACACTTCATTAAATAAAGAACTAGTCTGTGTCTTCTTTAAAAGTTTTGGAGAATATAGTGAATGGTACAATGGTGCACATTTAGATTCAGGTAAGATCCTCCTCTGCTAGAGTCTTTATAACATTTATTAATATGTGTATTTTATTCATTTGAATCAAAGCAACAGAGAAACATGTTTAAGTAAAATCCAGTTCAACTGACTGTAGCAGCTATGATGTACTTTGTAAGCTTGGGGTCCAGGCAGGTTCATGTGGTAGTCATCAATGCTGTTTACCAAGTATTTCCAGCTCTTGACTCCTGGCAACATCATGGAATTCTACTTCTTAGCTCTCTGACTGTGGAATGGGACTATGTGACTAGATTTGGCCAAACTGCTGGGAACAGTGAGTCTCTATCACCTCCAGGCTGTGACATTTGACCCAATACGTCTCTCATCTTCTTTGGCATGGTGACAGGTAAATGCTTGGGATATTGGCTTCTCCGTTCCCTTTGATTCTTGAGTGGTGAAAAGGAACAGAGTCCTCTATTGATATTTTCATGAAAGAGAAGTGAACATTTGTTGTTTTAAGCCACCAAGATTTGGGGTTGTTATTATGATTGTATTTAGTGCGTATTATCACCGAAGCGAAATTGAGCCTATTCTTACTCATGCAGGTAATATTATTGGGATCCCTCAGATATTATCATTTGTCTTCTAGATCAAGTTTTTAAAACCCCCAGTGTTTGTAATTTATTAATAAATGTAATAAATTATTTATTTATTTTTGTTTGTAGATGAGTATGGGGAACATGTGCTATGTGTACCTGTGGCAATCCAAAGACGGCTTTGGGAGTTGTTTCTCTCCTTCCATCATGTGGGTTCTGTAGATCAAACTCAGGTCATTGGGCAAGTTCTTTAACCTATTGAGCCATCTTACAAGCTGCCACTCTCTAAATTCTAGTTTTATGACATCCAAAAACACCCTATAAAAGACTTGTTTCCACTACTGTGCTCCTCTCATTTCTACACCATATAATGTGCATGTGATTTCTCACAGAAGGGATGTTTCTTGTCAGTCACGAACATAACGATCTCTGGCCAATCTAAATCTCTAAGTAGCATTGCATGCCATGATAGAAACTACTGCAAATTATTATTATATTCCTAGCTGTCGCCCTAACTGCAGCAATGGGATGGGCCGCTGGCATGCAGCACACATTCAACAAGTGCTGGTCTATCTCCCAAGGACTGGCTCAGAACAGGTCCACTCTGGTACTTGTTGCCATCTTTTTTCAGGAATTCCATTTAGTGTCATTGTTTATTAGAGAGAAACTAATTTTCTCAGTCACCAAAAAGGACGGAATTAATGGCTTGAACTGGCCTCAGGCGACAGACACACACTTCTGCTTGAATTCAAATATATTAACCTAAAATATTACTAAGGTGGAGCTGGTCTCAAAAGTGAATGAAAGAAAAAAAATTCACAGAGGTGATCATTGCTTTAGGCCTCCAAGGGTAAGATCATTTTTTTTTTTTCGTAGAACACTGAAGAAAGATATGGCAAGGAGGACAGACTGCTTAAAGAGGGTGAGGACAGACCAGGGGAGGGTCAAACGAGACATGCCTTTGTCAATATATGTATATTATCAATATGAATACATATGAGATATAACCATAGATTGTAGTTTCAGAAATATGTGATATAGGATAGTAACCTTGACCAGTGAGTGATGACTACAACTGAAAAACACCATCTTCAGAGACAGCACTTTAAAAAGTCTCAAGTGTGGTATGTGACTTACCACTTGGAGCAGTGGTCCTTAACCTTCCTGATGCTGCAACCCACTGATACAGCTCATTACAGTGACCCCAGCTATAAGGTTATTTTTGTCACCACTTCATAACCGTAATTTTTTTCTGTTAGGAATCATAATGTAAATCGCTGTTTTTTCCTATGGTCTTAGGTGACGACAGTGAAAGGTTGTTTGACCCCTTCCCCAAAGGAGTCAGACCCACAGGTTGAGAACCACTGACTTAGGGGGATTTGTTTACTCTGAGATGGGCAGAGGGGGCTGGACACAGAGAATTTAGACAAAGGAGTAATGAGACTCAAAGTAATCGTCTGTATCATCTCCAAGGTTGTCGTTTCCATTCACAAGTCTAAACATGATGGAGTCTGTAGGAAAATGTGAGGGCCACCTTTTTCTGCACTTCCTTCTAAATGACCTGTTGCCTCTTGCTCCTGTTCCTGGTGCAGATGCCACAGGAAGCAGCTCCGCTTTGCGGTCAGATGAGAGGGAGGTGGGAACCGACGTTCTAAGGGTTTCCTCTGAAGCCGACGCTTGTGATTTTCTGCTGCCCTTTGTTATCCATGTGGCAGGATACACAGCCTAACGACATCTTCTAAGAAGTTTGTGGGCAGCTTCAGCATTCTCATTAATTAGGGAATTAGATTGGTGGCTAGAAGTTGGAAGGTAAGGAATATCTGTATTTGACATTGAGGAAATGAAGCGTGGGAGGGGAGATGAGAGCCAGGCTTTTCACATGAAACTGGAGTGGTTTTCTTGTCATCGCTCTGGGTCATATTAACTTCAACACCAAAACCGGTCCCTGGGTAGGCTGGCTTGTCCTTGTAAGTAAGAATTCATCTTGCAAGATTTCCTGTATAACCATGATTCTGAATAGTATAAATAACCTATTGATTATAAGTAGTCTTGCTCTTCCCCTGAATTCCCCACCAGATTTTCTTGTTTAAAATTCAAATTTAAAATGTGATTGCTTTTGATCTCTAAACCAATATCCTTGGGCTCATGAGCTTGTGGCTAATACATAATAAACAGTAAAAGTATCTGTGTTCATTAGTGTAATTCCAGATTTCAAGTTCTCCTTTGAACTTATTCCTACTACTTATTACTTTCTCTACTTTTGCTCCCCTTGCATGGGCCCACACATCCAGGCTGTCAGGTAAGAAGGGAACCTTACGTGGCCTATGGGGCCTAGCATATAGGTACTTGTGTCTGTGTCTGCCCTTACTTGCATTTGAAGGTGTCTTATATTTTATTGAGAATTTTGTGCATGAGTATATTTGAGAAACTGTTGAATCCACTTAGTGTTACTCATATGGATATATGTTTAAGTCCATTCACTTGGGACTTAATGACCCATCATGGGGCTTATCTCTATAAAAGACTCACTTTCTACTCTCTCAGCAGCTATTATTTCCCTGTATCTCTTCATCTAGGGCAAGAACCTTGTATTTCCACCATCTACATTAATATGTCAACTGGTGATTGTATGGGTCTTGTTTAGGCAACTAAACAGGCATCTTTGTGAGGTATTGTTGTGATACCATGCATGTACTTTCCCTGCATGTATAAAAAAGACATTATCTTATGGTAGATATCCTGGTGCTGTAATTCTTACACCCTTTCTGTCCCATCTTCTGCAAGGCTTCCTGAACCTTAAGTATGGGAGGTGTTGTAGTTTTATAAGCTAGGCATTTCACAATTAGTTGTTCTCTAAATTTTTGCCAGTTTTTGTTTTCTGTAATGATCTTACCCTACTGCCAAAAGCACCTTTTGGATCGGTGAGAGCCACAATTCCCAGTGAGAATAAGGATTTAGAATGCTATTGGGAACTACACTGGGTCAGTGAAGTGCCAATAGTAGGCTATGTTTACAGTATCATTCAAAATCTCCCTCCTGTTAAGCTGGTTTTAAGTCCAATTGGCTCTTTTGATTACCCTAAAAATATAAACACCACTAGTCTTCCTTTTGGGATATCTTGTGCTGATCAGTATTGTGGTTTATAGCCTTCATACCTGGGTAGGTCTGTTGATTGCTTTTCTACCTTCATAGCTTATTTATAACCTTCAGATACTATAAAAGCTGGTTCTCAAGAAGGAGGCTTTGAGGTCAGTACCACCTCAGTTCCTTCAACTCCTATGTTCGGCATGTTTGGTATCTTTAACAATAAGGATGTGCCTTCAAGTTCAGAAGGCAACCAAGGGCAGGGGCCTATGCTGTTTTTGGAGTCTCTTGTCCTTCCCTGATCAACAACTTGAAAGCAGGTTTTCTGTGCGTAGAGCTTGTTTTTTTTTCATAGATAGCATAATGGGTCTTGTGGGAGGGGCATTTTCACCCAAATGTTATAATCTTATTATATAAAATATATTATATACATACACATGTATATATAATTTCACTATATATTATTTTTAAATAAATATAAAATGTTTATTTATTTATGGTCTTTTCAAACATCCTTAGTATTATTTATCCCTCCTTCCATTCTCTCCTTCTGTAATATCACTTTCCTACCTTCCCAATTAAAGTTCTTACTCCATTTTTTTCTATTTCCCTCTTCAAAACACCTATGTCCTAATTTTTCCCTCCCTCTTCCCCCAGCAATCATTTTTCACTGTGGTCTGTCCAGATTGCATACTCACATCTAAAGATCTGGAAAAAGAGTCAACAAATAAGAAAGAATATAGGTATCTGTCTTTCTGAATTTGGTCTACCTCACTCAATATAATATTTTCTAGTTACACCCATTCACCTACCAATTTCATTATTTCATGAATGGGCTATGTATCTGAACAGAGTTCAGAAGAAATAAAAATGACTAAGAAATATTTTAAAGATTATTTGGTATGCTTAGCCATTAGGGAAATAAAAATTAAAACGACGTTGAGATTTTATCTTATCCTTGTCTGAATGGCTAAGATCAAGAAAACAACAGACAACAAATGCTGGTGGGAATGTAGGAAAGGGGGAACACTCACTTAATATTCATGAGATTTCAAAATGATTCAACCACTATAGGAATCAGTGTGGGAAATTCTCTAACAGCTAAACATAAACCTACCATATGACCCAGCTATACCACTCCTTGGCATATGCCCAAAGTACATAACATCCTACTCCACAGATACTTGTTCAGCTATGTTCATTGCCATTCAATTTATAAAGGGAGAACAACAACTTAAGTGTCTCTTGTTTGATGAATGGATAATGAAGATGTGGCACATGCCAACACTGGAATACTATTCGACTTTAAAGAACAATGGAGGATTTTCACAGCTGCCTTAGTGCTGGCATTCCTGTCTTTCTTCACTGTGGGTTTTAGACAAATAAGAATACCTTGCTTTCCTCTGAAGTACACTGTACCTATAGAACCCGGAATCTAGATACCATGAATCTAATATCAATTTTAGAAAAGAAGAAAAAGCATTTGTGTTTTTAGGATCCATATTAATATGAAATTCATACATCCAAACCACGTGTAGGGTCCTCAATAGAGATGAATCAAAGAGTTTTCTTAGTAAGTAGCTTCTATAACAATCTTTGAGACTTATGCCAATAACTGAAGGTGCCTTCTACAAACCATGCATTAATGATGTATTCTACTGACCTGAGGATCTCAGTTTGCTTCATCAACCACAAGAAAGTAAACCAGGCACTAACTTCCTGTTGGTACTAAGCACAGAGGGCCTGGCTATGTATCCATTTGGCACTGTGGTAATGGATTTCTGAGTGACAAAAACATACTGCTTAGAAGCATTTTTAAGGTTTAGATTCTTTTATGGAGATAATTAAGTAAACCACAAAACACCCTGATTTTTTGTTGTCAACATGAAATTCATGAATGAACATGAAATTCCACAATGTGGTATATCACACTAACCTCATGCTTCTCTCTTCTAGTATTTGATGACAGCTGCTTTCCTCAGAGAGCTCAAAATACAAAATGAGATCTAAACTTCATGGCCAAATTCAGGCTTGCCCTTTGCCTGAAGCTTTTGCTTTAAAATATCCAACATTCCTACTTTGATATAGTTCATTTAGCCTTTTTTGCATTCACACAATACTTAAGATTTTATGTAACTCAGACTGACCTCTATGTCATGATTTACTAGACTCTATTAGGCATAGTCAAGTAACTAAAGGATGACCTTGATCTTCTGATCCTCTGTGCCCACTTCTGGAATGCTGGAATTACTGGTGTGTAATTTGATGAGATCACTATTCCCTTTGATGAAGTGCTAGGAATCAAACCCAGGGCTTCATGCATCCTAGAAAAACAATGTGTCAACTGAGCATAACAGACAGTTCTTGGGCTTCTAAACATTGCTTTTCACTTCAGATAGGCTTATCTGAAGTTTGCTAATCTACCCTTACTACTCTCATAAAGGATAGATCCTAGATCTATCCCTAAATTATGCCTATTGACAAGTCATAGAGAAAGCTTTCAAAAATATGATTTTGTAAGTTAACAAGAAGTGTCTTGTGAGAACCTAGAAAAACTATGTCTTGCTTTGGATTGTCTTGTGTCTTTTCCAAGAGCTCAGGTGTTGGTTGTCTTTTCTATGGCAATATTGGTAGACAGTTTTGAACTATTAAGAGGTAGGACTAGTGGAAAATAATTAAGACATGAAGAGTGTTACTCTTGGAAGAAATTGGTACAGCTCTTATTAGATATCATGAGAGTGTTGTAAAAAAAAAAAGGCAAAAGCATAACAAAACAAAACCCTAAGTTACCATTTTTTCCTTGCCCAGGCTTTCTGTCTCTTCGTGGTTTGTCTAACATATACAATCCTACCATTATCTATCTGCCATGACATAATATAGCTAAAAGACCCCTATAATGGAATTTTGGGGTTCTTTGTAAACTCAGTTATGTTATGTTATGTTATGTTATGTTATGTTATGTTATGTTATGTTATGTAAATATGTTTTTGTTTTAATCCCAAGTTTGGGGTTTTGGTTGGGCTATAATTTGTTCACAGCTATTAATCCTCTCATGTGGGGCATGGCTTTTGCCAGCTAGTAACGTTCTTCCACATGCAGCACAGAGAGGAGCATGGCCTAGGTCAGAGGATATAGATTTGAGAGCCCAGAAAGAGGACATGGTGTACAGTGTTGGCATGTGGCATATAGAAGTTTAGAGGCCAGAGATGGACAGTGAGAAGTTTGGAGCAGACATGGAGAGAAACGGTTTGAGTTTCAGCAGCTTGGAGGAGACTGCTGGGTGCATGAGCTCTTGAGGGAGATTGGTACATCCTCCAAAGACCATCGACACTAACAGCTGGAAGAAGGAAAGGGATCTCCCACTCTCACTAACCTTCTCTCTCTTACTCAGGGTTGAGGAGTTGGTGGAAGGGAGGTAGAGGCCTAAAAACTGCCAAAAGGAGGGTTTTAGAAACAAACACTACAGACCCCTTTACCTTAGCTGGATCTATGTGGTTTTGGGTTTCAGCCTTCAAAACTATGAGTAAAATAAAGGTCTTTGAAGGTAATCCATCTTCAGATACTTTATTATAACAATTTAATAATCCTAATTTAAACTGTTTCCTTCCCTCCTGGTATCTTTCATTCTGTTGTGCATCTGCTCTTTCTAGGATGACTGTCTCTCCCCTCCAAAAGACCAGTGACCTCATCCTATACATTTTAATAGTTGTCCACACACAGTTTTAAGATCTTAGGGCTTTTTTTTTCTCTACTTATTACAAATGATGATACTCCTTAGCACTATAAAGCTTTTAAGAGAAGCAATAAATTTTCATTTACAGTTATTATCAACTTGGAAGGTGTAAATTTTTTAAAAAGATTACCCTGGGTTTCTTTTAGGAGAAATATACCTAAGACATAAAAATAATGTTTAAAATTGGGTGTTATTAATTATCAACATTGTAGAGCATGGGTTTCAAAACCATGTGGCACTGTATCAAAGTAATCGTTGCCTATCCCGCAGATGAAGCACTTGGTCTAGAAGACAAAGGGAGACAACAGAATAGCAGAGAATTAAAACACAGTCCTCTAGGTCATCTAGCGTTGCCACTGAATATTGTCGATTGCTCCTGGAGGAAGGAGAAATGCTTATACAACTCAGGAAGCTCAGAAAACCTACCAGGAACTGTGCCAGGAACTTACTGGCACAGGTAACTTACCAGGCTCAGGAAGCTGAGTGAGTTACAGGTTCAAGAGGCCCCCTCTTT
>CM053760.1:42133944-42145320 GCA_028658305.1 Pachyuromys duprasi
GTACATGGAACCTAACCTGTGGCCACTGTGTAGGTGTGGGTATTGCTGAGTCCCTAGATACCACAAAATTAATCAATCAGTCAGAGATAATTGACATGCTGCATCCCACCTGTTCCAGAAGACCAGCCCTTCATCTTCTCCAAAAACCTATCTCTTGATTTAAGTCCAATGGGAATCTTTTCTTTATCCATAAAGGAGTTGCAATAAAAGCACATGTTTTCATTAACCACAAAAACTCTCAAGAAATAAATAAGTACAAAAGAAAAAAGAAAAAAAATGCTGACCTGAAGCACTCAGAGCAAAAGAATTTGGGGGATAAGGCAAAAGTGAGTGGAATGTCTAACCAACAAGCTCAGCTCTGCAAGGGAGTTCTGTGGAACCCCATAAATACTGCAGCCTTAACTGGAAATTAACTTGTCTCAAATATTTAATTCTTGAATTGTGTCAAATCCACTCAACACAAGAAAGCAGTATTCTGAACCAAACATCATGATATACCTTATAGATTGGATATGTTTTCCAGTTGTAAGCTTATATCATAGAAGCAACAAGCTGACCAACAAGTTTAGTTTCATGACCTTGCAATTTCTGCAGGAAAGGTTACACCCTGGTTTGAGCCTTAGCCTTTCTTGTACCCATTTCCATTTCTGGTTCCCACATGATTGCCCTACTCAGAAACACTGTCATCTTGGCTAGAATGTCCATTAGCCATCCATAGAGTTTTCTCCATGCTAAATTGAACCCATTTAGACCTAGTACTCCTTCCTCCTACTCATTTTTCACAGAAAATGTATAATTGTTCTAGGGAAGCACCCTTCCCATGATGAGTTTTTATTTGTGCATTGACACTTTATCACAGCACTGGCCTTTGTGTCTGCACATTGAACAGTGGCAACATTTGGTTTAAAACCTATTGCCTCAGGGCTGGAAAGATAGTGCTTGGGGTTAGGAGTGTTTATTGCTCATGCAGAGGACCCCCACTGCACAATTCACCGCCTCCTGTAACTCCAGCTACAGGAGATCCCACACTGTCTTTCAGCTTCCACGGGCACCTACACGCATGTGCACACACACAGACTCAGAGACACATGGACACACAGACACTATATATAAATATATTTAATATATATTACAAGTAAAAAATAATATTGCCTCTACTACTCACTATAGCCATTCATCACATTATTAAAAAAGAAATTGTGGTAAATTGCATGAAAATAGATGTTAATGGTGGCCATCATACTAAGCAAAAAAAGCTAAGTTGAGAAAGACAAATACTGCCTTCTTGTCTCATGTATAGATCCTTTGAACACACATACATACATAAGAAAAGAATGTGTGTAGTAGGAAGCAGGAGTATGTACACAGGTAAATATGATCAAAGTATATAATTCACAGAAATGGAAATACATGTGGTAGTTTGAATAAAAATGGCCCCCATAGGCTCATATATTTGACTGCTTAGCCTATAGGGAGTGGCACTCTTAGGAGATGTGGCCTTGTTGGAGTATGTGCACCCTTGATGGAGAAAGTGTGTCACTCTATGGTTGGGCTTTGAGGTCTCATATACCCAGTGTGACACACAGTCCTCTTCTGCTGCTATAACAACGAAGGACTAAACCTCTGAAACTGTGAGACAGCCCTAATGAAATGTTTTGTTTTGTTTGAAAGTATGAGTTGCCATGGTCATATTGTCTCTTCACAGGAATAAAACTTCAATTAAGACAATATCTTAAAACGTATCACTATGCATAATGAATCTACATTAGTAAAATTTATTTTTAAAAGAAGAAAAACCTTACTGTCTTCAATCTTTCTCCTTCCAATACATCAGTAAGATTAAATCTAGTCTATTTAACTATCTTCTCCCCCAGGCCAAAAACCTGCTTTCACAGGAAAGTCAAACATTCCTGATTGGCTACTACATCCTCAAAACTAAGAATATAGTTGGCAAGCAAACCCAGGATCTTTTCATTCAAGGGAAGGATGGAGTGACAGAAGAATGGAAGAAAGGGAAGAAACTAAGAAAGAAAAGGTAAACCTCTGAACACAAATAAATATTCTACAGGAAAGCAGAAATTCTATCCTAGATCCAAAGGCCATGTTTCAAACCACTGCTCTCCCCCTGCTTGACCCTCATCAGAGCAGGCCAGTGCATGCTGCTGAGCCCCAGTCTTGGGAGCATGATGAGAGATCTGGAGACCAGCATCTTATCGCTGTATTTGTGCTGTGCACCTGGAACCTGGAGAAACCCTCTGCCCATGCTACTTCTAGTCCTTATAGCATCACGATGAGGATTGTAGTTCTCACAGTTGAGGAAACAAAGGTGTAGAGAGCTCAGCTGGGCCAGGGTATGAATCACAAGTCTCAAAGCTCTTAGCTGGTGAGCCCTGAATGTTTTTATTTTGGAGGGTTTTATTTGTTTGTTTGTTTCTGCTTTTCTGACCTCAGTTTGTAGAGTGAAATTTAATAATAACCAAAACTCTAGCATATGGTTCCCGCTTAAGCCATCAGCAATGGAACTACTGTATGTCCTCAAGTTTGCAAAGGAAAATGGAGGCACTCTATTGAATGAATTGCCTGTACCTTGCCATTCTTGCTTTCTTTCCATCTGGCACCCCTGAAGCTGTGGCATGTCATATCTCTTCAGCAACAAACCTGAACTGATTCATTTGCTTGCATTTTGAAGGTTAAAACATGGAAGCTTTATTGGGGTTCAAATTCAAGTTGGCATTCTAGGGTTCATCTCACAGCACAGTGCTGCCATGTCTGGAAGATAATGACAGTCACTGCTACCAACATTTGCTGAGAAAAGACTGACTTTTAATCCTAACAAAACCCAGATCTGTGTTCCTGAGTCAGCTGTTTACCCTTTCTGCATTCCAAACTGTCCATGTTTTAGGAAAAGTATAATAGTTGTAAATTACTTATGGTAAGACATGATAAGTAAACAACAAATGACATTTCCTTGGCAGCAATTCCACTTATAATAAAAAATAAGTATAACAAAACCTCCCATAATTGCAGATTACCATTAGAATGTGAGTTCTACAGTATCCCAATCTATTACTACTTCTCTGTCAGGTATTCTATGGTCACAAAAGCTTAAGTTTCCAGAACTTATAAAATATATTTTTATCTTTTTGTTGTTGTTGTTGTTATCATTTGTTTGTGCCTTTCTCTATAAAAACATCTTTGTACTGAGGCCTCTAGGGATTTAGTGATGACTGGACTCAGGAATCCCACTTGGTCTTCATTATGCTTGGAGCTCTACCATAGGGAAGGATGAGGCAGAGACTCAAGCTGAGCAGGAAACAATAAATCAGGCTTTTACCAGGCCAACAACTAAGACACTTAGAAACAATTTAAAGAGTCACCAACAAACACCGCTTGTGGAGAGACTAAAGAGGTTAAGGGTTCTCTTTCATCTCATCTTAAGAGTTCAGTATAAAGCCAAAGCCTCAACTCTTAAAGGCGATGAGAGTGTGCATGCTGACTTTGTGTTGTCATAGTTGGATGATGGCTGCAGGCCTCTAAGTAGGATCTTATAAATGATGAGAATATGTGGAGCCCATGTTAAATCCATAGCTGGATGAAGTCTGTGCACCTCTACCCTTAGCCTGTTGGCTTCAAAATTAACAACAATGTGAAGCCAAAGAAATATTGTCTCTTCCTTATTGCCTGACAGGATTTTTAAAGTACTCAAAGAGAACCTCCCCCCCTCCTTCTCCAGAGTTTTCCTAATAAAGGGCAAAGTCCTTTATTAGAGAAACCATAAGTGCATCAGTGCCGCTGTACTTGGATAACTATTTCCTTGAAATAGCTGTGTACCATCTCTGCCTCTTAGACTATTTCTGCCTTCTCTTCTGCATAGATCCCTGAACCTAAAAGGAAGGGGTTTGATAAAGACACCCAGTTTAATGCTGACTTTTCCAAAATTTCACATTCTCTGCACAGTATACAGTCATGAGCTGTTGGGGTTTGGTCTGGTGCTATGTATTCTAATGCTAATTACTCATCCCCAAGATCTGGTTACATCTTAGACAAGTACATTCTCATGTATACCATTTGATGCTGCATAACTCACTACCTAATTATCCCTGATTAATTAATAAAGTTGTTGACAGTGTGAGCTGGACAAAAGAGAGGTAGACAGGGCTTTGGTTCCTGGGGTTGGGGTCTGAGAGGGACCACAAGGCTGGGAGAGAAGGAAAGGAAGCAGAAGATATAGCAGGAGGAGAGGAATATGGAGAGAAGGAAGTCATCATGGGGCAGTTCGGACCATGAGCACGTGGCTATGAAGCCAGACTGATGGAACAGAAGCAGCCCAGACAGAAATGATTAAGTCAAGTAACATGGTGTGTATAGTTGGGAAATATTAAAATAGCTTAGAGAGTTGATATCTGCCCAACTCTAGTGCTTTAAAGTTTATAAAACAAATTATAGTCTCTCTGTGCCAATTATTTGGGAACTAGCCAGGGTAGAGAAGCCTTCAAGAGTCTAATATAATTTTCTACAACAGTGGGACTCTGTGCTGATTTCTATGTGCTGCAAGGGAAAGCATCTCTGATGAAGGTTGAGTGATACATTGGTCTATAGATATAGGAATATGTCATTAGGAGTCAGATACTTGCATAAGATATACACAAGTTAAAGCCAGACAAAAATTCCAGCATTAAGAAGATAAAATAGACACGAAGTCCCACTCATAGCCAAGAAATTATCTGCAGTTGACACCTGCTGGAAGAAGGAAAAAATTTGTTTTCTTCAATGGAGTGAATAGATGGCCAACACAAATCTTACTTCATTCCTCTCCTCATTTTGTTTTTAGTTTGGATTTGTTGTTGTTGTTGGAAAAAAGGAGAAAGGACACGAAGTTTTCTGAATAGGAGAGAGGGTTATATCTGGAATTATCTGAGGAAGAGGAAAATATGGTCACAGCATACTGTAGGAAAATGTCTTAAAATAAGAAAAAAATAGTAGAGTCTGAGACAAATATAAAATGAAGGCTTTCTTGTTTTTTTTTTATTTTGTTGTTTAATTTATTAGCAGTGGTGGTAGAGTAGTAGTAGGTGTGCATCTGGAGGTCTGTGGGAAACCTTGCCAAGTTCATTCTTTCCTTTTACCTTTAAATGAGTTGCAGGGTTCATACTTAGGTCATCAGGCTTCTGCTACCAGAACAGAGCTTAGACTGTCAAGCTTGCAGGACAGGTTCTCTATGTGCTGAGCCATCTCACAAGCACTATGTCGCTCTTTACTTTTTAAACATAAGACAGAAAATACTTTATCAATATGTACTAAGTTATCTGATAATCTTATATATGATACTAGAAAAAAAATCTGATATCTGATATTAGTTATCTGATATTAGAAAGAAATCAATGAATATGGTGCTATGAAAAGTTAATATATGTCCAAAAGAAGTTACATAGGAAAGGTACTCTTCCTCTCCTTCTCCACCATTCTGGTCTCCCTTGTCCTGCTATCACCTGCCTTAGCATCATCTCCCCTCAGCCAACCTCCTTTATTTTGTCAAATTCCAGCCTGCTTCCTACCAAAGACCCTGTGGCAACTATGAGTGGCCCAGATCCAAGCAGGCTAACCTGTGTTATTCCTTCTTTCTCCATTACAGTTCTCCTGTTCTTGCAAACACCACCATCTAAGTCAGACAATACTTCCATACTTCTCTTATCACTGAGAACCACAGTATCCCAGCTCTGCTTCCTACCAAGGACCTTGTAGCAATTATATGAGGTAGGTGTTCTCATTCCCTGCCTCTTCTGATCCAGTTGTGCACATCACATCCAATTTCCAGTTCTTGCCTGAATCCCACATCCTGTGCCTAGCTCCAATCAAGCAAATTTCCCTGAATCATTGTTTATGTGCACCACCTCCAATGTCCAGAAATACCCAGGAGTTGCATATTGTCTACACATGCTCTGTCTGATCAGTCTTGCTGCACTTTCTCTCCAGGCTGCAGGCTTGGCTCTTATCCTATAGCCTGTAACCCATCCCTGCTAGAGCCCTCCTCACTCTAGCCTATCCCTACTATATAGCCTTGGGAGCACAGCATATGCAGAGGTGTGGTCTAGTATGCTTGCTCAACCCTAGCTTACACGTACCCTCTGAGTGTCCAGACCTATCTCTGGTTACACATCTGTGTGAGGCTCAAGCCTTATAATTCCTGGAACCACACCTGCCCTCAGAATCCTCAAAACTCAGGCAGGCCTTGTTGATACAGCCTGAATGCTGTCCTATCCCAAGGAAGTCTACGAACTCATCTCAGGCACAACACCAAAAAAAGAAGTCCACATGTCCAGGTCACATAAAAACAAACAAAAGAAAACAAAATTTAAAAAGCATGCAATATGAAAGGCCACCAGAGTGTACTTCCCCCAAAGTCTACCAGTCTATAGAAATGTTCTCCAATGAGAACAACCTAGATCAATCCCAAAACAGAAAAATTAAAAGAAAAACATAAATTTCTTCAAAAAATTCAAGGGCTTTAAAGAAGACACAAAGAAATAGGCAAATATACTTAAATTATGAACTTACAGAGAATAAATTCATGAGTGATATCCAGGAAAACAAAAGCATAGGGCTTAATAAATTCACAAAGATAATCTATTATTTTAAAGTCAAATTCAGTGTAGAGAATACAGAATGTAACTCATACTGAAATGAAGATGAAAATGAAAGACTTATTATCCCAATTTAGATACTCAGGTGTGAGGGAGGCTTACCAATAGAATGAATCAAACAGAAGATAAAATATCAGGACTCAGAGATAAAGTAGAGGTGTTACACCACACAAAATCAATGATTATAAAAATTAAAAATAAACACTGAAAAAGAATGTTCAGGAATTATGGGATATCATAAAAAGACCAATATTCATATTATAGGCACAGTTGAAGGAGAAGGATCAGATCAATTGTATAAATCACATTGCCAGAAAGCTAGTAACAAACTTCCTTATACTGAGAAAAGGCACCCATATAGATACAAGCACACAGAACACCAAAACAGAAAAAATAACCCATGCCATATCATAATTAAAACAATAAATATACATAAAAGAAAGAGTATTGAAAGCTACAAAAGAAAAAATACAAGCAACGTACAAAGAAAAACCTATCAGACAACAGCTGTTTTTTCACTGGGAATTTTAAAGCTTGAAGAGCCTGAAACAATGTTCTTATAGTTCTAAAAGAACTCATGTGCCAACCTACATTAATGTACCTAGCAAAACTATCTTCCATAGATGACAGAGAAAGAAACTTAAAGCAAACATGTTATCCCAATTAAAAAATAGACTTCAAACCAAAACTAATCAAAATAGATAAACATTTCATTCTAATTGAGAGAATGATTACTCAAAAGACATTACAACCTTAAACATACACACACACCAAACTTCGTGGTACTCGATTTCCTATAAAGACACAAATTAACACCAAACACATTAATAGTAAGTGATTATAGTACTGCACTTTCTCCAATAGGCAGGTCATCTGGACAAAAATAAACAGAACCATCGTGATTAAATTATATCATACAACAGATAGACCTGGTAGATATCTACAGAAGGTTCCACCCAAATCTCAAAGAAGGTACATTCTACATAGCAGCCCTTGGAGGCTTAGGCAAAAAAAATCTTAATAAATGTCACAAAACTTAAAATCAAAAGCAAACAAAGCTCTACTAAGTATATAAACTCAAGAAGATTAAAGAACTTATTACTGAATGACAAATCGGTGAGAGAAGAAATCAAGACAGAAAAAAAAAATCCTGGAACTAAATGAAAATGAAAACACAATACAACAGAGCATCCAGACACATTAAAAGCATTCCTATGAAGAAAATTTATAGCTTTAAGTGCCTACATTAAAAAATCAAAAAGAGCAGAGATAAATGACTTAATGATGTAATTCAAGAATTTGGAAAAACAAGAAAAAAACAAATGCAAATCTAGTAGACGTCAAGAAATAATAAAATTCAGAACAAAAACTTAATGAAATAGAAACAAAGAAGTTGATACTAAGAAGTAAAAATCAAATAAGCCTGTTGTTTGAAAAGATAAACAGGAACCACAGACCCTTAGCCTATCTACTAAAAGAAGAAAGAGATGGCTCAATTTAATAGATTCCGAAGAAGGGAAGCATTAAAACAAACACTAAAGAAATTAGAATTTACAATGAAATACTTTAAAAACTTGCATTACATCATGTTGAAAACCTCAACGATATGGTCAGGTTTCTAGATTCATCCAAAGCATGAGAGGTAAACCAGAGGGAGATCAGCAACCTAAACAGACCAATAAAAACAGAGAGATGAAACAGTAATAAAAAGCTTTCCAAACACAGCCCATGACCAGAAGGATTCAAACCAGAATTCTACCAGACTTTCAAAGAACTATAGCCAATACATTCAGAGAGAGATAGAAACAGAGACAGAGACAGACAGAGAGGCAGAGACATAGCAACAGAGACACAGAGACACTTCAAAACTACTTGTATAAGGCCAGTATTACTTTAATACTAAAACAAAGTAAAGAAATCAGAAAAAGAAAACTAAAGACCAATATCCCTGATGAACACAGATGTAAAAACACTTAAGAAGATACTTGAAAAACAACTAGACATATATAAAATAGGTCATCCACCATGATCAGATTGGCTTTATCCCAGAGATGTAAAGATATTTCAACATATATAGGGTAATCAATATAATAAATCATATAACAAGAATCACATAATCATCTCAATAGATACAAAGGGCCTTTTACAAAATCCAACACATCCTCATGATAAAAGTCCTAAAGATAAGAAAACTGAAGGGGACATACCTCAATATAATAAAAGTTATATATGAGAAACCCACAGACATCAACATCCTAAATCTATTTGGAACCACAGAAGACCCATATAGCCTAAGGCAAACAAAATAAAATGCTAAGGTATTACTACTTCATATTTCAAGATACATTAGAGAGTCACAGTAGTAAGAACAGTGTGATACTGTTTAAAAAACAAACAAACAAAAACCAGACATTATGGACCAGCAGAATAAAAGAGAAGACACAAACAAGTGAACACTTAACTACTCCCACCAGATATTTAACAAATATGTCAACAAAACTGTCACTGTAGAAAATACAGCATAATCAACAAATGGTGTTGGAAAATAGTAAATTCACATGTAAAAAAAAAGTTAATATCAACCAACATGCATGAACATTAACTTCAAACGTTTACAAAAAAAAAAAAAAACCCACCTCAATGCGAAACCTAACATTCTGGAACAGACAGAAAACATAGGCAAGTACCCTCCAGGATATAGGGGTAGGGAAGGGCTTTCCTAATAAGACTTGACATACTATATCTAGGAAATGAAAACAACCCTAACATCCTTTAATTAATGAATAGATAATGAAAATGTGGTACACAGTGGAATACTATTCAGCTGTATAAGAAAAAAAAAATGAACTCCTGAATTCTTCAAGTAAAGGGACAGAGATCATATTGAGTGAGCAAACTCAGACTGAGAAGGAGAAATGACACGTTTTCTCTTACCTGTAGCTCCTAGCAACAGATCTTCAGATGTGAGAAGGTAAACTGGACAAATCACAGGAACCAGGACAGCAAAGCGTGACTATGGGATGGGGAGCACTAGACAGGAAAGTACCAGGAGAGAAGCGATATGAAAGTATAAATGGAAAAATAGTGGAGTTTAACTGGAGGGGGAGGGATGGAAGTCAATACAGAAGGAGATGAGGGAAGGAATGAGTAATGCTAAGTATGTTTGAAAACTCATAAAGAATCATATAAATTTATATTTACCTAAAATCAACTATAACACATATAAGTGTATATTGTAATACATATAATACACACACACATACACACCAATGTTTACAGATTAAATGAAGTTATTACACATGGAGTAACAATATTCCTTTAAGAGACATAGACTGTGTAATAAAAATTCTAGTATCAGGTATGAGAAACCCTCCTTTGTTGCCGAGAGAGTTCAAAAGGCTCCAAGACAATATAGAGTATTGCCGTTGGCCCCAGACTGCGGCTCACCATCTTAAATCCTTGAGACAGACTTTTTACTGAATCTGAAACTCTCCATTTCAAATCAGTTGTGCTGGCTAGTGAATGCACAGGCTCCATCTTTCCCCAACCCCTAATGGTATGGTTACATGCTCATTTGGCCATGCCTAGTTTTTGTCTATGTAGCCAAGAGTCGATGTCTGGTCCTGATGCTTGTGTAGCAATCATTCAGCCACTGAGAAACTCTCCAACCCAGAACTTCTACTTTTAACATAGGAAGATTATTATTCTTATGTTTAAGATTCTAGCTTTTGTGTTGCTTTGAGAATAACAGTCCATAGGGTATACACTTGTTATGAGAAATTAAATGGACATACATACTGTGTGCATTTAGAATAGCATGGAGTACTAGTTAAGTGCTGTTTTCGTATTAAACATATACAACTAAGCTAACACTATAGGGAGAAACTATTGGCAGGGAAGTGGCAGTTACTGGAATGGAAATTTTAGAAATAAGATTTTGATAGAGGGCTGCATTCTTACAGGAAATGATCTTTAGACAAATCTGAATAAGCCCAAACCAAACCAGTGAGACTCTACAAGATCCAGGCTGGAGTCTCCAGCTCAGTAACTATAAACAGGCTCATGACACTTCAATAACCCACAGAGAAACAGCTGGAATTTGTTGGTCCGTGTTCTACCATAAACAGAATCGTGGGTTTAATGTTTCCGGCAATTTCTTCAGACCTTATTTCCTCTTGGGGATTTTTCTCTATATATTACAATGAGTTATGTTAAAGTTATCTGTTTTTCCCTCACCATCCACTGGCATTCCCCATCATCTGCATGTTAATTTATAGGCCACACAAAAGGTGAATATACCCAGGAAACCTAGTCAAAGCCTTCTTTCTCAGTATCACTCAGAATTTCCCATGCAACCTTCTCTTAAACACGCTGAGACAAGAGCTTGAGTAGCCAAGATGCCTTAAGACTCATACTAGTTGTCAGTATATCAACAATTTCAATTCACACTCACTATCATTCACAGTTCACAAATGAATGGTTTCACAGAGATGTTAAATGTGCATCATTGGCCTGTCTAACAGTGCTGCATCTGCTTCTGAATTCCAACAGCACTGTGCAAATCTGATCCCAGAAGGCTGCTCACACGGTCCTGGTTCTGTCACCTGCGAGACTGCCTACTCACACTAGAAACTAAGCCTGTTTAATTGACACACCCTCATGAAGAGCTGCGAATAAGGCACTATCAAATTTTTGGGAAAGGGTCTTTAATTAACAAGAAAGCAACTATAGCTTT
>CM053760.1:42145420-42165637 GCA_028658305.1 Pachyuromys duprasi
ACACTCACACATGCACACACATACCACATTTTTTTTTAAGTTAAAATGAAGCTACTCCACAACAGAGAAACAATGCCTCTCCTAGACACCAGAGCCTAACAAATGAAGAAAGTCCGGTCAGGAATGGTTGGAGGTTTGTTTTTTTTTTGGGGGGGGGGGGCTGAGGGTGGGAATGTTAGCCAATGAGGTTCCATAGACACTCAAATAGTACAGACTATTGTGAATGCTCTTGACTGCTCCTCAGAACTTGGTAGGAAGGCCCTATTGCTAAACACACCACATGTTTGAATTGTACACCATGAAGAAATTGAGCTGGTACTGAAGTTTCATCCCTACTGACTAGCTTTCCTAGTGATAGAAGGTGCTATGCAATCTACTGAAGGAGAAGAGTAATCATTGACTATACTCAGCTGTGAACCCTGTAAGACACAATAAGCAACTTCCTTGGAAAAGCATGCCTATGGGTATAAAAGTGACATGAATGTCCTCAGAGTAAACAACCACTTTCCGACTGGATTTGAACTCAGCTCCACAAGATGAAACCTATACTTCACACCATTGTCAGGCCAGGAAACAATGGCTACACAGATGCTAGAACTTAATACTATTATTGTGCTAAATGCACATGTTATTAAACTAGTTCCTAGTGACTTGGTATTAAGTCACTACTAGACTAGTACATTTCTCAGGTCCCATCAGAGTAGTTTCTATCTGCAGCAATTGTGAATAACACGGGGATTCACAATTATCCATTGCACAAAAAGTAAATTGAATATTACTCATCTCTAAGTACAATACATACCACACTTGCTCTTACAAAGATCATTGCAAAAGAGCTAGTATAAAAAGTATAAGAGCCAGAGGCAGTGAGTGACTACAAGGAGACTTTGACTTCTGCACATAGTCAGGCCGCTACACATATAAACTCACAGCAGCCACAGGAGCATACACAAGACCAGTGTAGGCTCAAGACAGACCACGGCTCATTATAGATATGGGAGTTAGGCATTAAATCTCATCCCTACTCTTGGAGCAAAGAAGAAAAAAAGGCACAAAGTTGAGTGGATGGAGAAGAAGGGGTAAAATATAGGAAGAATTGGAGGAGGGCGTGGATATGAGCAAAGACATTGTACGAAATTCTCAAAGAACTTTTTAAAGAATATCTATCGTAAAAAAACAAGCATCAGATATTTAAACAGACTCCAGTTGTTAGATATGTACATTTTATTTTCCTACAGCTTGTAAATACAACCACAATAAACATATTTATAACTAAATCTCATTCTAGAAATGAAACTATTTAACATCACCCATTAAAATATCTTTAGATTGGCATATAAGTATTTCCTGAATTGGACAGGAGACACTGTTGAAATAGTGAACAAAGCAAATGAAAATGCAAATCTTCAAGCAGCTTACACAGGGTAGAAGAGAAAAGAGTAAAACCATTCCACCTTTGGAATTTCCATGGAAAAAGACTAACCAGAAAAACACAGCCCTTTGTCTGCTGATTTGTTATTTAATAGGTAACAAATAAAGAGCTATACAAGAAAACAAAGTGTCAAATGTGTCGCAAGTAGGTCGTTTTATCAAACCTTGCTTTGACTCTTATCATTTGATTTGATTTTTCCCACGTTTGTAAATGAGAGACATCTCACCAAGTCCTAATCCTTAATGCTATTTATATATCTTACGAAATTCCTGATTTCAGTCTTTCAAAAGTTTCTACTTTTTTCCTAATATGTGAAAGGTAGTTTTATATTAAGTTTTGTACTTACCTTAAATCTTTACTTATGCTGTACTTTAATGTATAAAATAATCAGAATAATTCTGTTTCTTGGATGTACAGGTAATAATAAAATTATACTAACCAGTAATTTTCACTTGCGTTGTCCTATATCTCATATGTAATGTATCAGAAAAATGCCTTTAAAATAGCACAGGTAGTTTTGTTTTGTTGCTGATGTTGTTTAAGTTTTGGTTTGGCTGTCCCAATCGCAACCCTATGTTTAACAGTTGTATAAGAGCTGTGCACGCACAGGTCATATCCTACCTGCTCCCTTAGACTCTTCTTATCTCTGTATTCACACACACAGTCAGAGTTCATTCCATACCAGGTTATTCAGTCTCAATTCACAATACCAACATAGTAACAAGGAAAAATCCCGAGAAGAGAAAGATTTATACGCTGGCATGTAAAGGCACCCTATTGGTATCATTAAAATGTGCATGCTCTTCGTTACCAAGGTACATATGCCACTATTGCATCCTTAGGGTTATCATGCAATGTTGGTAATTGTTGCAGTTTTTAGGCAACATAGCTGGGTAGAGCTGTTTGCCATTTCCCTCTTATGGAATCTCACATGATACCTTCTAGTACCTTCTGGTACCATGATAGCCGATTCTCAAGGAGGAGGCTTTTACAGATCAACTCTACTACTCCACGTTCTGTGTGTAAAGTATATGGTTTCTTCATCGATGGTGACTAACCTTCTACCTTTGATGCTCAACAAAGGGAAACAGCATTAGTCTAAGATGTGTGGAGAGTTTGTTACACAACTCAAAGGAGGGTTTCTCATACCTGGTAATAAGGTTTTTCTTGGCCTATGGCACTTATGAGGAGCAATGTCAGCCCAATGGGAAATTTACATTTAAACTTTATATGTTTTAATTATGATTCTAGTCTTTATCTCTCTATCCCAATTTAAACCATATATGTATATACAGATATAAGAATAAGAAGGAAACCGTGCCTGATACTGGAAACCAAGCCAACTACCCAGGGCTAGTGAGGTCACAGATCATGAAGGCTAACCTTTAGTTGCCACATTACTAAAGTAGCACAATTTCTAACTATGTTATAAAGGTTGTATGACATGGAAGTTTCTGGTTATTTTGAAGACTCGGTTTTGTCATGTGATATTTTGCTGCAAGCCGGGCACATGATGTTTTTTGGAGGCTGGCTTGTGAGAGGACACACTATGATTTGCTATGAGCTCTCTCATGTAAGAGGATGACTTTGGCCAGCTGAGAACATCTGTGGTGGACTCTGAGGAGAAGAGATATATAGAGGCCCACATATACTGAGACACCACTTTTTAGACTGACACTGCTGTACTGATCTTCGTGCTTTGACACTTGACTTCACAGAGAGAGACTCAGTGCAATCCAGCTGAGTCTTGAGGCTTTCGCTGACGTGTCATACTGGTTTGTGTTGCTTCTTGGTGTTGGCCTTTAGACAGGACTGCTGGTATCCTGACAACTGAGTTTGATAATCCCCCAAAGATCCATCAACCCTAATCAGCAGGAAGTATATAAAAGAGGTCTATAGCCCTTTTCCTTACTAATCACCTACCTAAGGTGGGGGAGGAGGCCTGGAAGGGAGGTAAAGGTGTTTAAGAACCCTAAATAAAGTAGGTTTGGTGAAATATCTAAGCCTACAGTTGTATCTATATATTTAGAAGTATATTATTATTACTATATTATATAAATAATATAGCAAATACATGTTATGTCTATCACATACATATTATATACTAAAATACAATACACATTTATATATATCATACATGTATGGGAGGGATCAAACAGAGAAAAGGAAAAGGAGGAAGTGATGTCACTATATTATAATCTCAAAAACTATATTTAAAAATTTGATGACAAAGGGAGCAAGGCTGAAGACAGCATATTTCTTGGTTTCAAAAGATATTACAAAGTTACAGGGCCCAAACAGTATGTTAATGGCATAAAACAGGTACAAATCAATGCACAGGAAAAGATCCCGGGAACAAATTCACACCTCTGCAGTGAATTTGCCTTAAACAAGAGTGCCCTGAACACAAATGGAGAGGTGTCTCCCCAATAAATGTTTATGAGGACATTATGTATCTATACACAAAAGGAAAAAATGAGTTAATTCACATGCTCTATAAAAATCAACTAATATATTCAGAGTAAAACTTATGTAAAGAAAGTATAAAATACTGTAAATAAAGAAAGTTTTAATCAATAGTGGGCATTAACAGTTTGCGTATAACTTCAAAAGCAAAGGCATCAGAATCAAAGATAGACCAATGAGATAACACCCAATGAAAAGGCCTCTGCCAATCAACACAGTGACTATACAAACATAGAGGAGGAGGAAATGTATACAGACCATGACTCTAAAATATACTAAATGTGTAAGGAGTGCTACCATCCAATATCAAAATAAACATGTGGACAAACTGAAAATATGAGAGCATATTAGACAAGTCATGTTAGCACACATTACAGTATTATTACATTAGTTTCACCATATATGTGGAATCTAATTGTGGAAGAGGAAAATAGGCAAAATGTTTCAGTTATATAAAACTAACCTGTAGCTCAAACAACAACATAACTATAATTAATAGTATCACACTGCTAAAAATGTTCAAAGTGGCTACTTTTATATTCTTTCCACAAAAAGTAGAAATTATGTGATATATGGTGTGTTTTATACAATGCATACCCGATCATCAAATTGCTCTTTAAATATATGCATTTTGGGTCAAATATTCTTCAATTTTTAATAATAGTCATAGTTCTTTAAGTTGACTAGCCAAGATTTGTTTCTTTTGTGTATCGGTACCATGATGTAATCCTCAAACTATTATCAATGGAAGAGTTGCAAGAACAGCCTCAATCTTAGAAGCTTTGGAAGGTTAAGTAAGATGCAGAGGTGTTAAGCATTAGGTATCATTGCTGCCATTGTTAAAGCTCTCCACCTAAGGCCTATTGTCTCTGGCATAGTTGAAATATTAACGATTAAGCCACAGTCACCCGAGTAGATATCCACAATATCTCAGCTCGCACCTAAATTTGCCTGCATAAAGATGCAACACGCTTGCCATAGAACACACACTATCACCAATTTTCAATTCTTCTCTTCCGGGTCCCTGTTTATAATACAACCACGCTGAATTCAACTTAAACTTATTATAGAAAGAAAATATTCAAATGAAGTGTGAGAATCTACTGCTTTACAAATTTTCCCTTTTTCTCATCTGTGCCTTCCATACATGAAGAATCTAGGGAAAGAGACCAGTTCTGTTACTGTACTAAATACAATACCATGACACTGCTGGGAAGAGGCCTTGGCTAGAAAGTTTACTCATGATTCAGTGTGTCTGAAAGGTGAGCAGAACCCTCTGAAAATCCCACACCCGCCACCCATGCCAACCACTGAAGCAAAAACCATGTTTTTCTCCCCTTCATTTACACAGAAAGTGCGGGGCACATGATTTCCGAGAAGCAACCCACCCACACTCAACTCTTTTCCCCCTCTTCTCTATTTTTTCTGCCAGTGCTGGGGATGGCACCAGGGCTTTGTGCTTGTGAGGGAAATATTCTGCCACTGAGAGGCACCCCATCCTGGATGTACCCAAGTGAGGACGCCATCTTCCTAGTCTTTCTGCTCTTCTCCACCTCCCTTACCATGCCTTGATGTTTTCTAAGAAACCACACTGTAAGTGTGAGACCACAACTGCTCACACCCATCTAGGAGCCTGTGCCTGCAAACGTCCTGAGTCCTGATAATCTGCAGGAGCACAGTGCCGCATCCTTTCCCATAACTCCCCTTCAACCTTCTTTAAAACAACAGCCAAACCCTCCCTAACTTGTACTTTAAAAGGTGCAAATTCAATGACTTTGAGAAATTCAATGACATTGTCTCAGATAATCAACAAAAGAAATACTTAAAAACAATCTATTAATAAGTAACAAAAATAAATTTGTCCATTTAGTTATTCTGAAATACTCCATTTGTCTAATAATATACAAACTACATATTTTTAATGTAATTTATTTATTTTTATATCAATCACAGTTTAGATACTTTGCATCCCAGGCGTAGCCCCCTCTCTCATTCCCTCCCACTCTTCCCATCCCTCCCTCATCTCCTCCCCGCCCCCTCCAAGTCCACCAACGGGGGCACATATTTTTAATAACCATGAAATTTACCTGACAAAATTTTAACCCCAACACTCAGGAGGCAGAAGCAGGTATGTATGACTGAGTTTGAGGCCAGCCTGGTCTACTTAACAAGTTTCAAGCAAATCGGGGCTACACAGGAAGACCCCATCTTAAAAATAAACAAATAAATAAAGACTGAAAATGTCAAAAATTAATAAAAATACTTAATATATTGCAAAGTGGTCTTGCAACGGGCCAGTCTGTGACTAATCTATACTAAGCATATAGCCACACATACCTTATATCTATGCACACAAAATAATTTTAAGTCAATTCAAAAACAAAATTCACATTATGTGTCTGTATGTATATATATATATATATATATATGTGTGTGTGTGTGTGTGTGTGTGTGTGTGTGTCTGTGTGTGTGTATGTATATATATAACTGTATGCGTATGTTAAAAAACTTCTAAAACAGTCTGAAGATAAAAGTAAATGTTTATAGTATTCTTCTGTCATCAATGTTTTTCAAACCCTTTGAGAGAGAGAGAGAGAAGGGACGATGATTAAAAAAGTCTTGTGGCTTAAGCATACGGGGAACCCCACTGTAAGGCAGGAAGCAAGCCAGATTCTTCCCTCTTGTAGTGTTACGGCAGGACAGCCTAACATTTGATAGCTGACAATTTTATGGGACAGGCTATGTGCTAGGCACCATTTTAAGTGCTTTCCATACATATCACATTCAATCCTCACAATAATCTTATGCGCTAAATCCTACTAGCATCCCATTTTATAGACAAGCAGCCTGAAACTCACAGAGGTCACACATATATAAGAACAGAATAAGCAACCCAATAGTATGAGCTCCAGAACCCACACTCTTCCCATCAATTACAAAGAAGCACAGCAAAAGAAGAAGGCAACAAATGTGTTCATGGATGGATGATGCTGATGATCAACTAGTGAATCTATTGACACAGGAAGTCTATGTCTTCACGCTTTGTGGAGGAAAACGAAATGTGTGCCTTCCTGCTCTGATGCTCTGTAATCACAGTAGCAGTCTGATATGGACTCATTATTTTTTACCTTTTCTGAAGACAAATTTGTTATGGATACTTGGGAAAGTCAGTCTAAGACTCAAAACAATACTCAACAGAATAGGACCTTAATTCATATTTGTTGAATGAAAATTTTATTAAGTACTCTTTTCATGCTTACAAAGGAAATAGTAAGAATTAGTAACTAATACTGTTTCTTAAAGACAGCTAATATTAACCCAACTTCATAGCTTTATTTGTGTTT
Organism: Pachyuromys duprasi; assembly: GCA_028658305.1. NCBI lineage: Eukaryota > Metazoa > Chordata > Mammalia > Rodentia > Muridae > Pachyuromys > Pachyuromys duprasi. Next base: position 42,152,663 of record CM053760.1, read on the forward strand.
TACATAGAAACTCTAGAGAAATCCCTAGGTAACATGCCGTGGATTTCATCAGAGCTACTGACAAGGCCATCCAAGGTATATTTGTGGCTCAGATAAACATGTAAGCGCCCTCAGGTAGTTTGCACATGCCCAGAGAGTTCAGTTTCCCTCATTGGTAGCAAAGCTGGTTTCTATTACAAAACTTTAATGGAGAAGTGCTGATGTCATGTTGGTGAACACTGTAAGAAACAGAAGCAGATAGAGAAAGCAATCTTGTTAGTTTAAACAGAGCTGACATCATTTTAAACAGAATAATAAAAAATGTATTTAAGGTCCCAAGTAATAAACACATAAGAAAAAAAAGACCCCACTTAAGAGGAAAATAGAAAAGAAACGGTGTTTTGTGGTTAAGATTTTATACAAGTCAACATGACACAGAGCATGAGCAACACAAAGCAAATGAGCGACCACCACATTGCTGCGATCCTGCCAGACCCCTGTCAGTACTACACAGAAGTGCTTATTGTATGGCAGGAACTTTACAGTGTCCCTTTAACTCGCTCACATTTCAGGGCTCAGAATTATTATTAGTATTATGCCCAATTTATAGAGAAAGTAAAGTTTAAAACACCTATAACTTAACTTCTATAATGTCTTAACAGGACAGAACAACTGTTGAAATTTCAACAGTTTTACTCAAGCTTCGACTTACATTAACCACAACTCTCTTGTCCTCAAACACCAACAGCTATAACGGCTTTTTAAAATTAATTTTATTTATATATTTATTATAATTTATTTACTTTGTTTCTCCTCTGCAGCCCCCTCCCTCATCTCATCCCAATTCCACCCTCCCTCTTTCTTCTCCCCCTATGCCTCTCCCCTAGTCCACTGATAGGGGAAGTCCTCCTCCCCTACTATCTTACCCTAGCCTATCAGGTCTTATGAGGACTGGCTACATCATCTTCTTCTGTGCCCTAGCAAGGCTAACCCTCCCCCCACCCCAGGGAGAGGTGATTAAAGAGCCAGCCACTGAGTTCATGTCAGAGACAGCCCCTGTTCCCCTTACTAGGGAACCCACTTGGTAACTGAGCAGCAAATGGGCTTCCATTGAACAGAGGTCTACATCCTTGCCATGAAAGGTCCTTAGTTGGAGTATTAGTCTCTGCAGGGCCCCTGGGCCCAGGTATTTTTCCTCTAAATGCCTCATTCAGTATCCTCTGGCCAACTTGGATTTCAATGAAAGCTCAGATAGTGCTCGGCTCCTATTCCAAATCCCTATGTTTCTTTTCTTGTGGCTTGGATTACACTCTAGAGGTGACCCTGAGTCACTGGGAGGTGGGCTCATGGATAAATGTCTCAGGTTCTCATTCTCTGGGGCCATGAAACTGAAATATGTTCCATACCATTCTCAGTGTCTGCAGCATGGCTGAACTACACTAATAAAATGCCAACTGCAGTGGTTTGAAATGGAATGAGTTCCATAGACTCATGTGTTTGAACACTTGGCCCATAGGGAGTGGCACTATTTGGAGGTATGGCCTTATTGGAGTAGGTGCAGCCTTGTTGGAGGAAGTCTATCACTTTGGAGGCAGGCTTTGAGGTCATATATATGTTCAAGTTATGCCCAGGGTTGACACATTTTCATATAGTCTCCTTCCGCTGCCTACAGATCAAGATGTAGAACTCTCAGCTCTATGTCTCTAGCACCATGTCTGACTGCATACCACCATGTTTCCTGCCATAACTATAATGGACTAAACCTTTGAAACTGTAAGCCAGCCCCAATTAAATGTTTTCTTTTATAAGAGTTGCGGTGGTCATGATGTTTCTCTGGAGCAATGAAGCCCTAACTAAGACACCCGCCTACCCAAAAAAATAGTATGTCTGGCCTCACCTCCCCATTCACTCTTGTTCTTTGGAATAAATTCTCTAATAAAAAGTTGTCCTCATGACTATGGCTTGGTTTGGATTTCAGGCAAACTCAAATTAAGATAATATCTTCTGCTGCCTCTGAATTATCCTGAGACATTTAGCTAAGTAGAGGTAATTAAAGTAACTACTTAAATTCTCAAAAGAATTTAAGTATTTTACATTCTTCAGCATGTCACAAGCAGCTCTGGCATTGGCTAAAGACTCTATTAAACTGGAGCTGGGCTTGGGGAAATGGGGAGAAGCCAGCATGATTCTCTCCAGGCCACCTACCAAGCCTGTCACTAACTGAAAAAGACAGTGAGTATCTAAAGGCAAATTAATGGGAGAGAAATGTGAGACATGGATTCTTAGTTTAATCACTGAAGCTCAAATAAAACTTGGACCCTGACCACCCCAGCAGCTACCCATGGACTCCTAGCATGAAATTATAAAGCTGTCTCATACTCAAGAATATTGAACTAAGTTCAAGTCGTTGTTTTCTAGATGTGCCCAGAGGAGGCCATTGGTACCTAGAAACAAATCAAACTGGACAGAAAACCTGAAAGCTAGCTTTTACTCTTGGCTAAGTGGCTAAATATGTTTGATTCTCATTATTGTATTTGGATTTCACTGTACCATCATCAGGAGTCAAGAATGGACAGTGGCTATTGATGTGTCAGTGAAGCTGGTGTGCGGCTGTTGGAGAAGGAGCAAGCTCTTCAGGAGGGTGAAGCATGAAAGCCACTTGAAAAAACACTGTAGTCTTGACTTTTTATTTTGTTGTGGTGAAAATAGCTTTAATCAACTCTCATATTCAGCTGCTGCTGTTTGTGGGTAAAGTGATACATTTAGTAAAAATAAAGTAGCTAGTAGCACAAAATTATTGGCAGCTTTTGTTTGTGAGTTTTGCTTTAAATGCTTCGTATGGTTGCTGTAAAAATGAGTATATGAGTTTTATTAATAATACTATAAACAACCACAAGAAGCAAGCATGAATTGTAAGTAGATTCTGCTACTTAATAGCAGAAGTCATTGGTGGACCATGTTTCATCAAAGCATCCCTTTCGCACTGAAGAATGAAAGGTTTTGTAGAATACAAATAAAAGATGGCGTCCTTTACCTCTTAACAAGTTGTGTTTTTTCGCCATAAAAAGTCATGTATATACACATATGTGTGTGTGTGTGTGTGTTTCTCAACTAATCTAGTGGAGAAAAATACAACTGCACACAAAAATTTTGACATTATAGACTTTTAGCCATTTTTCTAGAGTAATATAAAAGTTAGTTATTTCATATGAAGTTTAAAAAAAACATGAATTATTGACAAAAGGGCATCTTCATAAATAATTTCTGATATTTAACCTGCGTGTTCAATTTGCTTTTTCCTCCTCCTAGCAATAAACTTAGACTAGAATTGCTGGTGTGCTCATAGGGTAGAACATAGCCCAAAAGCTTTCAGTTTGTTTTTGTTGCCTCTTTTGTTATTTTGGTTACATCTATATACTGTTGTTTGATCTCTTCTTTTTTTGTCTTTTTTTGTTTTTTAATGACTTATTACGGGCCAGTGATATAGCTCAGCAGGTAAAAGTGCTACATGACCGGCGTGTAATACCCAGGACCAACAAAGAAAATGGGGAGAACCATCTCCCCCAAATTCTCCTCTGACCTCCACAAGTACACCATGGCACATGTACAGCCCTGCCCCTCAAATATATGTATTGGAAAAATTAATAGATTATTTTAATGCATATAGATGTACTCTCAAGCTTTTTGCTCATTTTAATTAATTTAATGACTATTCACATAGTCATTTTAAAAATTCAGGAAACAGAAATACAAGGATGTAAAAACAAAAACTACTCAGTATGTATCCAGGAAGAGCCAAGATAAAAATTTAGCATCTTTCTTTTGTGTTTTCGCTTTCTATCGTCATCATATTCTTTCTTTCCTGGTACCTGTGGTAAGCTGGCTTCAGGACCCCTGATGACAACAGATGCCTCAGATGCTCAACTCCCTTATGCAAATGGTGTTTGTATGCAGCTTATTAAGCACAGTCTCCTCTGGCAAGTACTTATGATATGCATGCAATGTAAATAGCAGCATACTGGAGGTAACCATGACAGAAGGGAGCGCATTCACTGTGGGGAAAAATAGTTTCTAAGGATTCTTATAAGAGTTCACTGAATGAACATAGAGATATGTACCTGTAACCTATAAGTTTGCCTTTAAAAACTAATATTCTATATTAAGCATTTCTCACACAGTTAGAAATTCTTAATAAAACTCATTTTCACTGAGAATATAAATATCACATTACATTGTTTATTTCCAACATTGTAATGAACTTTTATGTGATCTGTAGCATATGCTTTCTTTTGTTATCATAAATTTCTTTTACTTTTCTAAAGAGTTTCAGTATGATACCAAGGGTAAAAATCTGAGATTGAATGATCAGGTCATTAAGAATGATACCTTGGACTCTATAGACCCTTTGCCCATACTTTCTACCTATAAGATATGAATCAATATGTCATATATGCATTTGGTGATACTAATTATTTTAATTGTTAAATATTTGAATGATTAGAAACTTACTTCAGTCATTGTAATGTCTATGTTTGATTTCCAGTGAGACTGGGTACTTGTCTCATATAGGTTTGTCATTAGGATTTCAGCTTTTATGAGTCAGTTCTTTGGTTAATCTTTAAGTTTCTGTTGAGATATCTTCTTCTTCTTCTTCTTCTTCTTCTTCTTCTTCTTCTTCTTCTTCTTCTTCAGATATGTTTACCACCTTATTTGAAAGCAGATATGCTTTCTGTAATTCTTATCCAAACTACCTCTGCAGGCTAAAACTTCATTTGGGCTTTAGCATTAGAATCATTAATGCATAGTACAACAGGATTGTGAGCTTCAGTGCTCTAGAAAAAAATAGGCTATTCTTAAATCTAACTTAAGAATTGTTTCATTTTAGAAAACAACCATACCGAAATGTTTGGACTGTCAACTCAGTAGCTCTGGCTATCTGAGTTGCCTGGGCTATTGCTGCTAAACGTGCTGGAATCACTTCATTCCATTTTTGTTTCTGTACATTGATTTTGGATTTAAGATACTGAGAGCTACGTCATCCTCCCTACTCTCCTCTATTGTAGATAGTGGCATGTTAAATTATTAACAGTCACATTCCTAACAATTTCTCACTGATTGTTTTTATTATTATTTTAGACTATACTGCTATATGTTGATATGTCTGAAAACAGCTTGAAACTATCCCATGAACTTATTTTCCAAAACCAATTTATCTAAATGGCCACCAAAAGAGCCAATCCCAGAGCCACAAAGATCCAGGCCAGCATTTTTATTTGCCTTTTTTGTTTCCATTCATTAAACTGAACAGAGTACTGAGACTTAAATAAACTCAGACATTCCAATGTCTGGATTTTTCTTTTTCTAAAGTTAGCAAATGAGAAAAGAAAAACAATTCACAAAAGAGCGGGGGGGAAAGGGTCATTAAGAAGGGAAAATGTAAATTTATAAGTTGCAATGTTTAAATTTTATTCCTATATGGATACTTGTAAGAGAGAGTTAGAGGTGTGGACAGGGAGAAAAGGAAAGAAGGGAAAAGAAAATGAAAGGAGGAGGGAGGGGTGAAGGATGGAGGGGGAGAAGCAAAGGAAAAGAAAGATGGAAGAGAGAAAAACAGAGAAGGTGTAGGGATGGAATGATTTCAGCCAGAAGTATTCTAAACATGAAGTTTATGGATAGGAAAAAATGGGGAAAGTGTAACTATTCTGTGAGAGCTCTGGGAAATGAACTGGCCATCAAGAGATTCCAATTTGGAATCTCACGAATGAACTATGTGATAGTAAGAAAATACATGAAACTAGAACTAAGGTAGATCCAGCCTGACTACAGAAGCAGCAAGAAGCCTGACAAAACTATGAAGGATTGGCTGGGTAACAAGGGCCAGGAGCCCTGATCACTAGTGAATATCCTGGAACAACTGACACAAATCTGGACTCTGCTGAGATGGTAGCTGTCATCACAGAATGAGAAGTGAAGCCCACACTTGCCAGCAACATTAGCTCATGAAAAAGCAAAGGTTAAGGGAGGCCCAACTGTGAAGCCAAAGCTAAGAGAATAAAAGGCCAAGAGGACAAGATTCAGGCCTAGTGCAGGCAGGCATGAAACTTGGCAGGAGAGGAATGAACTGGGCAGTCAGAAAAGCAAACCTGAGAGTCAGGAAACTGGGTAGGTCTCTAGCTTCTTTAGCTAGTACAGAAGTCAAGAATGAAAGAAGAGTGTCCAGAAAAGTCTGGAGAGCTTTGTCACCTACAAAGAATGACTTTAGAGCTGGCCCATGGTATCTCCCACCAGGTTTCCAAGCATCTCTGGCCCACCATGATACAGTTAAATTTCAGTTTTTGTACTAGGAAAAGAGTTAAATTTTATGTCGTTCCAACATCTATCCAGTTTACAAAGTGTTTCAGATTCCAACATTCTATAAATTGAAAATGATGCACTAGGTTCCAATGGAGAAATGAGAGCATTAAATATTTTATCTAGGAAAGCAGAATTTACTGGACTCTTGCCCGCTTCCATCATCCCCTCCCTACACACACATAGAAATATCGCACAACCGCCACCCAGATCTTTCTTCTAAAAAGCAGTATGGAATGGTTTATAATTGTGCTGGAAAACAATGGAGAGGGCTGGAAAGAGTAGCTGACATTCCATTCCCTCCCAACTCGATTAGAGACATCATTTGATTCTCAGTCACAAAGACCTCTGCTGCAGGGTGAAAAGTGCCTTGGTCACAGGAGCATCTCTGGAGTGGCAGTGGTCCATTGCTTTCTGTACGCCAAAGGGATGATTCCCAGAGCTGGCTCTCGGTATTTCGCCCTCCAGGCTGGTTTTATAATAACAACATGGCCTTAAATCTCTCTCCAAATAACCAACATGCAGAAAATGTACTACATCAAATATAGACATTTTACAAGGGACCATCTATTAGCTGATAATGGCAGAGCTGCCGAGGAATGCGTAAGAAAACAAATGTGACCCTCACCAAACATCAGCTCCATTTATCCAAATTATCCCTGCTGCAGTAGATGCAAGATAAACTGACAACGCTATGATTCAGAGCAGTAGGAGAGGTTGGGGGGAGGTTACAATAAGCTAAATGTGTAGGTCGAGGATGTATATAAATCACAAGAAGTGCATCCTCATGAGATGCTAATGGAAGTCAGAAAAGGGACTGGCAGAGATCGTAAAATGTGATTATATGGAATATTAGACCAACAGAACTGTTTCAGAGGGAGAAAACAATAAGTTTCTCTGTGGAGATTAAAAACATGTAGACATAGGGGAGTTGATGGCTGCCAGGTTTCAGGAGCAGTGGGCCACACCAGAGTGAAGAGGCAGCCACTGCCCCCAGCACTGTGTGTGTTTCAGAAGAAAGCCCTTAGCTTCTGACTGCTCACAGGTTTTCATGACATTCTTCTCTGCCCACCACGAGCAGCTGATGGAAAGCCCTTTTGTCCTAGGGAATCAGACTTCCTTAACCCCCCTGAAACTGTCTGAAACCTAAGGGCAAAAAAAAAAAAGACAAACTATAATTTTATAATGTCAGATCCTCTGAAATCATCAAACCGTATGTAAGGAAGAACTATATTACATGAAATAAAGGTATCTTCTGGCCCTTCACATGATAAAAGTTTGTCTTTTCTCTTAGCAAACCAGGTAGTCAATGAAGCCTCCATGCAGATGAATGGAACCTAGCTAGGAGAAGGATGCATAACATCTACTTACTGTTTAAACTGTGAAAGAGTTCAAACTGTGAAAGGCAGGAAAGACAACCGCTCAAGAGTGGATTGAAGGAGATGAGGGGGCTGCAGTGGGATACAAAGTAAATAAATTGTAATAAAATGTATAAATAACATTAAATTAAAATTTTTTAAAAAAAGAGTGGATTGAAATGGAGGAGGAAACGCTCAGAAACTTAGCCACAAAAGTAGCACAGGAGAACTCAGTTTGAACAGCCTGGTTGAAGCTCTTCCCAGAGACTCTGCCCTAGCTGTTAAATCCTTTGCTAGGGCCTTGTTTGTCTCTTTTGGAATAAGACTACCTACCTGGAACTTTAATATGTTCTTAGTATGTTATTTTTAATAGAAGTTTATAGTTAAGAGAAATGTGGACCATGAAGGCTTGACTTGTGAAGGTTCAGAGAGAGTAAAGATTCTGTTAATGCTATTCATGGCATATATAGTTGAAAGTAAAATCTTTGCTTTACTGAACAATCAATGATGTTTAGCTGGAATTTACAAACCAGATGTAATTAATAAAAGAACAACATTTTGAGAAGAAATCTTCTAGGAAATAGTTCCTCATGTAGGACACAGAAATTGTAGTCCAAGAGACATCAAGGGTGCCTCTTAAGTTGGTAGCTGAATTTGGAAATGTTTGAGTCTCACTGGTTTGGGTGGCATGGAAGTTAGAGGACTGAAGAAATCATGGAGAGAAACTAAGCCTTGGCACCACGCAGCAGAGTTGGAATTCTGGCCGAAAGGTCAAAAGGCTACTGGTGAAGGTGCAGCCTCAGTTGTAATGAAAAACCTATCATATTGGAAATGCCAAGACCACAGATGCCTGCCAGTGACAGTGTCAAGTGTGGAGTGGATCCTGACGGAGCCTATAGAGGAAGCAGTACGCGCTGTAGATGTCAGAGCTAGACAAGGGGAACTACCTATAAGCTCCTTGAAGAATAAATGATCCTGAAAGAGTCTCAGACACCAGACATTGGGCCACAGGAGAATGGTTTAAAAGTGATGTGTCTGTGTGCCAAAGTTGGCAAGAGATTGTCAACTTGACACACCCAAGAAGAAGAAACCTCAATTGGGAAGTTTCACCCACAGACTGAATTTAGAGCGTATCTGTGGGGCATTTTCTTGATTGCTGGTTGATGCAGGAGAACCCATCCCACGAAGTCAGTACCGTCACTAGACAGGTGGGCCTTGGTACTTCAAGGATGGTAACTGAATGTGAACCTAGAAGCAAGCCAGTAAGGAGCATTTGCTGTGGTCTCTGCTTCTGTTCCTACAGAGGGTTCAGGTTTCAGGGTCCAGGCCTCTATAACCTGAAAGCTAAATCAACCCTTTCCTCTCCAGCTGCTCTTGGTGAGAATGTTCTACCACAGCAACAGGAAAACCAACTAAGACAGACACTTAAACACAGCATGGAAACTAAAGGACTTGCTGAAGTATTTCACTCCTAGGCAAAAATAACTGCAATGTAAGGATAAACTCAAGTAAATTTCAAACTTCCACATTCACCGATCACACTAAGGAACAAGCATCTCTTGAACGGGGATGGACCAGGGGCAATGAACAGCCACTCCAAAGGGTTTCAAAAGCTCCGGGACCATTAATAGCATCATTAGTAAAACAGAACAAAGTTAAATATATTCCTAAACCCTGAAAGCAACTTTAAGTTTTTGAAGTTTTCCAGAAATAAATTTTCTAGCTACAAGGCCAAGGCCAACTGAAATCTCACTTTACTTTGTTAGAACCAAATTAGATCATAACAATATATTATCCCAATCAAGGTTTCTGATTGACAGCTGAATGCTATTTTATTAAATAAAAATTTCTAAAATTAATTATTGTAATGACTATAGTGTGGCAGAAAGGAAATCTCCCAAATACATGAGCTTTGTGAATTAATAAGAGGATTATAACTGGAATTCCTAAAAACAAGTCATCAGAATTGGTCATGGTGGCACATGGCTATAATTCTAGCACTCAAGAGGCTTAGACAAGAGATTGCAATGAGTTCAAGGCTATACTGAGCTACATGGCAAAATCCTGTCTCTAAAACATAAAATTAACGAACAAAAATAGTAAAATATTTGTTATACTGGAGTTGGTGATTCTTGAAGATTGAGGTTTTTCCCTGTGATGGTTTGAAATGTCCCTCACAGGCTCATGTTTTAAATGTGTGTCCAAGCTGGAGGTGCTATTTGGACTCTGGAAAATGTGGTTTCCTGAATTTAAAAAGTTACTATGTGTGTGATTTCCAAGGTATCCCTGGCTCTGCTTCCGGTCTTCTCTGCTTTGTGAGCCACAGTGATTTTTTTAATTAATTAAATTTTATTCACTTAACATGCTAGTTTTAGCTCTACTCCTCCTCTTCGCCCAGTCTCACCCTCTCTCCCTCCCCCCTCACCCATTCCTCAGAAAAGGGGAGCTCCCTTTCCAATCCAGCCGGCTCCTCAAGTTGCATCAAGGACTCACCTTGTCCTCTTCCCCTATGGCCTGGCAAGGCAGTCACACCAGGGGAAAGTGATCAAAAAGCAGGCAAGTGAGTCATATCCAATGTAGTCCCCACTTCCCTTACTAGAGGACCCACGTGAAGCCTAAGCTACCCATCTGCCACCTATTTGCATGGTCCTTGGTTGACGCTTCAGTCTCAGCAGGCTCCTCTGGGCTCGGGTGAATTGGCCCACGTGATCTTCTCGTGGCGCTCCCGTGACCTACAGGTCCTTCTTGCACTCCTCCCACTTTCACGGGACTTCCTAGTCATCGCCCAATGTTTGGCTCTGAGTCTCAGCATCTGTCTTGAGGCACTGCCAGGTAGAGTCTCTCAGAGGACAACTCTGACAGACTCCTGTATGCAAGCTTAGCAGAGTATCTTTCATAGTGTCAGGGTCTGGCACTCTCCCATAGGGTAGATCTTTGGTTAGGCTGGGCATTGGTTAAGCATTCCTTCAATCTCTGCTCTATCTTTGTACCTGCACATCTTTTAGGCAGGGTAAATTTGGAGTTGAAGTTTTTGTGGGGGGGTTGGAGTTCTCCTCCCTCTACTAGGAGGCTAGACTAGTTAGAAGTATCCTCTTCAGTCTCCATGGGCTCTGCTACTAGAAGTCTCTGCTTGAATCCTCATATCCTCTCAGGGGCCTACCCTGACTTAGGGCCCCAGCTTGTCACAGAGATAACTCCACCCTCCATTTCTCTTTTCCTTAAAGGCCTTCTGTCCTCTTGTCCTTGATCTCCCCAGGTCTGATCTCCACCCTCTTAACTCTCTGTGGCCCTTCCTCTACCCTGTTCCCTCTCTTCAGCCACTACCTCTGTCTATTCTACCTCCCCTTCCAGGTGAGATTTATGTTTCCTTCCTTGTATCCTCCTTGTTATCTATCTTCTTTTGGTCTGTGCCTCATAGTATGCTTATCCTGTACTATATGGCTAAAAGTGAGTACATACCATGTATGTATTTCTGGGTCTGGGTTACCCCACTCAGGATGACCTTTTCTAGTTCCATCCTGCTAATTTGCCTGGAAATTTCATGATTTCCTTGTTTTTAATATATGAGTAGTAGTCCACTGTGTACGTGTGCCACATTTTCTGTATTCATTCCTCAGTTGAGGAACATCTGAATCATTTCCAGATTCTGGCTGTTGTGAATAAAGCTGCTATGAACATAGTTAAGCAAGTGTCCTTTTTGTATGGTGGAGCATCTATTGGGTATATACCCAGAAGTGGTACAGCCGGGTCTTGAAATAAAGTTATTCCCAGTTTTCTGAGAAAGCGCCAGATTGATTTCTAAAGTGGTTGTACAAGTTTACACGCCCATCAGCAATGGGGGAGTGTTCCCCTTTCTCCACACCCGCGCCAGCAACTGCTTTTGCTTCAGATCTTGATCTTAGCCATTCTGACTAGTGTATCCACAGTGATTTGAATGGCCTCTTGGATCAACATGAACAGAGCTATTCTACCATACTTTTCCTGCTATGGTAGACTAAAACCTTCGAACACTTAAATGAAACATTTAAATAATTTCTCTCTTGTTTTATGTCCTTTGGTCATAAACAAACAAACTATATGTCCTCCAATAGCTAGGACATGTAGCATAGGCTGCACAATGCTATCTGCTTCAGAGCCTGTTCCCTGGTGACAGTGCTCATAGTGATGGAGGTATTGTCATGTGTCCCTAACTTATTTTTTATTTTAATTTTTATTAATTACACTTTATTCACTTTGTGTCCCCCCATAAGCCCCTCCCTCCTCCCCTTCCAATTCCACCTTCCCTCCCCCTTCTCCATGCATGCCCTTCCCCAAGTCTGCTGATAGGGTAGGTCTTCCTCTCCTTCCTTCTTATCCTAGTCTATCAGCTCTTATCAGGAGTGGCTGCATTGTCTTCCTCTGTGGCCTGGTAAGGCTGCTCCCCCATCAGGGTGAGGTGATCAAAGAGCAGGCCAATCAGTTCATGTCAGAGACAGTCCCTGTTCCCATTACTATGGAACCCACTTGGACACTGAACTGCCATGGGCTACATCTGTGCACGGGTTCTAGGTTTTCTCCATGCATGGTACTTGGTTGGAGTATGAGTCTTAGGAAAGACCCTTGAGCTCAAATTTTGTTGGTTCTGTTGCTCTCCTTGTGGAGCTCCTGTCCTCTCCAGTTCTTACTATTTCCACTTCTTTCATGAGATTCCATGCACTCTGCCCAACAGTTGGCCATAAGTCTCAGCATCTGCTTTGATATTCTGCAGGGCAGAGCCTTTCAAAGGCCCTCTGTGACAGGCTCCTAACTTGTTTACTGTCTTCTGATGTCAATCCTCTTTGCCTTTCTGGATGGGGACTGAGCATTTTAGCCAGTCTTCCCTCTTGATTAGTTTGTTTAGGTGTACAGATTTTAGTAGGGTTATCCTATATTATATGTCTATATGAGTGAGTATATACCATGTGGGTCTTTCTGCTTCTGGGATAGCTCACTCAGGATGATCTTTCCAGCTCCCAACATTTACCTGAAAATTTCATGATATCCTTGTTTTTCATTGCTGAGTAATATTCCATTGGGTAGATGTACCACAAATTCTGTATCCATTCTTCAGTTGAGGGGCATCTGGGTTGTTTCCAGGTTCTGGCTATTACAAATAGAGCTGCTACAAACATGGTTGAGCAAACATCTTTATTGTGTACTTGAGATTCTTTTAGATATATGCCTAGGAGTGGTATACCTGGATCTTGAGAAAGCGCTATTCTTAGTTGTCTGAGAAAGTACCAGATTGATTTCCAGAGTGGTTGTACAA
>CM053760.1:42166137-42189175 GCA_028658305.1 Pachyuromys duprasi
CTCTAAGAGCAACAATCAATAAATGGGACCTCATGAAACTGAAAAGCTTCTGTAAAGCAAAGGACACTGTCATCAAAACAAAATGATTGCCTACAGATTGGAAAAGAATCTTCACCAACCCTCTATCTGACAGAGGGCTAATATCCAGTGTCCCTAACTTATAAGAACCTGAGGCTCAGGGGAGTCAGATGAGAGTTAGTTCCAAGAAGACTATGGCCTACATTTTAGATCTTCTGACATTGTGTGATCATGAGTCTCCATGGTTTCTGACCACTGAAGTTTCCCCCTTGGGCTTTATAGGCCCTAACCCTGGAATCTTTCCTGTTTGGTCAGTTCAGGTTTACTTAGATAGCTCGGTTCAACACTGACTCTTGCCTTCATTACTTGACAGATCATTTATTGACTTTCAGAAACCCAAACAAGTACGAGAAACAAAAACAAGAATAATATACTTTAATAAATTTACTATATTATCAAAAGAAGGGGAAAGGATGGTCAGTGATAGGTGACAACTTAATACCAAAAAAAGCCATGATGCAGGAGCCTCAAAAAATGGCTTACAACAGACAGATGAAGGAAGTAAGAACAGCTCCTGGACCTGTGTTTACTTTAAAGATAGAGGAGCCAGGAGACCAAAAATCTCAATAATGCATGGGTAAATGGATGACTAAAAGTCTGGACCACAAGGACTAGCATGTGATTCTGTGTCTTGCTTTCTGAACAAGACCCTAGATCAATACCATGTATTAAAAAAATGGTTTAAACTTTTCCTTAAAGCTTAAAAGGATACCAGAAAGACCTAGCAGGAAAGTGCAATGACCCTCTTTATCTAAGGGTACCATGATGCAGAGAACAGAAGGCCTGAAGGGACAATGTGTGTTCAGACAACATGATGCTGATATAGGTCTCCAGTATGACTCAGCCAACACATTGTTGACACAGACATGGAAAGTGGTGTGTGGAGTGGAGTAAGAGGATTCATGACTGTAAGTCAGCGCAAAATGGCTGACCCTGTTGCCAGAGCATTCCAAAAGTAACAGTGTTGGAATCTGTTATAAAACTACTTTTGGCCAAACAGCATTTTTGTGTGGTTCTGTATAAATACAACATTGAGATCAGAGGCCTAAGCCTCTGACTTAGGCTATGCCTTTGCCAGATTGACTGTGTCTGACTGTAGGCCTGTGTGCTACCTGTATGCAGCTGGTGTGTGGCAGCATGTGACTGATCCCTGTCTGTCTTACAGCCTGTGCTCAGAGTAAAGATGCGAGTCCTCAAATCTCTTCAATCTCCTGGCCTCTGGTGTTTGTTTTGTTGAACTAATATTGAATCAGGTACCATTGAGCTTAAAGTCCTTCTTTTAACACTGACTATAAGTTCCAGGTTCAAGTCTCAAAAATGTTGTTCATATCTATTTAAAAAATGTGATGACAGATTATAGGAAAATTTTTAAATAAATTTTTAATTCAGTTCCAAAAATATTTAACATCTCTTTTTAGAAATCACTGAAATAGAACATTTAATCTCACAATGATTCACTATGGTAAACTCTAAAATTTAGTAAACTCCCAGCTATCCACCTGAGATCAAGGCAGGCAACTGCAGTCGGCGAATTGTGCAGTCTGTTGCTTTTGTTCCTGAGAAAGCAGCACAGCTCTTTTGGCAATAACTTAGTGGACCATGTCAAAAGACAATGACTTTACATTAGTGACATTTCCCCAAAGTTAAAAAGTGCCATCCATGTCATTCTAAACCACATTTTTTTTTCTTCCTTCGGATTTTTTTGAGTCTTTAAAATTAGCTCAAGTGATTGTTTCTGTTTTTTTAAAATAACTTTTCCTTTCCTAATTTAATTCCATCTGTCCTTCAAGATTCGTGACAAGTGGGAAGGCCTCCAGGAAGCCTTCCCTGGCTTAACTGGGCTGAAACAGTAGTCCCTTTCTTGGCTCCACAGCATATTAGCCACCCTGGCACTAGCCACATACAGCTAGTGTGGATTTCATTCATTGCCTTATGTATTTGCTTTCCTAATTAGACCAGAAACTCCTGAAGATCCCAGGCTTCATTTCATCCCAATGTCTGTTGAACCAGGGTATCTAGACAAAGGCCAAAAATGTCAGTAAAGCAGGGAGGAGGCATGGAATGCCATGACTCTTATTTCTACTTTTTCCATTGTTCTCCTTTCCTTCAACCTCACTTCATGGCTTCCTGGTATTTCTCCCCAAATAACAGTACATCATCTTCACCCTTCTTTTCTTAGGTTGAACACACATGAGGACTTTCACTCTTGAGGTCCTAACTATTACAAAAATGATGATCCAGTGTGCTGATCCACTTACATGGGTTGAACAGCCTGTTGCCCCTTAGCACAGCAAAGATGGGATATCTTTGCCAGAACCTGGACAAATCTGTTCCTTGTGCTCTTTGTGTTTTAGCTAAGGTTTAATATGTTTTAGCTTTACCTGGTGCTCAACACTAGCAGCTGGGTAAACAGAGTTTCTGCAACACTAAGGATAAAATGGCAACCTCAAGGGGAAAGTCTTCCACGTTACAACAAGAAAAAAATTGCTGGCAGGCACAGTGGGGACTAGGAACACCTGAGAGGCCTGGAGGGAACTATGTGTGCTGGCTACAGAATCAGTTGATGACCAAAGCAGGCAGCTGAGGCTCAAAGAAAGCCTCCAACTGTCCTCCAGAATAGTTAAAGTAAAGCCTCGCACAGGCCTTCCAGCAATCTAAGAATTCCACAGTGTACAAAGGGAATTCCTGACTCTACAGACTTCACATGAATCCTACTGTGGCAAAGGATGGAAATACTCATTGCTGAGGAAAATTCTTGGAAGATTATGAAACTCAGTAGGAAGTCCATATGTCTACTGAGGGGCATACACTTGTAAAAAAATCTGTTAATGCTTCAGTTTTCAGTTTGGGGTGTCAAGTCGAATGCAAGAAATGAGTTTCTTGTGAGTCCATCGTGCCTAGAGTTTATTTTTAAAGTTATCTCTACTGCTAATTCATTTTCAGAAATCCTTCCATATTTTTACATATTATAAAGATGGGAGTATACACGAGCACAGGAGAAAAGTACCTATGTTTAATAACAGACAATAGGCAGAACCCTGTTACACTCACACAACAATATGGCTATTGATCTAAAAATCTGCTTTCACTTCAAAAGGGATTGGCTAACACTAGAAAAATATTATAGCATTCATATTAATATGTTAAGAAATGACAATAAATGGTTAACAAATTCTAGCTGTAATTTTGTAAAGCAGAAAAACATTTTAAAGAAAATGTTAAAAAAATAAAAATTAAAGAAAAAGAAAATGTTATATGAAAAACATGTTCAAAACAACCACAAGAAACGTCTTTTAGGGAGTCAGCAAGCGTCCAGGGTGCTGGGCATTTTGGCTGCAAATATTCATGCCAATATTTCTTTTTCCTAGTGTTCAGAATAGCTCTTGGTATGTAGTAGGTAATCTATATTTGTAAAAAAAATAAAATAAAATAAAATAAAATAAATCTGTGAGAAAGCAAGTGAGTGAGTAAATAAATTTGGGGAGCCCAGCATTGTTACCAGTGAAATTGGGGTTCCTCTTAGGGTTCTTAATCTTCTTAATAAAAGAACTTCAGAACAATTTAGTTTTTTTAAAAGGTGAGACAATTTTATTAACGTTTAAAGAAAACCCACAAGGCAGTCTAGCTGTAAAGCTCAGCACTGCCTGGAGAAGGGTGACAGAAAAGAGGAAGCAAAGGAGCAATGACTTGGGGTTAGGTATAGAGGTGCAGCAAGCAACCACGTGACAAACGGGAGCTTCCTTGGCAGAAAGGGTGAAAAAGCCCAAAGTCGTAGAGGAAGTTAACAGATCCTGGCTCATATCCAAAAGAAAAAGAAGAGAAGAGAAAAGTTGGATCTTTTTGAGTCTGTAATTAGACCTAACAGAGCTTCAGAGTAACTCTAAGGATGAAAACAAGGATTCTGGGAAGGAAAAGTACATGACTTCATGGATAAGGATTTAAAAGAATAATTATCCCTCCCATCTCTTTAGCATGGCATTAACTGAACCTGCTTTCTCATGGGATGTTCCTTAACTAGGTGATTTACTGGCCCTGCTGGATTAAGTCTTACATTTTGGGATATGTTGGAATATTAGGTGCTTTCCTGTCAAGCCTCGACTCCATTTTCCTTCATGGAAACAACAGTCCCTTAATGGACCTCAGCAGAGTCCTGATTAAGACTCCTATAACAGAACTGCTTGCTATGGAAACTTAGGAGTTTCTGTGGCCTCTCCACTGCAACGAAGTTTTACTGGCGGGGTGTTACTGGAATACTTTGAACTTTGTAACAAGTAAAGATTCCCCTTTGACACTTTAGGTTGGGTGTAAAATAGCTGCTGCTGAGCAAACTCATTTATAACCCACTGCCAAAAAAAGAAAGAAAGAAATCCTTTAGTTCGCAACTTAAGCATCAGCCTGATTATAAAGCCCGCTTTTATTTCCACAATTTAATCTGCTTGTCATGTCTCTCAATGACTGTGACCCATCCTCAGCCTTCACCTTGCTCTCCTCGCCAAGGACATATCATCTTCTGAACTGTTTCTTAAACATCATCATATGCCCTCAGCCTTAGAAACTTCCTCTGGATGTCTGCTGACTACCTTCTCTCAATTCCTTCAGGGCCCTGTTCACATTTCACTTGATCAAGCAGATCCCTTGATGTATGCATGGGAATGAAACCATCCTCATTCCCAACTTTTGGTATTCCTCCTTTCCCTTTCCTAGTTGTATTTCAATAACGTACTTTCCTGTTTTACTTACTTATCGCCAATGCTTATAACTTATTACTTAGTAAACAAGAGCCTCCAGTAAGTGTATACTTAATTAATAAACAAATGAATACAAAGTGACTGTGTGTCACTGCAAGGGGGAGATATGGTAAATTATATAGTCCTTCAAATATCCATTTGCTGTATATAGAACCTGCAGTAGTTTGAATGAGAATGGCCATCATAGGCTCATATCTTTGAATGGTTGGTCCCCAGTAGGTAGAACCGCTTGGGAAGGATTAGAAGGCGTGTTGATTTGTTGGAGAAGGAATGTCACTGAGGGTGGGCTTTAGGGTGTCAAAAGCCCACACCTTTCTCAGTTAGCTCTCTCTCCTTGCCTCCCGCTTGTGGAAAGGTTTGTAGGTTCTTAGCAACTGCTCCAGCACAAGCCTGCCTGCCTGCCATGTTCCCTGCCATGATGGTCATAGACTAACCCTCTGGAACTGTGAGGCCCCAGTAAACATTTTCTGTATAAGTTGCCTTGGTCATGGAGTCACTTCACAGCAACTGAAAAGTAAGAAAGACATTACCTGCACTTCAGAACTGACATCTGTGAAGAGGAAGAAGAAACACATATATCCGGCCTGAATATCTAGCAAACAAACCCCTTTTCCTTCCTTTCTCCCTGCTTGCTAATGTGTTTTTGTTTTCATGAAACAAACATAAAATGATTCACAGTTTCTGCAATGATGGAATGGAAACTTTTTAGATGAAGATGACCATACTGAACAATGCAGACCCCTGAGCAATACCATCCCCAGAACTAATGCCTGTTCTGCTTATGTTTGATTAGGGTGGATATCAGGTAGAAACTGGATACTTTCTCTCCTAAAGGTACTATCATCTCTTTGGGAACTCAGGAAGAAATATAATAGTGTGGCTTCAAGCAATGTAAAAAATGGCAATGCAGCTACAAGTGCTTCAAGACAATGCTAACTCTGGGAAAGAAGACAGAACACATAAAATAGGAGTGTGGCCAGAGTAGGGGCCTCCAGCTGAAACGAGATAGGAAACTGCAGACAGGAAATTTAGGTGACATCAGACTATGAAGGACTCTAGATTTCAAACTGGACAGACTGGGCTTAGTCCTGTAACTTATGGAAAGCCGCCAAATTTTTACAATACTGGAAAAAATATTGATCATATGATGAGAATGACAAATCTCAAAGCATTTGTAAAGACTTCTGAAAGCAATCACTAAATAATATTAATGCACCCGGAATTATTTGCTTGGAGAGACTGATGTGTGCTTATAGGTGAGACTGAATAAATATGCTAATGAACCCTGCTCCCCACCACTGGATATACCTGGATGAGAAAATATTGGAACTATTGAAACATCAAGCAATCTTAAGGTAAGGGACCTGCTAAGCTAGGGTCAGATGGAAGGGGAGGAAGTCCTTCCCCATCAGTGGACTTGGAAAGGGGCAGAGAGGAGATGAGGGAGAGATGGTGGGATTGGAAGGGAATGAAGGAGGGGCTATGATTGGGATACTGGGATACAAAGTACATAATCTGTGATTAATATAAATAAATAAATAAATAAATAAATAAATAAATAAATAAATAAATAAATAAAAGAAAAACAAAAATAAGAACAAAATCTTAAAGTAATACCAGAAAAAGTCAATACACTAAGAGAAGGTAGTATGAAACTGGTTTCCAAAGAGGACCCTAATTGAAGAATCTCTACTCAAAGTTCCTTTCTGTGACCATCATTACATTCTTCCTTTCAGTATGATTCCTAATTCTTTCTTGAATCTGAGCAAAAAGATTATGACACTATGAGTTCAAAAATGTTTAAATACCTACATGTGTATATAAAAATGTAAAATGCTCCTTAACTACCTAAAAATAAAAATATTAATTTAAATATTACAGAGTCTTCTAAAAGTCTTTGCACAGTAGATTTCTACAAATGAAATAATCAAGGAATCAAAGTTCTAGGGTACAGGAAACCCTAATTCTGTTAGTCCAGGTGCTACCAAGTGCTGGCGACTTAACAATAAGATAATACTTGTATCTGCCTGGGTTGATATTTTTCTTGGAATCTACTCTTCTCACAGCACGGACATGATTTATTTAGCTTATCAAAGAGCTTTTGACAAGGTTCTCACAAGTGCCTATTATTGAGACTTGGTAACCATGGTGTGAAAGGAAAAGTCCTATCAATGAATTAAATGAATTAAAAATGCTTTAGACACAAAGCGGCACAAAGCAGAAATGAATGAGTAATTCTCATGCAGAGAAAGGTTAATCATTAAGGGCTGTAAGTTTTGCAGTAGATTCAGAATTATATTTAACTAATGATCAGGAAAGGGGCACCCAATTTTCATTCCCGTACTCTGTGTGCGTTAGTCCCACACACAGAGCCTCCATTGACAGGAAGATCATTTGACACACGGAAGAGCTACAGGGTAGAGAAGTGTTTAAAATCCAGAGAACAAATGGGTGAAGAAATATCAAAAATTTCATGGAAAGGTCTCAATATGCAAGACAAAAGAAATGGAAGTACTGTTAGCATGATTTCACTTTCCAAGAACTTCGATTCATATTACATGGTATTACATGGGTATTTGAGCAAAGCCCTAAGTCACTGGCACGACAAAAGCAACACTGAGTGACAACACGTGTGAGTGTTTGGAGTCTCGAAATCCACAGAGGCTATTTCTACAGACTGAGGAGTTTAGAAGCAAGCAATGTGAAAGTGATGTGAACTATGAATAGGAATTATTACCTTTTTATACAAAAGTTAAAATTTGGTATATGTTTTTCTAAAGTACAACCTGACATGAATGGAAATTTAGAAATCAAACACTCAATGAATAGGAATCTTTTATGACTCCTTGCTTAATCTGGCATTTCCCATGTAAGGAATACATTCACACCAATGGCCCAGAAAATCCAACAAACTGTTAGTTTCACCTCCGCATATTTGGTTTCCTTATCTGTAAAATGGGAACAATAGGACCTACATCACAGGATGAGCACAAGGGTTAAATGAGACTATAGTAGAGCATTTAACACAGTGTAACCACAATTAATGTTAAATTCTTGTGCTTGTCAACAGTTTATGGTACACCAAATCCAAACAGTTACAGACCACAGAGAAGCAACCTTACTGAAGTCACTGTGAGCTTGTTTAGGAGCTGGTGTTTAATAAAACATTTAAATGCTTTCAAATGTTTTTTAACAACAACAAACAATATTAAGATGTATTTTCATTGATCAATCTGGGATATGGAAGAGAATTACAAATTGATATAAAGAGTGGGAGGGCATGCAAAGTCTTGGACGGGGAAACCAGATGATTTGTTTAGGTATCAGGTTCAAGCTTACCGCGAAGATAGGATTTTCACAAGTTCTTTTCTATTTTGTACCCGAAGGTGGTTCGTTCTATACTTGGAATCTTCAATCAATTCAGGCAAATTCAAGATCTAAAAGGAGGAAAATAAGGTATTTACAGGTTTTTCACATACCCTTAGGTCACAGTTAGCCAGATCATTGAGGATCTGCCTCTCCCTTCTTTTCTTGTCTTCACACTGCTCTACAAGAGGATGGAAGCAGCAACACTCAACTGAAGGAATTGGTGAACTGAACTCACATTGGTGAATGAATCTTGTCAATTATATGAGAGTGACTACATTCATTTATATAAAACATACAGTCATCATATGTCTTAGGGGTACAGGCCTAGTTGTTCCACATGTTAATAAAATACTATCTATCCCAATAGTCCTATTCAGGATATTGTATAAGGTGCTAAAATAAAGGGAAAGCACATGTATTTGTCCAAATCCTAGCTGTTCAAACAACATCAAATGAAAAGATCTTCTTCCTGCAGGAGGGTCACTATTTTTCTTTAGTGTGTCTTCCTCAAGGAATACTGACTAGAAATGCTGTCATGTACTTCCTCTTTGGCTGCTCCTTGCTAAAGGGAAAAATCTATCTTGAAAATCCCATTGGACACTCTGTAGTTTTAACAAGACCATAATGAAAGTACCAAGTGGACTTGGAAGGGAAAGACATTTTGAAAGAATGTGTGGAGACAGAGTTTGGCAGTTGTGTTGGAAAGTCAGAAGGAGCATTTATGGGCTGGGGGCAAGCCAGGTGCCCTACAGAAAGCCTTACTTCCTTCATTAATGCATTTGCTTTCAATATAAACACTTAATGGTTTCACTTGTTTCTCATAGTTTAAATAAAATCAATCCACTAATCATCTTACAAAGAGAGAGAAGCAGAGAAGATTCCCCAGAGTCAAGAGACCATCCCAGCAGCGTAATCCTTCTTTCCAATCTGCCACTTACTCTCTCCAAAGGCAGCATCACCGCAGGATTTTAAAAAGTGACACTACATACAGCGCCCTTTCCAGAAACCGCATCACTGCACCTGATCCCAGAACTGGTCTCAATGCCTGACCTGGTCACAAACCTCCCTCAAAAGAGTAACTCTTCAAGAAAAAGTCACACACACACACACACACACACATCCCCAGTAATGGGCCAAATTTGCAGGTTAGGCTGCATATAAAGCATGCTACTGACATCTACATTAAAAAGGCACAAGGTGACTATGTTCCAGAGGGGCCTGGATGCCATGTGTCCTCTGCACTTGACTTACTGGACTTTTTCTGTCTTTCAAACCTCATGCAAAATTGTGGGCCTTAGTAATTATACATCTGACATCAGCCCTGCTAGCTGTCTAAACAGACAGCACTGAGAGCAGTGAAGGGTCCATTCTGTAGATGCTTGAGCAATTGTGTGCCAACCAGCATACCCATCCTACGGCACACACATATACCTGCATACACACACACACACATACACACACACATATACCTGCATACACACACACACACACACACACACTGAATAAATAAATACAAAAATGTTTTTAAAAAGAAAATTAAACATTGGCAAATTCAGACCACTCAGTATCTACTCTGCCAGTGCAGTACTAGGCAGTTCCTTGGACAGGGATTTGTTACAAAAAGGCTGACATTCAGCTCCTGCCAGAAAAGTCCCACTTCAGCTTTCTTTATGCCATCTTCGCTTTAGTTTTGTGCCTTTTACCATTCTCTTACTTTACCTTGCCAGTCTCATTATGCTTGAGGTGAATTTATTTGTTAGAGCATGCAACTGAAGTATGAGTTGTCTTTTTATATAAATAATGATCATTAAAATATCTGAAAGGAAATCAGTCATAAAATAACACAAAATTTCATTATTTTATGAGAAATTAAGAATGGGCAGAACTGATGTGTGGTGATTAGAAAAAGATTGGGTTGACTAATTTACATTGCTAACAGCAGCGAATAAATTACTTTTATCCTGATCATCACCAACAGTTTATTTGCTGAAAATATTACAGATCTGCACGATATATCATAAACATATCCACTCAGCAGTCCACCCCTTCAATTCCCCTCCTTTTAACCCTATCTTCAAACTCTCATTTTTCTTATAACCGACTGAGTCCAATTAGGGTTACCATCAGACTAATGGGTGTAGCATCATACAAAGGGGAATGGACAACTCTTCAGTGGCTGTGCTTCAAAGAAAAGTTACTCTCTGGTCCCCAGTAGCTACAAACTGAAAATAATTCCTCAGCTAGGGTTGGGACCTCAGGAGCCTCTTCCCTTTGCCGGAATGTTTAACTTGCTTGATCTTGCGCAGGTCTTGTGTGAGTAACCACAGCTCTTCTGAGTTGATATGTGCAAGTCAAGTCATGTCCTGAAGACAGCTTGTCACAATGTTCTTCCCCATCTTCTGGCTCTTCCATTCTTGTTTCCTCCCACTTCTGTACTGTTCCCTGACCTTTGCGGGATGGTAAGCACTCACAGTTCACTCTCAGAACTTTGAACAGATGGAGTCTCTGCATTAATCATTACCTAATGTAATCAAAAACTTCTCTGCCCGAGATCGAAAGCAGTGCTGCTCTATGGATATAAACATAAATATTTAAAGGTGGTGGTTTGGCAACTTGACCACTCACCAAAACAAATCAAAAGATCTCTCCTCTCAGTCTATGACTTACCTAGTAATGGTTTTTAACCATGTTTATATTACCAAGAATGAATTCCCTCCCTTAAAACAGGCTTCTAATCCAATCATCACTGTGTTTGGTTACCCATAAACAATCTTGCCATTATTGTCCTAGTGGGTATATATTTCCTAGGATCTTAGATGTGTAGCATTCAAAGGCCAGCACTACATGAAACACAGACAAATAATTTAAAAGCCTATTCACCTTGGATAGGTCACTCATGATAGGTCAAAGAAATTATTCTACAGAAGTCTAGTTTATGAACTAGAAGACTCACTAGAGTTACTTATAGAAGCATACAGACGTATAAGGAATTACTATAAAACCATGGGTGACTCAATGGCCTCTGCATGCTGAAAAGCCTACCCTAACATATGCTAATAATATATAAAGGCCATGCCTCAGAACTGCCTACATGGTATGCAAGCAGCTCATCTGGCTAGTCTCTTAACCCAGCAATTGTTACCATTTATATGACCTTGGGTAGAGGTCTATGAGTCTTGCAACTTTCATCAGCATCTTAAATCTTTTAAATATTAGTCAGTTTCTGTGCCTTGGATGGTTTGTTCAATTCCTGAGTCTTAAAAGCCTTCTTCTTCGCTCCAAGAGGTAATGTTTCAATATAGAGGAAACTGCTACATAACATTCAACCCCTTCCTCTATTACTTACAATCTTTCTGCTCCATCATCTCCAGTGTTTCTTGATCCTAAAAGGGGGTCATACTGCTGCTTGACTAAGTATGGGACACTACTTCCATGGTAACTGTCACTAATTTTTAGGAACTTGACCAGTCTTTCAGCATACTACCCATTGGGGGGTAAAGTGTTCCTTAGGACAAATTGAGATTGCTAGCTATAGCAGTCTATGAACCCAAGTATACATGTTTGCGGGGGTTATTTGACAGGCATACCACACCTATTCATCAATTAGCAGTGAACTTTCTAGCCACTGGTTTTTGGCTTTTCCTTCCAAGCAGAAAGCAGCATATTAAACCAGAAAAGTC
The DNA here is from genome assembly GCA_028658305.1 of Pachyuromys duprasi. Taxonomy (NCBI): domain Eukaryota; kingdom Metazoa; phylum Chordata; class Mammalia; order Rodentia; family Muridae; genus Pachyuromys; species Pachyuromys duprasi. The sequence continues at coordinate 42,178,013 of CM053760.1, forward strand.
CTGTCACTACGGCACCAGTAGGTGCATCATGTTGTTAATGTGGTAAACAGGGTCCATAGCTGAAGAGGATTGTGGGTAACAATTCTTCCTTAGTTGCTGACATACTGCTTCCTGGCACTAAGGAAAGCCAGAAAGCCAGAAAGCCAGTGAGAGCTTCCAGCTCTGTCTCAACCAGATCTCCTCATATCCTGCAGCCAATGCCATGCAGTGTCTTCCACAGCATGGACTTTTCTCTTGATTTTTAGCATGTAGCCAACTGTGATAGTAAAAACCATTATAGTTTGTAGAGACCTTTGGGGCGCCCCCTGGCCAACCATCCATAGAACAGTAATCTGCCTCTGGCACTGGGATTTTCATTCAACTTCTGGTTCTCAAGAGCGGTTTCTCCATTTTCTAAATCTCTCAGAAAACCAAAGGCTATAATTACATAAATAAATTTATAAGGCTATAAGTATATAAATAAATTTAAAGTTATGAAAGGCTATAATTATATAAAAATAACTTTAAAGAAGATAGCATGATCTCTGAGGGTCCACTGTCATCTCTTCCAAATGTTGTATGGCCTTGGCTAAGGAAATCGATAAAAAAGAAGCATGAGGAAAGAGTTTCCTTGAGGAAACAATGTATTTCTCAGGGTAGTCTGCCTGCTCAGCAGTAGATGGCAAACAGAATGAACTCAGCGACATCTTTGGGGCTTCCTTGTCTCATAATGTTGTGTTGGGGCTCTTCCCTTTTAAATTTTTTTATCTTATTTTTTTTAATTTTATTTAAATATTTTTCTTCTATCTTTTTACCCGACGGGCCCCTTGCCTATATATATATTATGGCTTCTAGTCTAGTGTTTCTATGGGATTCCCAGCTGTGTGACTGAGTGTGTCTCTGTTTCTTCTGCATTCTCTTGGACTCTTTTCTTTCTGTTTGTTTGTTTTATCCAATTCCAATGTGTTGGGTTTTGTTTTATCTTACTATATTTTACTATTATCTCAGAGAAGCCTGTTTGTTTTCTAATGAGGGACAGAAAGAGAGTGGATCCAGATGGAATGGGAGGTGGAAAGGAGCTGGGAGGAGAAGAGGAAGGAGAAACCATAATCAGGATATATTATGTGAGAAGAAAATCTATCTTCAATAAAAGGAAAAAATTTTAAAAAAGTAAACAAAAAAGAAAAACAAATTGAACAAAATATGTATATATGAAAAATTTACTTATCATAAAAATGTTATGATATAACCTACAATTGACAATGTGAGAAGAGTGAGATTTTGGAACATGCAGTCCTCAATGTTATGTCTTCATAAAACCCCTCCTCGCAGGGCTCCTGGAACTTTGCCGAAGAGGAGGTAGAAAGAGTAAGAGACAGAGGGGATGCATGACTTCAGGAAAACAGTGTCCTCCAGACACCACAGGACTGATACACAGTTGAACTCACAGAGACTGTGGCTACGTGCACAGGGCCTGCGCAGGCTTGAGCTGGTCAGAATCTCAGTGCTGAGAGGGGAAACTGGACACAGCTATCAGCCATAACCAAGAAGATATATCCAATTTATATCTGCTTTCAAAGGAAAAAATTATTCTCTCCATTGGAGTTTCCTCGGTATATTAACCACACTTAAGGGTAAGGCCCTACACCTAGCAGTACTGACCAACAGAAAATTAACTCAATGGTATTTTTTTTTTTGACTCATACTACTTAGTTTGGGAAATTTTTGTCTTACTAGTGTTTTGCTTGTATAATATAGTTTCTGATTTTGTGCTTTTATGGATTCTGTGTGTGTGTTTCTAATGTTATTTGTTATTATTGCTGCTTTTGTTGTTTGGTTAGCTGTTGATCTGCCTGTTTGTTTTCTAAAGAGAGAAAGAAAGGGCACAGACTTGGGTGAGTGGACTTGGGAGGAGTTAGGGGAGAGGGGATATTGTTCAGATTATGTGGTATGAAAATTTTTTCCAATGTGAAACAAAAAGATCTTATTATTTGTTTCAGTTGTGTCATAAAAGAACGATGTTAGATATAGACACCACGGATGAAAAACACGACTCCACCTAGCCATCCATAGCCCACAGCTCGTTTTTATGAATCATACAGTCTCCTCAGCCTGGAATGCTGCTGCTGCTGCTCCTGCATATCTCTCCTCCCCTGATGTTCTTGGGATGGAGGCCAGCTTGAGATGCTCAGCCTACCTTAGGCTCAATAAGCTCTTGGTCATGCTTTAGCATATCATGCTGGCGTTTAGAAATGGCTCCTCCATAGCACTGACAGGTTCTAGGCCCACACTGGTGTTTGTGTTACCGCTGGTCACACTTGGAAGGGCCTAGGCTGGGTGAATAACCTCCATCCGTAACATACTTTATTGCAAGGGAGAAATATACACTGCCACATACTCAAAACCAATTCTTCAGCTCTTGGTCGAGCTTAATCTTTTTTGACCTGTGCTGTTTTTATCACTTATGTCTTAAAGCCTTTCAGAACCTCACTGGCATAACTGGGTTTTCTGTCAAATTCTTCCCTAGAAACTCTGGCTCAACACAAACCTTGCCACACTTACCTTCAAGTGACCTATCTTCTGCCTTTAATCATCCCCTCTTGATTGTTTTATAACTTCGGAAATCAATTTACATGCTTGTCTAAGTCAGTTAGAGCTTCCAAAGACTCTCCTAATTCGTAAAGATCACATCTCACCATGGAGTTTGGTGAAGTCACTCAAGCCCCATACCAAATCATCCTTCTTCTCAGCTCTCCTGAGCATGTGCAGGCCTATTCAGCTGAAGGCACTGAACATCAAACACAATCTCTCACATGCTCCGGTCTCTTGGTAACATACCTGTCATTTTCCCCAGTGTATCCCAGTCCTCAATAGCCACGGGACTCTTCACTGGAACTATCCAGATATCCATAGTTACGCCTATGATCCAGTCCACCGAGAACTGATTTTCTTAGTTTGCGTCAGTCTTTGTCTTAAAGATGGATGGATAGTTACATTATCCAGTTCCTCCACTTTCCCGCACTCAGAATAACCCAGTCCATCCCCATGTCTCACAGTCTCACCAGCAAGGTTGTGAGTGTAAAAGTTGTTCTTTGCTGGGCATGGTGGCACATGCCCTAAATCACAGCACTTGGGAGGCAGAGGCAGGTTGATTTCTGAGTGTGTGGCCAGCCTGATATACAGAGTGAGTTCCAGGGAAACTCAGGCTACAAGGAGAAACACTGTCTCCAAAAACCTAATAAGAAATAATTAATAATATAGTAATAATAATAATTAATAACAGTTATTCCTAATTCAAGCAGCTCAGATGCTGAGTATTCCATAGTTAACATAGTTTCTGATATTGGGCCATTATGAAAGTCTCCATGCTGAATCTCAGCTGTTCCTGCCCTCCCCATTAAAGATCAAGCTTCAAAGGTATCTTCCACAACTTCTACCTCACTCGTTCATCTTCACTGCCCAATTCTTCCCATGGGCTACAAGTTACAAGGTTTTGCATTCCAGGAAATGTTCTTTAGCACAGACACAATTTAAACTCTTTTGCTTGTGCCCTACCAGATGTAAAAAAAAAAAAAAATGTATGCTAATACCTTTATCCCAGAGGTTCTGAACCTATGGGTTATGATACTTAGGTGGTTGAATGGCCTTTCACAGTGTCTCCTAATACTATCAGAAATCACACATATTTATATTATAATTCATAACAGTAGCAAGATTACAGTTGTAAAAGTAGAAATGAAATAATTTTGTGGTTGGAGGTCATCACAACATGAGAAACTATATTAAAGAGGCTCAGCATTAAGGCAGTTGAGATTCACTGCTCTACCTCATCTTCCCCTTTGCCTCTTGTTCCTGACAAGCCAGAGTTTATTGTGGTGGAGAACATCTGCATGTCTTCCCTCTACTGTAATTCCTCACTTATGCAGAAACATTCTTTCTGGGAAGACAGCTGAGCCTTAGCTGCATGCCTTCCCACCCACAATAAAGCCATGCAAATGACACTGCATCCATAAAGGATCGTGTCCTTTATGAGCTCCTTTCAAAGACTTCAACAGAGCTGCTAGCTTATCAGTGGCTTGGAGGAGGCGTCCACATGAACTAAAGTTCTATGTCCCATGCATAAATTGGTGTTCCAACAAAAACCAAGACAAAGACGGTGGCCAGCCAAGGATACTCCACTCTCAGATGGTCTGGCTTTGGTTGCATACCCTGTCATCCATGTGGGGAGCATGTAACCACTCCTCCCCAACTAACTTTTGGTTTTGAAGGTCTCTGTTCAGACATCAAATGTGTTGTGTGCTTTCCTTGGAGAGATGTGAACAAACAACTATTAAGCCCAAATAGAATACTGACAACAGACCAAAATAATGATTCCCCTAAAACTAGCTGGTGGACTAGTGAGTCTTTAGGAATTAATTATGAAAGCATAGGTGGGCCACTACTTACAGAAGCATAGGTAACTCAAAAGCAGTTGCATCACCGAAAAGCCCATCCCTATGTGGGCTAACAACATACATTTCTGAATTCTAAAATTTCCATGTTATTCTTCATATCTTCAATAGTTTTGCTAAACACTTCTAATTTCCCATTTATGTACAGTGCCTATGATGCTTATAAGAGAACTTTAAGAACAGCTGTCATTGTGAATTAATTCCAACATCCATGTTGCCCTGATATTGGCATACACAAATTTTTGCAATTTCAAATTCTTTCCTCATGAAACTTCACATTCTGCATAATCTGACTAATTTTGGATAATATCCCAGACATTTTAAACATACTAAGAACTTCTGAGTCAGGGCTGGAGATGGCTCAGAGGTTAAGAGAGGAAGGCCTGGGTTTAGGTCCCAGTATGAGCATCAAAGCGCTCACAACCATGCCAAGTCCAATTCAAAAAGTTCTGACGCCCTCTTCTGGCCTCTTCAGGCACCTGCATGCAGATGATGCACTTACAGACAAGAAACTATACACATATACATATTAATAAAACCCTGCTGAGTCTTGTGTAAACACTACAGAGACATCTTAATGCTACTGTTTTTAGACTTGACCTGCTTAGTTCTAAGCTGAAAGTTTCACCACTTTTTCCATACCTTTTGAATCTAATGTTTTCAATTCGCAAGCCTTTTCAGTGACACTAGAATCTGTCTTGCAGGTGCACCACTTAATAGTCACACTATAAGCTGGGCACAAACGCATATATGTTGATTCTGCTCTCAGCACTTCAGGTCCAGTAATTTAATCAGATCAATGTATATGCAGTACAAATGTAAGCTTATAAACTCACAAATAACTTTACCAACTGCTTTGAAAACATTTTCCCCCTTTGCAGTCTTTTTCTCTGCAGCCTTTTTCTTTGGTTAGCCCACTTTCTGTGTACTTTTAGGTCAGAAGCCAAATGGCCAGAACACAGGGCAGCAGCAACCCAGATTCACACTGTTGTTTGAGTGACCGGAGCTATGAAGAAAAGTTTCTTTTCTTCAGATGAGGCTTCTGTTCCTCTGTACTGCTGGGATTGGTCCGTGGCTAACACAGAAGAAAGTACAGAGGGAAAAAATGAAGGCTCTCTCTGTGTAGAGACCACAGCTCACTTTTAATTCTCTTTGTACAGAAATAAAGAGCAATGATGGAGCTCATCTCCCCTTCCTGGTACCCACCCTTATGCTTCAGGCTCCATTGAACCGAGATAACAGAGTAACTAGACAGAAAAACCTGGCTGATCTGCTACTAGTTTACAAGAACTTCAGATTCTAATGTTTTTAATGCCCCTGTTGATTACTCATAGAATCTTCAAGCAGAATTCTCCTATGTTGTGCCCAGGGTTTCCACAAGGCTCTGTTACAGGGGCAGAGGGAAGTGTGCCATCTTGCTCTTTTCTAAAATCAGAACTGTCTTACCCAAATCTTTAGGGGCCAGGTACTAAATGCCTCCTGTAAGCCAGGAGTATACTGTGTTCTGCTTCTGTAACTAACCCTTGTGATCTCCATAGTCTCTATGTTGGTATAGCTGTACATTATGACCTACATTTTATGCAGAAGGAAACAGCTGCTTAGAAAAGATTAAGTACTTTACCAGTGGTTACCTGACTAGAAGCAAGACTCATAAAGCCCTTATGAATCATACTATAATGTCCCCAGGCCACCTGCACCTGAATCAAGTACAGCATTTATTAAAGTTGAAATTTCCTGCACCCTACCTCAAACACACCAAAGTCAAATCTTTGAGAATGTGACTATCAAAGATTCTATACATATTGAAACTGAAAACCAATGCATTCTTATACCCAGTGAAGGAAACCATCAGTCTAAATGACTTTAAAGGGGATGTCAATAGACTTCAAATAGAAATAGCCATAAATGTTGGCATCAATCAGCTTAAAATAGCTTACATATGCTCACTTTCACTGCTCTTCTGCATCATGTTAAGGGATCTAAAATAGAAATTGTCATAAACCAAGGTTCAGTTTATATACAGCAGTATATTTTTGACCTCTTGCCCTGAATTTTTGCTCTGGCGCTGGCCCCTGAAAACAAGCACTTCCTGATAGCCCCCCTCCTCAACATGTGTTAATCCACCAGTATATCAAATTCTACTTTGGAAAGAGAGGATTTAAGCAAATCCCATCCATTCATCACTGACAGCTGTCACCTCTGTCTCTAGGAGGCAGAGTTGTTCTGGCTTTTCGAAAGAATCTGACTTGGGCTCAATTCTGTGAGGCCAGTTTGCATGAGTCCATCCCTCACAGGTAAGTGTGAATGAAATTTAATTAGAAATTTATGGACTACTAATAAGAAAAGAGAATTTTGTATCCAAGCAGAAATACAAAAGTTGTCTGTTTGTTTTTTAACTTAGGTGAAAATAAGTGTAGGGCAAGCTTACATGTGATGATGTAATCACAAAGATTGAGAAAGTCAATCAAACCACAGTGCTCACTCAGCAAACCCAGAAAATGACCTAAATAACACTGAAACAATTTACACAAAACACTTCCTCTGAGGTCTTGCAGTCTTTACAGGCAGTGCCTTGATGTCTCCTAGCAGGGATCATCATTCCTACCTCACATGAGGGAAAGTCAAAGTCAAGTACGCCATTATCTAAGGGCCTATGACAGTCTCCCTTTTGAAACAATGGGCAAGAGTATCATAGCAGTAAGTCATATTTTAGTGCTAAAATGTGCAGCAAACATTCTGCTTTGAAATAAGTCTTTTCCAAAAGGGTGTTCTTATGGATACTTATGAAGAAGTTTAAACATTTCAAAGTGATCAGCAGTAATGAATCATTTTTTTAAAAATGAAGAACATATCAATTTGGAGAGGGAGAGGCTTTAAACATATGGCGCAGGAAGCAAATCTGTACTTGTTTAGAGTGCAGAGTTGAAGTTTCCATCTCTGCAGTTGAGTATGCGAATGACTTCACAGTCAACGGTTTCCGTATGTTTCATATTTTTAAAGCTGACCATTCATAATAAAGATCCTTTGATCCCAGATCAAATGTTTGAATCAATTTTCTTTACACTCCCTGGGTCACTATTATAAAAGCTTCGCCCTTCTCTCCACCTCGGCTGCCCCAGCACGCCCTGAATCAGAACCGTCTCTGCTTGTCACCTTTTCTACGGTACTTCCCATCTCTTTGCTGTGGTTTTCAGCTCTGCTTCTTAACCTCACACACAAAAGAGGCACCGTAATAAATAACTCTTGTACACAATGAGCTAACTACTATAATGAAAACGATTCGTCTGAAAACCTCAGGAGTCTTTAATGAGATGGAAAGCCTACGGTAACGCAGTTGGTAAAAAATTGAATCATCTCTCAGTGGGAAAAAGGTTTTGATAGGTGAAACCCTTGTCTATAAGCAAGAAACATAAAAAAATTAAAACAAACATATTCTAACTAGCTTATATATCTTGGATGAAAACTAGTGGAAGTGAAGCAACACTTCTAAAATTTCAAAATTCTGTACTTTATTTTTGAAAGGTTCCTAAAACAGAAGATCCAAAGTTGAGATAAAAAGTGAAAACATTAAAAACTATCTAGGCAATACTGAAAATTTAGCATATTCCTAACCTACATTGGTCCAAGTGTTTCAAGGCTTTCTCGGGTCTTGCTTAGAAGATACACTTCTAATATAACTCCATTTTCTACCATATTTAAGCATGAGTTCCACAGAGTTATTAATTAAACAAAGGTAACTGAAAAAACCCTTAAAATTTCTTGCAGAATATAAAATTAATCTGCAAATACTTCAATTATATTTGAACCTAATTAAATATGATATAGAGGAAAGAGACGGATGGGAGGAGAAGAGAAAGTCACAGGACTGAAAATCTCTCTAAAATTGAGAAAAGTATTTACATACGTATTTGTGTATATATGCATTTACGTATATATACCCATAATAATAGAAGCATAAGACACCATCAATTTGAGAGAGATTGAAAAGGGAGACGTGAAAAGGGCTGTAGGGAGGAAGAGGAAGGGGACAATGGTGTAATTATTAAAATTAAAAACTTTTGATTGAGAAAACTTTAAGTTACAATTTCTCATTTCAAACTAGATATTCCAGAAAACAACAACAACAAACAACAAAAAATCTCCAGAACCCATGAAGTGGGAAACTATACCTTGTGCACACATACATACGCACACAAAATGCAAGAAAGAATGAAAATAAGGGAGAAAAGGAAGGAAGGGAAGGAGAGAGGGAGGGAGAGTGGAAGGAAGGAAGGAAGGAAGGAAGGAAGGAAGGAAGGAAGGAAGGAAGGAAGGAAGGAAGGAAGGAAGGAAGGGGAATGTTTGTTTTTCGGACTTATATCTGACCATTTGTAATCATCAAGTTGTGTGCTTTTCAGTGCTAACACTTTTTCAAGTAATTATGACCGAGAGACACTCCGAGGCAAAGTTGAACTTTTCCTCAGTTGTACAAAATGAACATTGGAACTTGTCATATGGTGATTATGTATTACCTTGCATACAACAGCAAACTGTTGGTTATTTCCTGCTCCAACTACAAGGTAGCCATCCTTGGTTTTAAAAGCCTTAAAAAGAAACAACAAATATAATATAAATGTATGTCTGTACATGGGCAAGACCAGAAAATTAGCTTTAATTTCTAATAATCCTATATTGAAAGCTAAAATTATTTTATAACTTATTCACTTTATATCCCGATTGTAGATCCCTCTCTCATCTCCTCTTGGTCCCACTCTCCCTTCCTTCCCCCATCTCCCTCCCTTAGTTCACAAAAAGAGGGAGTCCTCCTCCCCTACTATCTGATCCCAACCTATCAAGTCTCATCAGGACTACCTGCATCCTTTCTGTTTGGCCTGGCAAAGCCGCCCTGCCAGAAGGAAGTGATCAAAGATTGGGCAGCAGAGTCCATGTCAGAGTCTGCCCGTGCTCTACCTACTGGGTGATCCACATGGAGACTGAGCTGCCTAATGGCTGCATTAAGCAGGGGGTCTAGGTCCTCTCTATGCACGGTCCTTGGTTGGTGCATCAGTCTTCTCAGGCCGCCCAGGCCCAAATTTGCTGGCTTTGTTGGTCTCCCTGTCCCTTCTTGGTCCTTCTATCCCCCGACTCTTCCATAAGACTCCCTGCACTTTGCCCAAAGATGAAAATGTTTAAGTGATGCTATTCATCAATTCAATAGCAATCTAGTACATATCTTTTATCTTATGACTTCATTTTTTTTCATTTAAGACTTTCAAGTTGCTTCCTAGTTTTTCCAATAATTTCTAAAATATTGGAAAAATGTGACAAAAATTTAAAGAAAATGCTAGACTAATGCTTCATAACACAAAATCTTATTTTCATTACACTGTAGACTGATTTCCAATATTTCAAAATTTTGTGTTTTCTTAGTTCCCTTTTTTGTAGAACTTTGTATGGCAAATAGTACACTTACAAAGAGAAGAATACACAAGGAGGGGAAACGTAGTGAAACTCTTGGGTTTCTCCCAAAGCGCCTTCATTCTCTTAGCTCTTATGCTTACAATCTATTTCAAAGTATTTTTAATAACTCCAACTCAGCTTCTCCCAACTGCTGGAAAGGAGGAATGGAAGAAAAGGAAGAAAAGGGAGAAAAGGGAGAGTGAGGCATTGCTGCTGCACTGCTCTCAGGTGTAAACTTTTGGGTGACTTTCAGTTTTTATTGCTCTCTTGCAGCTTTAGGCACATAAAACGGTCAACTGCTCTCTAGGAATAAGCTCAGGTGGACAGAAACAGACACTCAGATTGGCAGCTTCACCACCAAATGGCTCAGCTCAATCGGAGACCTTTCTACACACTCTTTGGCAAATGTGACCTCAGTGTAATTGGAGAAGCAAGCTCTACCCTCCAACTGCCAAATCAGCTCTTTCTCAACAAGCTTGCAGAGTTTCTTTGCTTCCTTGGTAAGCTTTGCTCTGCACCCTCATCTGTTTTTCCCTCACTAGGCCCTGCTTTTGAGAAGGATGACATCTCTCTAATCTGGCGAGTATTACTTCCACTCTAATGACCTTTGTGCTACTTTTGAGTATTTCCTTTGCTCAGTCATCCTTTGTCTCTTCTTCCCTCCTACAGAATCTGTCTCCTTGGCCTCCACAAGCCTCCACTGAAGATACCAACACAACACAACATGAAATTTTCTTCCTTCCCTCCACTTCTCAGTGGCATAAAAAAACACAACCTACTTCCACCTGTGAACAATTCCACACTGCCAAGCCTTTGTCCTTGTGTTGCTCTATTACTACACCAAACTGATAGCTTCTTGTTCTGGATGATTGTCTGCCGCCTTCTCAGGTCCCTGCCTTATCTCCAGGCTTTGTTTACATTCACCTCCCATCTCTCTGTCTTGTATTTTTCATGCAACCCCCACCCCCGCCCACACCCTGCAGCATTTTCATCACAGCATACTATCAAATTTGGTCTTTTTACTTCAGTTGATCTTGTAGTAGTCAGTCACTAGGTACATACAGCTCGTAAATTCATGATAACAAATAAGCTAAAAATAACATTTTATCATTTAAGTTATATAAAATGTCCCCAAATAAGGGAGTAACAGCCTGGCTAGATCCCAGGGGAGGGCATTGCAGCCAGCCCTGAGGAGACAAGATGACCTGGGGTCAGATGGAAGGGAAGGAGATCCTCCCCCTTGGTGGACTTGGAGGGGGCAGGGAGGAGATGAGGGAGGGTTGGGGAGGGTGGG
>CM053760.1:42198273-42223259 GCA_028658305.1 Pachyuromys duprasi
TTTTTAAAAAAGACACTGTTGTCAGAACAAAACGACAGCCTACAGACTGGGAAAGGATCTTCACCAACCCTGGATCTGACAGAGGGCTGATATTGAGAATATATAAAGAACTAAAGAAGTTAAAAAGCAATGAATCAAGCAATCCAATTAAAAATGGTGTATGGAGCTAAACAGAATTCTCTGTAGAGGAATATAGAATGGCAAATGGTGGGACCCTAAAAAGATCATCCTGAGTGAGGAATCCCAAAAGCAGAAAGACACACATGGTATATACTCACTTATACAAATCTATAAGATAGGATAAACATACTAAAGTCTGTACACCTAAAGAAGATAAACAATAAAGAGGACCCAGGATAAAATGATCAATCCTCACTTAGAAAGACAAATGGAATGTACATTGGATGTAGGAGAAAAGAAGTAGCAGGACAAGAGCCTACCACAGAGGGCCTCTGAAAGACTCTACCTAGCAGTGTATCAAAGCAGATACTAAGACTCATAACCAACCCTTTGGCAGAGTGCAGGGAATCATATGAAAGGAGGAGGAGTTAAGATGACCTGGAGAGGACAGGAGCTCCACAAGGACCAAATATATCTGGTCACAGGGGTCTTTTATGAGATAGTTTGTCCAACCAAAGACCATGTATGGTTATAACCTAGAACCTCTGCTCGAATGTAGCCTATGGTAGCTCAGTATCCAAGTGGGTACCCTAGTAAGGGGAAATAGGGACCATTTTGGACATGAACTCTGTGGCGGGCTCTTTGACCTCCTCTCTCCCCCGAGGGAGGAACCACCCAACTAGGCCACAGAGGAGGACTTTGTAGCCAGTCCTGAAAATACCTGATAAGCTAGGGTCAGATGAAAAGGAAGGAGGTCCTCCCCTATCAGTGGACTTGGAAAGGGGCAGGGAGGAGATGAGGGAGGGAGGGTGAGATTAGGAGGGAATGAGGGAGCGGGATACAGCTGGGATACAAAGTTAATAAACTGCAACTAATATTTAAAAAATTTTAAAAATCTAATGAACTATTATAAGAAGTTTAATATTTACCTGCAAGACAATGTAGGTAATCTAAGTCTAGACCTTTCAAGGAACATAAGATGGGATCTAAGGATTTAAACAGTAGTCTTCCTAGTTAGGTTAGTATTACTTCTGCATAGAAAAGAAATTTTGAAATTTGAAAATTAAATGAAGGGGCCAACAATAGTCATAGAAAAAGCATAAGAAATTAAAATTTTAGTATAGGATAATAACTTGAAGTATGTACATACCACAAGTAAGTAGATGCTAAGGAAATGGTGTCAAAGAGAATTAAATAAAATGAAAAATATTAGGTGATTCACATATTTTTCAACATAATATTTTTATTGATTCTTTGGGAATTTCATATCATATACCCTGATCACACTCACTTCCCAGTCCTTCCATGCTCATCCTCTGAAACCCTTGGAACTTCTCCTACTCAACAATATAAAAAACAAAAACAAAAAAATGTCAATTTGTGTTATCCATGTACTCACTGGAGCACTGTCAAACTCTCAGTGGCCTGCCCTTTAAATAGAACTGATTATTTCCCCTCATCCATCCCACCAGAAACCATCAATTGTGGAGAACTACACTTTGGCATCCTGATCACACTTGTAAAGAATTGTCTTTGACGGCCTTCTGTTGAGGCTGTTACTTTTGTAGGGGCAGGCAGCTGAGGGGTAGGGTTTGTCACAGAACCCCTCCCATGTCCCTCTTGTGTCTCTGCAGTCATTGAGATCACTGCCAAAGTAGCTTCCTTGATCTTTACAGTCAGCAGGCAGCATGGATCATGGGCTTCTGCATGGTTTCCGGTGAAAGCACAGACCACAGAACACAGGCCCAGCTGCAGTAGGACCATTGACCCAGACAAAGCCTTCAGGAGGCAACCCGACCACAGACATCAACGTGGCCTCAGGTGGCAGCTCAGGCCACTCCCATCAATACAGTCACCAGCAGCTGCACGGCCCACAGACCTAGACATGGCTTCAGGTGGCACAGACATGGCACAGACCATAACACATCCACACTGCCTTCAGTGGTACAAGGCCCAGGGATGTCAACACAGAAGCCGGCTGCATCAGGACCATTGACCCACACACGGTTCTCAGTGGCGTAACAAATCATGGTGGTCCCTCAAGGAGGTCTGATCCAGAAAGTGAACCATTCTTCTTGGCCGCCATTATTACCCAGAGCCAGGGCAATTCTGTCAAATGTTTCGGGGGCTGGGGAGATGAATCTGCATCTGTTCAAGCTCCAGGCTGCTGCACACAACCCCGCCTACCCCACTGAGAAATAGCTTGTTCCGCCGTGGACTATGGACCTCCGCTCTCTCTCACACCTGTCGCCGACATTACATCTCCAGTTCTGCCTCTGTCCACAGCACAGGGACTGCTCCACTCTTCCGTATTTCCCACCTCCCCATCACACCTTCTCTCGTCACAGTAGTGCCCACCCACACTCACACCTACATGTTTTTTAATTGGTAACATGAGTATCAGGATATATTTTACCTTTGAGGATAAGTTTTCCGGAGCAAATAGTTAATTCCTTTATAGCAAATTTTCTGTAGCTAATTGGAAACAAGAGACAGTTGACTACTTTTCACAACTTGTTGTTGCCCACTTCAGAAAGTAGATATGTGCTTGGGTGGTAAGACCAGGAGCCAAGGAGGAAAATGCTGCTGCTGCTCCGGTCTTTAGGAACATTCCAAAGCACTAATCTTCCTTGGTAAAAGGGCTCATAGCAAACTATTGTTGTCTCTGACTACCATGATTGCAGGCCACAGATTCCTGATACAACTACTCAACTCAAGCATACACACAGATGAGCATGTCTGTGACTAAGGAAAAGTTTAGTTATGGCCACTGATAGTTAATTAACTTTAGTTAATATTAACTGTAGTTAATTAACTACATGGACTTTTAGGTATTATAAAATGATGCTACTTAGTTGATTCTTCTGAACCATTTTTAAAATATAGTAACTAATTCTGCGTCATGGGTCCTATAAAATTAGCACAGGTCCAGGATTGCAGCTTGCTAACTGATGTTCTAAAGAATTTCCAATTGCACTTTAGTAGCTGAAATGAGACAGCTGGAAAATGTGCTCAGTATGAGAAGATGCTTTATAATGATTAACACTGGAAAGTCAAAATGGAAATGGATATTAAGGGCTTTATAAATATAAGTGGAAATGGACATACTAATAAAACATAAACACCAGTAAAACTGTTTTATGAATTCATGTGATTGGAAACGCATCCCTAGATGATGTCCAAATTTATAATCATTTAAATTTTAGCAAGTAAGAAGGAGAGTAAAATACCATCATTATGCCCAGAATGCATTTCTTCAGCTGTAGCAACATTTCTGTATAGAGAAAACACAAAAAGGCTGAGTTCACAAAAAGGCTGAGTTCACCACTCAGTCTGGTGAACAGGAGTCAGCTTTGCAAGAATGAAGAGAGGAAAGAATAGGACACAAGATGTCAGATAACTAAAATATTTATAGAAAAGGGGGAATAGGGAAGAAAAAAAAATTTTCAAGTCTGGAGTGCAGTCTAAAGGATTCTCTGGTGGAACTTTGTGAAAATCTATCCTCTATAGAGGTCTCTATGGCTCCTCTTCATTTCTTATTATTTTTCTAAAAGAGTCCACAATTGAAAATTGTCCTAAATTGAAAATTTAGGTATGGTTTCAAAGATGTTCCTGATTCCTTGTTTCTAAAAATACATGGATTCAAGAACCAGGTGTCTGTCCAATTTGTACTACAAGCTCGCCCACATGAGATGCCATGTTTTTTTTTTTAATTTTACTTATGTTTTGAGAATGTCATATATATGAGTACTGTGTTTACATCATTCTCCTCAACCCTTCTCCTCCCTCCAATTCACCCCATGTCCCTCCCTATCCTCAAATTCATGGCCTCTTACTATTAAATTATAATTATCATAAATGAGCTTATAAATACAACCACTTGATGTTGCTCAGTGCTTAGGAGTTTAGGGCTGATCTCTGGGTTGGCTAAACCTGACAGAAGGCTCATTCCTGGGGAAGACTGATAATTCCTTCATCCTTTTGTCTCTTTTTTTCTGTTTCTTAGCTATTCTTCTAAAGATGCAGCCTTGAGGTTATTCCTCCATCCACCTTGGCATGTCAATTTGTGGTGTCATTTTTTAGTTCTTGTTTAGGCAAGCATATTATTGAGCTTTCCTGAGAGCATCTTCCTTGTCATAAGTAGAATGGAAAATCTCAGCAACATGGTTGCCTGAACAGGACCCCCAAAAATGACAACACCAGTTGCTGCACAAATGACGGTATTCATTATAATTCAATATCAAGGGTTATTTAGTAGATAAATTAATTTACAATATACTAAAGCTGCCAGAGCTGTGAGTTAAATTAGATAATGATAATTTCTAGTAATTGCAACAATTATAATTTTAGATTCTAAGAAATGAACTAACATGAAATTTTGATGTGAATCTAAAAGTGTGTTGAGCTGGGTTTTTTTTTCTTTTTTGTTGTTCCTTGCTTGGATTGTTTTGTTTTGCTAACTTTATACACGCTAGGGTCATCTTGGAAAAGACAACTTAAATTGAAAAAAAAAATGCCATGTAAGAGATTCTCCGGGACATTCTTTGAATTACGTGAAAGGGCCCCATCCCCGTGTGGGTGGTATCGCTCCTCAAGTGGTAGCCCTGGGTTGTATTAAAAAGCAGTCTAATCAAGCTTTGGGGAGCAATGCAGTAAGCAGAAACCTAGCCAGGCTCAAAGAGTTTGGTGAAAGTGTTGGGGGAACGATACAAGGACACAGAGGGGTTAAAAACTCCACAAAGAGACCAACACAGTCAACTAGCCTAGGCCCACAGGGTCTTACAGAAACTGAAGCACCAACCAAAGAGCAAGCGTATGTACATGGGCAGCTTGGTCTTTAGTGGGTCTCCTAGCAAATAGAGCAGAGCTGAATCTGTTTCTGACATGGACTATATTGTCTGCTTTTGTCCCCCTACCTGGGCTGCCTTGCCTGACCTCAAATGCACTCAGTCCTGATGAGACTTGAAGTGCTGAGGTGGGTTGACTGGGGGCTTCTCTTTTCTGAGAAGAAGGGAAGGAGGAGTAGGGAAGAGGGTGGGAGTGTGGTATCATGAGGAGAGGGCTGCATTCAGGATATAGAGCGAATAAATAAATAAACCTTTAAAAAGTTGAGAGAACACAAATAAATAGCTTAATGATACATCTTAAGGACTTTGAAAACCAAAAATAGACTGTAGTCTAAACAGTAGAAGGAAAGATATAAAAGTTAAGTTCAGAACTTAGTGAATGAGAAACAAGTTTTTTTTAAATAATGCAAAGATCAATCAAAGGAATAGTTGGTTCTTTGAAAAGATAAAGAAAATTGATAAGCCGTTCACCAAATTAATTAGAGATGAAAAGGGAGACATCACAACAGATAAAATTGAAATTTAAAGAATGATAAGTACATATACTTTAAAATCCTATATTCTAATAAATTGAAATGTCTAAAATAAATGGTTAAGTTTCCAGATATATATGTTATACCAAATAAAGCAAATAATATATTTATGATTTAAATTAGAGCTATAGCCACTGATGAGATTAAGCAGTATTAAAAAGCCTCCCATGTAAAAATAAGTTGAGGACAATATGAATTCATCGACAAATTCCAGAAATCTTCAAATAAAACTTAAATCAAGCTTCTCAAACTATTCTTTAAAGTAAGAAAGAACGAGACATTATGAAGCTCTTTTTTATGAAGCTAGTATTATCCTGGCACAAAATTATGAAGAATATACAACAATAAAAGAAAATTAAAGAAGGCTGGGGAGGTTAGCTCAGTGGTTAAGAACAGAGGTTTGGGTCCCAGCATCAACATGGTGGATGACAGCCATCCAAAACTCCAGTTCAAGAAGATCTGACACCCTTTTCTGATTCCTGAATACATGCAGGCAAAAGACTAATACACATAATATAAAAACAAATGAAACTTTTTAAAAAGGAAAAACATTAAGGACCAACGGTCTGATAAACACAAATATAAAAATACTCAACAACACTATTGCAAATTGAATTCACTAGTAAATAAAATAAATCATGCATCATGGCAAAGGTGGCTTCATTGCAGAGATGACTTACCATTTACATATGTTGAAACATGATGTAAATGTAATACATCACATAAATGGACTCAAATACAGAAGGCACATGATTATCTCAATAGTCATAGAAAAGACTTTTGACAAAAATCCAATAACCTTGCATGATCAAAGTTATGGAGAGACTAGGGATAGAAGGAGCACACTTCAACGGAATAAAGATTACATGTGACAAACCTATAGATACTATCATAGTAAATGAACAAACATCAAAGCATTTACATTGAGCTGTCCACTCTCTCAACTCCTATGCAATACAGTGTTTGAAGTCTTAGCTGAAGCAATGAGAAAAGAGAAGGAAATAAAAACAATGCATACAAGAAGAGAAGTCACGTTATCCCTATCGGTATATATGATTCCATACATCATAAGAGTCCTGAGAGGTTCCACTGAGAAACTGTTATAGCCAATAAACACTTTCAACAAAATGGGAGTGTACAAAATGAACACCAAGAAATCAGTGGCCTTCCTGTGTACCAGTGACAAACACATTGAGAAAGAAATCAGAGAATCAAGCCTACTAAATACACACGCACATGCACACACAAAGATTATACCTAAATAAGGAACAAAAGACCTGTACTACAGAAACTTTTAGACACTGAAGAAAGAAATGAAGGAATCTCATGAAACTGAAAAGCTTCTACACAGCAAAGAAAACTGCAAGTGCAGAGGCTGCCCACAAAATGGGAGAAAATCTTTTCCCATTATATATTTGACAGAGGATCAGTGCCTAACATATACAAAGAACTCAAAATACTAAACAACAAAAAACACCAACCCATTTAAAAACAGTGGGCTGCAAAACTAAAGAGAATCCTCAAAAAAATAAAAATAAAATAGGAACGGCTAGGAAGCACATTAAAAATGAGTAGGTAAAGGGCCTTGCTACCAGGCATGACAAGCTGAATTGAGTTTACTGGAAGTGACATGGTAGAAGAAGAGAACCAACTCCCAACTCCCACAGGCTGTCCTCTGATCTCCTTAACATGTGCTGTAACATTTATATCCACACATACATGCACACACGCGTGCGCGCGCACACAAACACATACACAACAATGGAATTAGCAAAAAGGCTACACGCACATGGAAACTGAACAACTTGCTGCTCAATGACAGCTGGGTTAAGAAAAAAAATATAAAAAAAGAAATTAAAGACTTCCTAGAATTCAATGAAAATGAAGGTACAACATGCCCCAATTTATGGGACACAATGAAAGCAGTGCTCACAGGAAAATAAAATGTATTGAAAAAATTTAAATTAAAAAATGTTAGCCATGGGCTAGAGAGATGGCTCAGAGGTTAAGAGCACTGGCTGCTCTTCCAAAGGTCCTGAGTTCAATTCCCAGCAACCACATGGTGGCTCAGAACCATCTATAATGAGATCTTGTGTCCTCTTTTGGCATACAGGCACACATGCAAACAGAACAATGTAATAATAATAATAAATAAATAAATAAATCTTTTTTAAAAAAGCTTAGCTAACAACAGAATGCAAATTAAAACTACTTTAAGAGTCCACCTCACCCAAGTCAGAATGGTCATTCTCAAACACCAATGGCAACAGATCCTGGCATGGGTTTGGGAGAAAGGAGACCATTATACTCGGCTAGTGTGAATGCAAACTGGCACAGCCATTTCGAAAATCTGAAGATTTTCAAACTAGAAGTAAAACTACCAGCTGCACCACTTCTAGACATAAATGCAAAGGACTCCAAATAGCGTTCCAGAGATACTTGCTCACCTATGTCCACTACTTCTTTATTCACAATAGCTCGAAATGGAATCAACTCGGATGTCCCTCAGCAAACAAACAGATAAACAAAAATATGGCACATAGTTATAGTGTAATTTTATTCACCTATTAAGAGAAAAGAGTCTGTGAAATTTGCAGGTGAATGAATGGAAATGAAAAAAGAATTATATAGAGTGAGGTAACCGATGCCCGGAAAGGTAAATGCTGTATCTTCTTTCTCTCTCTTACATTAATCCTGGACCTTTAGTCTTGAGAATTCAGCTTGGAGCACTGGGATTAGGTAGGAATGCTATAAAGCTGAGGAATAAGAGTAGTAAAAAGAAAATAAATGTAGGGTATAGGGTGGAGAGGCTTATTTTATATTTTAAAGACAGAAAAAAACGTATTTTCAGTTTCATGTTATAATAAGTCTTTATATATTTGGTTGATTGAACTTAAGGGAACCATATTTTATATAGCACAGTTTTTTTATGTGAATTATGACCAAACTAACAAAAATGGTTGGGGGGCACATATTTGGAAAAACAGCAAATTATTTCATTCTGAACATGTTGAAGACTGTTTTCTTCAGTTCTTTTGCAGATAATTTTTGGTAGTATGTAAAAATTTAGAGGATTTTTATTTGCTGATTTTAAATTTTAAAACTTTATTTTATTCTTGTATTTTTTATTTATTTGTATATTCTTTTCAACAATTTGGATGGGCTTTAGCATTTTTATTTTACATGTACAATTTTGCCATCCCAGCAGAAGTAAGGTTGCTTTTGAAATTTTATGTGGATGTCCTTTGACTTCCTTGCCCAACTAGGACTTCTTAAGACTCAGTTGAATATAAACATAGAATGAGGCACCTTGCTTATTCCTGACAACAAAGGAAACATTTTCAAGGTTTCAAAAGTGAATAGGCTGCTTGTTAAGGTCTTGATATATTTGTATTTATCCAGATATTGCTGGTATATCTAATACTGAATATGTTAAATATAAAAATATTGAATTTTGTAATGTGCATCTATTTTGACAATTATATTTTTATAATTTACTTCATGCTATATGTGCCGTATGTTACATTTATGACCTACATATACAGAGTCTGCCTTGGTTCTCAGATATACACCCTGCTTGATCATAACACATGAGTCTTTCCATGAGTTCAGTTTGCTAATAAGCCAAAGATTTGGTCATCTGATGACTACAGATGTTGGCCTGAAATATTTTCTTCTTGTCTGTCTATATACTGTAGTTATGCTGACCTCACAAAATGTTATTTAGAAGTGCTCATTGCTCTTCAAATTTTTGAAAAGTTTGAGAGTGATTGATATTAATTTTTAGGTTTTTAGTCACTGATAGAATTCTATCATGGAAACATCTGGTCCTTAGCTCTTCTTAGTTAAGATGGAGAAGGATAAATAAGGTACAAATAACACCAAGGCTGTTTGCTAAAGTCTCAAAGAATCATATTAGTTTATATTTAAGTGAAATAATACATGCATGCAAACACAGACAAACAATAAAGCAAAAAGGCCATCATTTTAAGAATGGGATGAGCCATAGGAAGGGCTATAAGATGGGTACTTGGGAGTGAGTAGAGGAGAAGAAGGAAGAGAGAAAGTGATACAGCTCTATTTTCATTAAAATGGGTTAAAAAGTAAATATCTCCTAGGAAATTTTTATATGACTCCAACTAAGCTAGCAACAGGAAAAAATAACTAAGTGAAACCATATCAAATGTTAAACACTCTTCACAGCTGAAGAGATAAACAAAAGTCAGCCTATGGAATGTGAAAACATTTCAAATTATAATACAGAGGAAGTTTACATAACTGAGTTTTAACAAAAGAACACAAACTGAATATAAACAAGTTTAATAACATTTTTACAAAGAAGATATTAATATGGGCAGCATATATATGAAATATATATCATCACAATTCACCAGGGAAACTCATATATCAAAACAGAAATGAAATATCACAGCATACATTTTCGTATTGCTAGCATCAAAAAATAAGATAAGTATTAGCTGAAGGGCGCATGCATTGTGCAACCATGTCAATAAAGACTTGTGTTGATAAACTCTGTGTACCCTTTCTCATCATAATCTGCAATGTCCCAGGGACTGACCTAGCTGGGGCATCAAAGGAATGAGAAAGGGACAAATTCATATACAGAAAAGCTAGGACTGGGTGGTCTGTGCTCTCTGATGGAGAAGCAGCAGCACCTCAGAAGCTTAGCATGTTTATTGGATACAGTTGAACAAGGAAGTGTGATTCTTGTTTACAGTGGAATAAGCATGCAGGTTTACCTAACCTTGGTAGGCACAGTCTCTGTAGGAGAGCTATCTTCAGACTATAAACAAGATAAAGGGCAGCCATGGTGGGCATTTTCTGAACATACAACATTCACACTCAAACAAGAAGAATGTTGTATAGTCCCTCTTAGCCCCACCCAGGGAGAGAAATTCAAGAAGCGGGGAAAAAGGATTAGAATGATGAAGGTATATCAAGAAAAAATACCAGATAAAGAGAATAGAAAAAAAGACATATGGAAATCTACTTTCTTATAACCAATATTAGAAATAAAAAACCCTCGGTGCTAGGCATGGACTACCTCCCTATGACTAGTCAGGGAAGCCCCAGATGTCTCCCAAATAATACAGACTATTGTCATTTGTGGTGGTTTGAATATGGATGGTTTCCATAAGCTCATATATTTGAATACTTAATTATCAGCAATTGGCACTATTTGAGAAGGATTAGAACAGTGGTTCTCAACCCCTTTGGGGCTTGAACTACCCTTTCACAGAGGTCACCTAAGACCACAGAAAACATACATATTTATATTACAATTCATAACAGTAGCAAATGCAGTTATGAAATAGCAATGAAAATAATTTTATGATTAGGGGTCACCACAACATGAGAAACTGCATTAAAGGTCACAGCATTAGGAAGGTTGAGAACCGCTGAATTAGAATAATTAGCTGGTATGGCCTCATCGCAGGAGACGTGGCCTTGTTGGAAAAAGTGGGTCACTGGGGGTAGGGCTTGAGGTTTCCAAAATCTATGCCAGGCCCAGGTTCTCTCTTTTTCTGGCTGTGGATCACAACATAACTCTCAGCTACTGCTCCAGCACCATGAGTGCCGCCATTCTCCCAATTTGCCCCCACCATAATGATAATAGACCAACCCTTTGAAACTTCAAGCAGTCAATTGCTTTCTCTTGTAAGAGTTGCCTTGGTAATGGTGTCTCTTCACAGCAGTAAACAATGACTAAGACACTGTTGCTGCTGGTTGCAAAAGCCACCACCCATTTTGATTCCAGGACATACAAAAATAAATCCCAACCCGATCAGGAAGCTCCCATCTGCTGTTAGGCTTTCCCAGCACTGGAAGATACTATAAAGGTGACTGGGGTTGTAAGTCAACAATGGTCTTACCCAGATCTAGACCCTGCAGCCTGAAATACCAACCTGCCAGGCAGTATGTGCCCATTGCTGCAATAATATCTTGGCTGCTATGAATGTTTCCTGATTAGATTTAGGGTCTGATTTGCAGAAAGGAACTCATACTTGGTACTAAAAACCTGGTCAAAGCCCATGAATGGGGATATTATAGACCCTAGAGGAAAATTTATGACTTTTGCTTTGCTAAATGGTCATGTTGTCAAAGTTCCACATAAATATTTATATTTCTACCCATAGGTCTTGCTACTCTCAGCCTTTCACCACAAAATCTTCCTGCTGTGGGTAGTGGTTAACAGATATTATAGTGGGTCAAAGTGCTCATATAAGTGGCTGTAAATGCTCACCCCTAAATGGGAATCTATGTCAGCTCCACATATACAGCACTCAAGGCCCAAAGAAGAGGGGACAGGAAGAAAGGCTCTAAGCGGCAGAGAGTGGAGAGGAGTTTTGTAAAAGACTGTCTTCTGCACATGACAAGATCATTGCACTCACTGAACTCACAGAAACTATGATGACTTGCACAATCTCAATCCATTCAAAATTCCAGCATGGATAGGTAAGGTTCATGAGACTCCATCTCTAGATGAGGAGCTGTAGAGATGACTACTAAGGAAAGGAGAATTATATCTCTTTGGGGTGTGAACACTGGTAGATTCCCCATGCTGCAGTGGCTATTTCCATGCTTATATTCATATATGGTGGGCTAATTTGACACTGTGGTTTATGAAACAATAAGAGGACATAGGACAAGAATATCTGTTAGGCTTGTCCAGGATTGAAAAGGGAGAGAAGGCGTAGAAATGATCACAACTCATTGTATACATGCAAAAGGGTAAATTTCTAAAATATCAGTTCATAAATTGGTAAACTATTTCTCATTTAATTTCCTGAGATCTTATCTCGTCTATGTATTCCTTGTTCTTGATATATAAAAGAAGGTTTCATCTGAGAATCTCTAGGGTTCTCTTTCTTCTCTGTTATTGTGTTACTCTATAAACTACAAAAAAGCAGCTTCCTATGACATATAAAGTTGTAAGGGACAATAACAGCTGCTAAAACGAAATTATTACCCTTCCAAAAGCGAGTTCTAAGTGAGCTGAGTGGTAGAGAATTTGAGTGACTATCTTCAAAACACCACAGGGTTCTCCACAGCCTGTGAGAGCTTGAATGCTTTCTTCCAGCCAGAGTCTACTGTTTTCAGGTCCCTTCTGAAGCTTCTCAGTGCTTGCCATGAAGCTTGGGAACAGATACTTCCAAATGTGCTTAATAAGGTCTTCACAATAATCCTTGATGACTGAATCAGGATTTGAAACCAGATCCTTATGCTGCATTTTCATTTGATACATGACCACCAAAACCAAAAGAATACTCAGACATAATGCCTGCTTATAGTGCATCTTGTCTCTAAGACTATCCAGCCCTTTGTTGATTTACTCAGGAGACATCTACAATGAGTCTGATGCCTTTGCTCATTCTTGAATAAAACCAAGTTTCTAATTAATTCTGAGTCCATACTTTTACAAGTTTAGTCTGATTTCTTTTTGTCTAAATGGAGAGAATTTCTCTGTCACTTTCCTGTTTCCTTATATAAACTTTTTAAAAGCTTATTCTAGTTGATTTAGAATTTCTGTAACCAGAAGAGCTTAGTCCTACAACCTTGGAAACTTCCCCATGTACTTGTTCTTCCAGGGTATCCATAAATGTGTTTAATTAATTAAAAAGACCAGAAAAATCCCTGTTTGTGGGCTCTGTTTGCATATCTGTGGCAGCATCAGGCTGACATATTCTTCCTCGCCCCTCTATAATACCTATGTATGGCAAAATACTTCTTTTAAACCATGATGACACTATTTGGAATAGCTTTCTTGTAAAACTTTCTAACTAGCTCTTTAAAAGTCTAAACAAATGATATTTGGGTTGTCTTCCTGGTTCTTATTTATTTATCCTTTCAAATAGCTCCAGCATATTATAGAAAACAGAATGCTTTTCTGCATTCATTATACCAAGTGTCCTGTGATCCTACAGCTTTTGTGATCCATCAGTATGATTCAGATTCAACAGTCCACAGATTATAGGACCTCCTCAGAAGGCTTCAGGAGAAGGCAAGCAAGAGTAGACAGAATTCACCAACAGCAAAAAGTAGTGGAATAGCTTGTTTACACACTTGGACATTCTCTTGAGTTTCTTCAGAAACATGTGACGAATGTCATAAAGTTTCAGCAATTTACTTATATCCACAATTTCAATGAGGCAGAACATCCTGTTCTCTTACAACCATTTGATCTAATACTACATATCTCACCTCTTTGCTTCAAAAGACATGAGGACAGTAGAGATTTCTGCATTTCAACAAAGACCAAAGCGAAGCATTCATTGAGTCTCCAGATCTTCTTTCTTCCCGTGAGTACCCTGATCAAGCAGGTCCATTGATTTTCCAGTTGACCTTCTGCCTTTCATGGATAAAACAGCTTTTATTTCTGGATTTCAGGCCTTTTGTGCTGTTTCTTGAATTCCTTTATAGCCAGAGTAGCTTCTTATTTACACCTGACCTGTCACACTTGGGGGCCTTCCCTTTCTCACTTGAACAGTCTTTTGCCCACTTTTCCCATGACTTTGGCTTCTTTTACTTTATAAAATGGATGCAAAAGTTTTCCTGTGAGCTCCTAATCTTTGATATGTGACATATTTTTCTGCCCTTCCATGAACATATTCAAAGCATTTCCAGATATCCTACAAGGTACAGACTTTGTTAAATGTTACTTTCAATTTTAACTTAAAGCACACATTAGTTGGACCATGGTCTCATTCTCGAAAATAAAGTGATAATCTGATGGGACATTTTTGTTTTTGTTCCTGTTCAGAAGGTTGAATGTAACTGAGTTGTGAGCACTATTACGATATTCATGGGGTATTTTCTGTATTGACCTCTGTCTGATCTTAGGATCAAATCCAAATAATTCCATTATTTTCCAAATTCTATAACTACTCACTTTATGAAACAGGTACCTGTGGGAGAATTTTTGGTTGTATGTATTTGTCCAATTTTCTAATGTTCTTAATATAATTTTACATCTTTAACTTATTCAGATAGACCAAGAGACTGAGATCTAAGAGATCTTGAAAGCTTCGAAAATCAGGCAAAGTGATGCACACAGATGAGTGTGTGCACTTTGCAGAGAAAGGATACCATGGCTTGATTCAGCTGCTCAAATAAGGTGTGGTAAAAACAAACAAACAAACAAACAAACAAAAAAAAACAGCTGAAATGCCCTTGGTCTGCACGGTCACCAAGTAAAACATAGTATTCCTCAGCATGAATGTCTCATCCACACAGAAACTATTATCCCATCATTATTTTCTGCATTTCTCAGTTTTTATTACATGTATTCTGTTTCCATAACTTCTCTGTGGAAAAAAAAATGTTTTAATCCCATCCTTTTCTCTCTCACTGAAATGTCTTTAGATTCCCTAAGCCATAAGTAGAAGGGTTTTTTTTAGTTTTTATTAGTTTATTCATATTACAGAGGCAGGAGGAAGAGCCTTGCTTGCTATTCTTTTTATGATTCTACGGTTTAAGTCGTCAGTCTGCAGATAAGTACTGAAACCTTTACTTCTAACAAAACTGTACATTTTCTGTCATCACTAGAGCATCTTCAAACCACTGCATTCCTTTCTCTCCCTTCTCCCTCCACAGCCCATCACCATAGCTCTAGAAAGGTCTGGATCAAATTGAGTCCCATGCTTCCTCTGCACTTATCAACTTTCTCCCAATTTTTAGGTTAAACCCTAAGCTGCCACTTAACAGAGTCACTAAACACTGAACTCATTTTCTGGCCCCCCACATTAACACAACACCTCAATGCACCATTATATTTGCTGAACAAACCTCAGATTCTTTTGCAATCTACACAGTAACACCATTATAAGTCTTGTTCCCTAATCCTCCCCCCATTTCTTTGAACTAGGGCTGAACTTAACTAATTTGACTCCTACAATGGAAACAATAATGACATAGTGGAGAAAAAAAAGAATGATTTTCCCCTCTTTCAAGATTTTATGAGATGCATTTTAACCAATTGCCAAATGTACACATTAATATTAACCACATTTAAAAAGACAAAAAGAAATACAATGTGTAGTTCAAAACTCTAGCAAGAAAGAAAATAAGTTTATTTTCTAGTTCAGAATGCTCGATTTTGAAACATTCTCCATCCTCTTCCAAACGAAACAGCACAAGAGCACAGCTAATGCTGCTTCAGCCTCTATCACAAATCGCCAGAAGATGTCGTCCAGTAAATGCTCAGTGTTGTTCATGGTAGAAATGCAAACAGTTTCGTAGGCCATTTTTCAGACAGCTTTTTAGTAGCTTTTCTGAGAGTGGAAACCTGCTTCCTAAGTAATATTCCAATGACATCAAGGCATGAGCTATCCCTACCGAAAGCCTAGAAGTCCTTCCTGAACTTAAAAGAGGTCGGGGAGAGAGAAGAGACAGTCTCTGACATGAACTCAGTTGCCTTCTCCCTGGTGGGGCAACCTAGCTAGCCCACAAAGGAAGAGGATCCAGGCAATTCTGATGGGTCCTGATAGGCTAGGGTCAGACAGTAGGGGAGGAGGACTTCCCCTCTCAGTGGACTAGGGAAGAGGGTAGGGGAGAAAGAGGGAGTGATGGTGAGACCAGGAAGAGAAGAGGGAGGGCACTACAGCCTGGATACAAAGTGAATAAATTGATAATAATAATAATAATAATAATAATAATAATAATAATAATAATGGTGTGGAACATCCCAACACATTAAAAACAATAAAATACTGCAACCAGGAATTTATGCTACAAAAATCCAACCAGGATATGGCAGTTAGCATTTCACATTGAGTTTCTCTTTAAAGTCAATCATAAGATAGTTATCGGGGTCATGGGCTAGCCTATGGTGCATTACTGACAACCCTATGGGCTAGCCTATGCTGTCCTGTGCTGACAATTCAAACAGTGCTGCTATATTGAACTGGATCACCATTTTAAACACAGAGGTGAATTTTTTACTGAGGATTTCAATGTGGTTGTAAGGAGACATTCCCTCTCCCTGCTGTCATTCTAGGATTTATTTGCTCCCCACCATTCCACAACTGTGCTACTCTGTTCCTACCGACACCCTTTCTCCTCGTGGGTGTCTTTGCCAAGCAGAGGAAAAGGGTTACTTCAGCTGGAGATACACTATTAGAACCAGGGCTCCTGCCTCAGTTGTTGGGCTTATAACAGCTGAAATATCCAAGTAAGCACAGGTCTACAGATGCAAGAATGGGTGCACGAAAGGCCTGAACAGCTGCTGCTGAGTAACTGAGCACATAGCATTTATACTAAGCACACACCGTGCCACAGACAGTCGGTGCACTGAAGTGCCAACTCAGCACCACAACTCTTGAGACAGGTAGTGTTTTCATCTATTAAACAAATGAAGATCTGCAAAATCAAGCAGTGCTTCCAGGGGCCTGTTCCAAGCTGAACAGCACATCTACATATGATACTGTTCCTGACAGCCCTGTGCCTTAGAAGTGACAATTAAAAAGAAAAGGTTGGGGAAAATTCAACAGTAAAGAGGTTGGACAACTAAAACCCTATCATTGCACATGTAAACGTTTTGATTGTGGCATTTTAGAAATGTTTTCAATGGGTTAAGTTCTGCTTTCAGAATATATGAAAAGCATTTTACACAAAATACTGTAAACTTAATTCTTCTCCCAGTGATCAAGATCAATTCCTAATAAACAACATGAGAGGGCTCTCACACTTTGAAGACAACATCCCGACTGCCTTTCCAACAAAAGGCACTAACTGGCATTTAAGCTAAAGTTAGAGTATTTTCATGTAAATAAGAGTATGTTTCTTGGCTGAAATTAATTAGAGTAAACATTTTCGTTCATTTAGCAATGCATGTTACAAATCAGGTGCCCCTCCCTCCAGAAGAGGAAATACACATGCTCAGGAAACACAGACATACACACACCTGTTACTTTACTCCTTTTTCTGCTACATTTGTTGCAACAGATGAAAACCCACATCAGACTAAGAGGAAGAATTGGGCAAGCAGCTGATTTATTTCAAGAAACTAACTCTTCTCAGGCTGGGCTTTTCTAAGCATGGTCTTTAATCTGCCCAACCATCTTTCCTAACATGCAGACCTGACCAGCTGTTAACAGGGCCTTTCATAAGCACCTGATACATCTCTCCAAGTGTATAATCTCCCTCAGGATGTTACTGTACCTGCAAATGTGCTTACATTCATTCCATGGCTGAAGCCAACTCCCTACAAGATTATAGCTGGACTTTTTTTTTTCCTGAGCAGACTTAATCTTCTTTATAAAACTACCCTAGAGACATTCCAAGAACTCAGAAAGGCTGGCACTTCCGCCAGCCTTCACATCCAAGGCTGACGCTAATTCCACAGCCTTCATTCCACCCTGCTCTCAATAACTTCCACAGAGATCAAGGATGTGTGTTAGTGTGTGCTACTGTAATCAGAAACCCAGGATGGTGCTCTCTTAGTGAGCTAGTCAAAGAATTGGCAGCATAGCCCATGCTAAGGTTATATCATGTCAGACCAACTCCTGCAATGGGGCCGGGGGGAAAGACAGTGAACAGGAGTGCGAATTCAACAACAAAATGAAAATCGTTTCCAGGAATCGCTCCCAATACTTTGAACCAAAGAAGAAAGGTAATTTTACCTTAAATAATCAGTGTGTGTATCAGTAGCCCTGGGGGTGGGATGGAAATCAGCTAATAATAAGATCTTGGTTGGAAATTCTTCCAAAGCCCAACTTAAAAAAAAAAAAAAAAAAGTGATCCCCGTTACCAGGCTACAATAGTGACATCTAGTGGACTCGTACTAGAATGACAAAAGGGGGATTCAAATACACATTTCAACAAGTCTTCCCAAAGCTTAACACCAGTGAACACAAGTGAACCAGAAGCCTGTCACATCTAACAGACGTGTAGACGATACACATGCTGCCGCTCCTAGACCTGTCATGGACGCCAGGTCCCAAGAGATCTCACCTCTGTTCCTGCCCTCAGAAGAGAAGAAAGTCAAGGGCTCTGCCAGCGCTGCTACTCGCTCAGCCCACTCAGCAGCATATTTACTGCCCCCTGTCTGTTCAGGCCCCAACACATACTCACTTCATCATTCAATATAGTATGTGCTCCCCTTCATTGTCAACACCCCTCGTGGGATTTTGTTTTACAATGCTGGGGATGGAACTCCAGGTGGTGGACACAGAGCCAAGCATGCTGCCACTGAGCTACGTTATACATTAGTCAGTCTGTCCTTGCTTCCGAACTCAGCTCTCCTCTCACACCCTAGTTAATTTGTTCTTGAACAGCGATCCACCAGGGTAGGCAGTACTGCTGAGCAAACCTACCCAGAATTCCAACGCAATTTTCTGGGGTTAGCTCTGAGAACAGAACAGGATTCATAACTACAGCGAGTCCAATGGCTGCCCAAATCCAGACATGTATGGTTTAAAGAGCCCTCACCTCTAACAAAATTACCAGCCCAGTTTCTTAACACTGAATTAACCCCTCCTCCACAAAGGAGTCCTGCAGCCCACACAGGACTCCTCCTATCAAAGCCTCCCTCTGCTCTAGAGTAGGCTCTTCACTTTGCCCCTAGCTAAACCAGACTACAACCCACAACTAATTTCCAACAAGGAAGGAGAGCAGTCTCTCATCTCTAAAACATGCAACCATGCACAAAACCCCCTTTCCAGTCTCATCTTATATTATGGTACAAAATGACTGACCTGGACAAATAATCCTTTTCAAGTAGTAGAACCTCTATTTCAAACTTACATAAGTTAAAATATTCTAACCCTTTGACATGTATTGCTCAAAGACAGTGTTCTCATTAAATTGATGGAGAGAGATAGAACTGTTTTGCTACAATCTGACCTAATTACTATTCTAATACAATTATAGCATATGCAATCAATAGATTTATTCAGAAGATGTAAAACCTGACTTCCTGAAGGAAATTTGCTTTTAAGAAATAATTAAGGATCCCTGTAATGAATAAACAACTGAAATGTTTACGCCTCTTCAACTGCTCTCGGCAGCATTGAGGGGGAAATTATGACGAGAAAAAAATGCCACATGATTCTTTCTCTATGGTGACATTAAGATAGAAAATGAAACTAAACATTTAAGAATGTATCATCTGCCAAAGGTCAAATAGACTCAAGTCCTCCTACCCAAGTTAGAGGTCCGGGTGTAGCATAATTGTGACTGTAACCAAATTACTTAAACTCATTTCCTGTTTCCTTGTTGAAAACTAAGAAATATTATAAGTATTAATATAAATATCAATATTATTTAAATGGCTGTATTATGACTAAATAAATATGTGGAAAGCATTAATAATGAGCATAGTAATCACTTGTTAACATCAACTCTCATTGTTGTGATGATTCTTACTAACTTGTTACTGATTGTGATGGCTATTTAAACTCTCTTTATTGAAAATGACACTTGCTTCTTTTTGAGAGTCTTTATCAAGTTTGTTGGCATAAGAAATACATAATCCTATCATCTCTTCACATGTCTTCAGAATGCAAGAAAAGCAGTGACATTCTAAACTCCCTACAAATGTTTCCTAGTTCACTGCCTTTCCTTGTGCCTGCTACTACTTTGCCCCTCAGTGAAGCACATTTAAAATGTAGTGGGTGTTAATTGAAGGCAATCGTGATTTACAAATATCAAAATAGTTTTCTAAGCATCACAATACAATAGACTTGAGCATCAAAATTATCTGAAGTTCGAGAATTTTGTTTTTAAACCAGAGAATGCTAAGCCTTCTCAAGGAGAAGCAGAGCGGCAGCTCTTCTGCCAGGGACTGGCACATCTTCCCCAATTTTATCTGCCTCTTGGATGCCCAGTGACCTATTTTCTTAGAATTGTGGCAAAGTTCTTGCCAATTTATTTCAAAGTAACCAGGGCCTTCAAAAAAGGATTCTTTTTGTTTTAACAAGAATCTCAATTTTATGAGAACTGAGGCATTCAGAAGCTTTGAAATAAATATGTAATACCTGGCCCAACCTTTAAGAAGAAAGGAGAGACATCGAAAAATTAGTATTTTATTACAATTTATTCACTTTGTATCCCAAAATTTATCACTTTGTATCTGTAGCCCCCTCCCTCATCTCTTTCTGGTCCCAACTTCCCTTCCTCTTCCCCCCACCCCATCACCACATCCCTCCACTGAAGGTCCTCCCCTACTATTTGCCCCCAGCCTATCAAGTCTCATCAGGACTGTCTGGATCCTCTTTCTCTGTGGCCTACTAGGGCCACCCTGCCAGAGGGAGGTGATCAAAGAGCAGGCAACCAAGTTCATGTCAGAGACTGCCCCTGCTCCCATTACTAGGGAAACCCAGGGACACTGAGCTGCCCATGGGCTACATCTGAGCAATGGTTCTAGGTCCTCTCCATATATGGTCCTTGGTTGATTCATCAGTCTCTGCAGGACCCCCTGGGTCCAGGTTTTTGCCTTTGTTGGGCTCCTTGTAGAGCTCCTGTACCCTCCAGGAGCTCTGTCTCCCCCTTCTTCCATAAGATTCCCTGCACTCTGCCCAAAGTCTGGCACATCTGCTTTAATACCCTGCTGGGTAGAGCCTTTCAGATGTCTTCTGTGGAAGGATCCTGTCCTGCTCCCTGTTTGCTCCTACTTTCAATATCTATCCTGTTTGTCCTCCTGAATGATGATTAAGCCTCTTCCCTAGTGTCCTTCTTGGTGTTTAGCTTATTTCGAACTTTAGGATTTAGCATGTTTGTCCTATATTATATGGCCCTTTAATTTACCAAAAAATAATCTTTAAGTCCTAAATTATACTGTTCATTAATTTGAATTTTGCAGATATTTCTGTACTACAATCTGAGAACTAAGGATATACCTCAGTGGACAGCACACATTCTACAACCCATATAGCTCAGTGGTATAGCACACACTCCGTGCACATGAGGTCCTTGAGTCAACTCCCAACATAAAAAAACCAAAATTAAATTAAATACAGGCTAATATATTTGCCATAATCCAGTAACCCATACGTTGTTTTGGGGGGGGGGTTCGTTGTTGTTTTTATTTTTTGAGACAGTGTTTCATTGTGTAGCTTGCTGTCCTGGGATTAGATCTACAGACCAAACTTCTCTAGAATCCACAGAGATCCACCTGCCTCTGACCCCTAAGTGCTGGGATTAAAGGCGGCACCACCGCCTGCCTCAGACTTTTTTTTTAGGTTAAAAAAATGCTTTCTTTTGGCTTACATTTCCAGAGGAATAGAGTCTGTCATATCAAGGGCAGCATGGAACGGCAATGGGAACAAGAAGTTAACTGTTCATGTTTCATCTGCTCACAGAAAGCAGAAGGATATACCCCTTTGGTGGCAAGGCTACAAACCACCGAAGTCCACTCCCAGGGACATACTTCCTCCAGCAGGGATCCACTTCCAAAAGGTCCCTTAGTCTCCTCCAACATCAGAACAAACAGAGGACAGGGATGCCAATACATGATCCTATGAGAGGCATATCTCATTCCAACAAGAACAGGCTTACGGTACTATTCATGTGGGTTTTTATACCAAATAAATAAGAGAGGGAACATTTGCAAGAAATGTTATTAATACAAAGAAGTGTGGGCTTGGTGGCCATCAAAATATTTAAAGGTGGTATAAGCCATTAGATTTTTCAGAACTTCAGGCTGCGGAGTGACTATCATAGAAGAACAGAAGTATCATGTATTTTACTATGATCCTAACAGAAGCAATGTGGACATACAAGTGTTACTCCTTTCATCCATTAATTTCTTTTTACTTTGTTGTTTGTTGATGCTTTTGCCTTATTTTTAATAATGTAATATTTTAATAATTATGAAATAGAATATGTATGTAACACAGTTTGTATTTCTCCAATCTTTTATGTATATATGTGTTTCTTTGAGTGTACGCCAAATGCCTGTGGATGCCTGAGGATGTGTTACTGCTGGGCACTGTTTCAATAATACAATTTCTAAAAAAGTTCCAGGACATGTTTTTGAAATAGAAAACACACACATACACACATATATCATGTTGTCATCATTCTTTAAATAATTTAAAATGAATTAAACTACAATTTTCATGAAAGTTAAAATTTCACCCATGCATCATTATTTATTTTCCCCCTAAGTTCTCATGGATATTTTCTTAGACACTATTTCAGACTTTCACAGAAACTATTCGCAAAGTTATAATGACAACTCACCTACAACAACAGCTATAGGAGTTACCTTTTACTGAGAATTTATTTAGTTCCTCCAGGTCTAACTCCAAACCTCAACCCTTCTGGATTGTGCCTGCTATACTGTCTCTGAGTTCCTGCTGCTTGCAAAACTAAACTGGTGTCTCCTCCACACAGAGCTAGAGAAACTGTTATTTACTTGACTTGTCAATGGCCATATAGAAGCAATGAATTGAAAGTATAGTACAGGGAAACTTATACTATTCCATACCTCAGAGGTCAGATATAGACAAAGGACTTCTAGACAAAGGACTCGTACTATGTTTTGTGCCTTCTGGAATCATAATAAACATGTTATCTTTCAAACACATGATGAATAAGAAAGAATTATTCTCTAATAAAGAAACAAATGATGCATTTACAAATGCAGCCTCTGAAAGACTCTACCCAGTAGGGTATTGAAGTAGATGCTGAGACTCATAGCCAAACTTTGGGCAGAGTGCAGGGAATCTTATGAAAGAAGGGGAAGATAGAAAGCCCTAGAGGGGACAGGAGCTCCACAAGAAGAGCAACATAACAAAAATATCTGGGCACAGGGGTCTTTTCTGAGACTGATACTCCAACCAAGAATCATGCATGGAGATAACCTAAAACCCTTGCTCAGATGTAGCCCATGGCAGCTCCAAGTGGGTTCCCTAGTAAGGGGAACAGGGGCTGTCTCTGACATGGACTCAGTGGCTGGCTCTTTCATCACCTCCCCCTGAGGGGGGAGCAGCCTTATCAGGCCACAGAGGAAGACATTGCAGACAGTCCTGATGAGACCTGATAGGCTAGGGTCAGATGGAAGGGGAGGAGGACCTCCCCTATCAGTGGACTAGGGGAGGGTCAAGGGATGAGAAGAGAGAGGGAGGGTGGGATTGGGAGGGCATGAGGGAGGGGCCTACAGCTGGGATACAAAGTGAATAAATTGTAATTAATAAAAAATAAATTAATAAAAAATAAGGAAGGAAACAAATACCTATGTTACATTGTACCTAGCAGTGAAGGAACCTCTAGGTTGCATATAGTGGGACAATAAATAAATTTTGAAATTTTAAAGCCATGATTCTAATCTAGGCTAGAATACTCTAGCACTCTCTTGCTCTCTCTCTCTATATCTATCTATTTGGTTTTTCAAGACAGGGTCTCTGTGTAGCTCTGGCTGGCCTAGAACTTGTTCTATAAGCCAGGTTGCCCTGGAACTCAGAGATCCACCTGCCTCTGACTCCCAAGTGTTGGGATTAAAGATGTGTGCCAGCATCACCCAGCTCTAGGTCTCCTTTTAATCAAAATAAAATGAAAATAAAGTTGGATATATTTAATATATATTATGTAGAGAGAAATACATAAATATGTATCCCAGTTACATTTGATGTGTTCAGTGGTCTCCAAAATAGCCATTACTACTTACTATCATTTCATCAACTCAGCTAAGCATGCAGTGTTGAATGCCTGTTCTGACTATATCTTCACACTTTACTGAATGCCCTCGTGTGATTCTGATTTAAAAACAAAACCACATATAAAAAGAGACAGATGTGTATTGTTTAAATTTTGACATTTAAAAGGATTTCTTAATGTGAGCTAAAAAATATAAAAATATTCTTAATGTTACCTAATCTGCATGGTTTAACGGCACTTGGACATTTTCTAAGGAATGATAACAAAGTGCTGCCTCTCTCCTCACACTTGGAATTTACTGCCTGTCTGAGTCTCTGCTTGGGCCAAATTAAACACGCCGCACGATGTCCCTCCCAGAAATAACAAGCGCAGCTTCCTGCGCTGCTCCAAACAGAGGTAAAGAGGACAGTGTTTCATTTAATCATCTAAGTATTGTTTTCTTCCATCTCTTGAGTTAGAAGCTACTTCAGGAAAAAAGTGTAGAAAAAAATTGTTACATGATTGATCCCGTCATTTAAAGAAAAGAAAACTCTCTTTCAAGATTCTTTCTTTGAAAGGCTCAAGGAGTGTGAAGGAAGCATGAAAGTCCACTGCCCTCACTGTTTCATGGCCGAACACCTGGGGTTCCCTAGGTTCATGTAATATTCAAGTTTTTTGTCTGTAGGGCATGAAAGCTATCCTAGAAGAGATGATGAGTTCACCACTTCCTTCCAGAAAATACTACTCAAACTCCTTGGAAAGGTTTTGTAACAGAAGAGGACAGAGAAGTGAAATGGTAATTAGAAAGAGACACGCCCACGAGCCCATTAGGTAGGAAGGGAGGTAGTCTCTGCTTTGGTTAGGCTGTTTTGTTTGGTTTTTACTTGGT
>CM053760.1:42223759-42243689 GCA_028658305.1 Pachyuromys duprasi
GCTGACTCTTTGACCCTCCCCCATACAAGCCAGGGAGTGACAGACTGGCTAGATCCCAGGGGAGGACTTTGCAGCCAGCCCTGAGGAGACAGGATAAGCTGGGGTTGGATGGAAGGGAAGGAGGTCCTCCCCTGTTGGTGGACTTGGAGGGGGCGGGGAAAAAGGAGATGAGGGAGGGAGTGGGAGGGTAGGAGGGAATAAATAAGGGGGCTACGCCTGGGATTCAAAGTACCTAACCTGTGATTGAGATAAAAATAAATAAATTTAAAAATAAATAAATAAATAAATAAATAAACAAAGATTTAAAAAGACAAAAAAAAAGAAAAGTATATCATTATGATTCTTTGAATTTTCTCAGTATCTGTTGTAATAGTTCCCCTTTCATCTCTGATGTTATTAATGTGGGTTCTCCCTTTTTTTCTTTTGGTTAATTTGGCTAAAGATTTGTCAATCCTGTTAATCTTTTCAAAGACCCAACTCTTCATATTATTGAATCTTTGTAACTTTTTCCATTTCTTTTAAATTAATCTTGGCTCTGATTTTGATGATCTCTTCCCATCCTTCCACTCTTTTTGTATGATATTTGTTATTATTTTCCAAGGCCTTCAGGTGCAGCATGAAGTTATTAATGGTATCTTTTTAGTGAACACTTAGTTTGATTCCATATCTTATTTACTGTGAATGACATAATAAATTTTATTTATGGACACATAAACTTTCCCAACAAAAAGTATTTTTTTTTAGTCTGTCCCCCAGAGCCACTTGAAAACAGAAAAAAAATTCCCTATATGCAGTGTTGCCAGCAGTGTCGGTTTATTGCGGAGTCTATTGTCTAGACAAGTTCCTGATACTCATGTGATTCTGAACTAAGAGCACAGGAGTGAATCTCTTGTAGCTAACGAGAAGTTCAATTTAATTTTCCTACAGATTTAAAATTTTTATGTGTACGAGTGTTTTGCTTACATGTGTTCATGTATGCCACTTGCAAGTTTCGGTGCCTTTGGAGGTGTGAAGAGGGCATCAGATACCCTGAGACAGGAGGTGTGGATGTTTGTTATCCACCGTTTGGTGCTAGGAACCAAACCCAGGTCCTCTGTGTGTACAACAGTGCTTTTAACTGCAGAGCCCTCTCCCTAGCCTAAGGAATCTGATTTGGAGTCTCACCTCTGCTCCGCTGAGTCAGAATCTTCATTCCACAAGATGTCCCCATGGTTTGTGTACAGATTGACATTTGAAAATTATCCAGCAATTCTAGGCTGTGCCACCTTCTCCTTACCCACCTTCCGGCTCTTGCCAGTGACTCAGTGTAGACTAGCATGTGTGTAAGGAGAGCGTCCACGGTAGAGGAGTTGGCCTAGCTGAGCTGAATTACTTAATGGTGAAACAGTATGATTTGAAATCTCCAAAATACAAGTAGAAAGTTGATATTCTGCATGAAAATGAGAAATTTGCTCAAATATTTTAGCACATCCCCGAGGTGTCTTTTTAGCCCAGGCATAACATGGATCTTACAGGCAGAGCAAAGCTTGAAGAAACCCTGATTCTGTTCAGAAGCCTGTGCAAGAATTGTGGAACTCCAGAGGATTGATGCAAAGACCATGTAAGAGAACGCTTTCTTATTGCTTTGTGAAAGGAAATCATAGAAGAATATTAGACGCCTGAGAAGTAGAGTGTGCCCTAATAGTGAGACTGTTATTAAAAGAAGCAGTTTTTGCATTGTGAAAAATATAGAGAACTGTTTAAGAAATTACATTTCCCCTTAAGACTCATTTCAGGTATATTGGCAAAAGGAGAGACTCAAAATGCCATATTACAATGCCAACATGTGAGGGTCAGTTAGCTTTTTTTGAGACTTAGTGTTTTAATCTGTAAAATGGAGAAGTTTTGGGAACAATATTTTTTACAGAATTTTTTAAATTCTAAAAATATGGGGACTTACTCATAAAAGTACTACTATTTAGAGGTAAATTAACCCATGATTATTTTATGTTCATAAACGCCGCCTTTAGGACTGTCTGAAATGGTCCTCAGGTTGAATGGAAGCATTTGTTCTGTAAGGAAGAAATGTTTTTCCTGTAGTTTCAGTCATTACACATCAGTGCACTTACTTTCCATTTGATTCTGGTAACAGTAAGATTAATAATGGGACTTCAGCAAGACTAAAATGTGAATTCTCTTGAGAATAGAGAAAAACCACATGCATACAAATGTGTTTAACACTGATCTTCACATTATTTATTTTGGCTAATTCTGTAAACTCATGTATAGATGTCTATTCAAGCACCTGTTCGAGAGACTATTAAGTAGTGACTTAATTTGCTTTTCATCATTTTTATTACTTTATTTTATCACTTTTACAAAATATAAACCATCCTTTCCTTAGTTTTTTATTGGACAGAGACAAAAATGGAACATTGGCTTTACTGCTTGTCTTTATATAACCAGAAAGAAATGAACTCCTGATTTCTACATTCCCTTTTTAACAAATTTGATGTTATGGAAATTTAAAATGCAAATACTAAAATAATGTTAAAATTACACAATGGACATATTTCACCACCAAGAACTTTGATGTGATGCTACTTTATACCAAAATGTGGGTAGACTAGTCCTTTCTAGTGGCGGCTTCTACTAGATTTCTAGATATGTACATCAGCTAAGGAACATGTGCTGTCCCTGAAAGAATTTTTTTCTGTGGGTGGGAACTTTCCTTCTAATGGTCTTTATATTTACAAAGTCCTCTAGCCACAATTTACAGACAAGAGCCCATCCATCCCTAAAAGTTTGGCTCAAACATTTCCTCATTCACATATTCTTCCTGATCTTGCCAAGTAGATGTGATATTTATCTCCTTTGAGTCCCCAAAGCACTGCATATATACCTCTTTAATGGCACTTAGATCATTTTGCCTTATGTTTTTGTTATTTGTGACCTTGACATTTTTCCTCCTAGACAGCTGTAGAGCAGGTCTGTGTCTTCTTTATTCTTGAAACAGTTGGAAGAGAATTCTCTTATTTCTTCCAGAAGATTTTTTCACAGAGAAACTAAAAATAAACCGGTCGGTAAATTTCCATATTTTAGTTTTCTGATAATAAAAATCAAGGGGAATTATATTTAATAAGCAAATTTTACATATAAGTAGAAATATACGTTAAGCACATGAATGAAGATGCATGTTTAGACTATAAGGAAATTCCTGAGATAATGAGGAGGAGAAAGAAGTTAGAGTTTTTACGATCTTGAGGATTCGGTGATCTGTGTGCTAAGTTGGACAGTGTTACTGCTACTGTTGATGACCCATTCTATGTTAATTTATTCACTCTGAGTTCTCATGCAGATATGATGGACAGTCCCTGTGCTAACGAACAGTTTTCCACCTAACATAACTTTGCCTTGTAATTTCTGATTGAGGTTTGCTTCATATCACAGGTTCTTGTTCCACATCATAGATTTCATATCTTAATGTGTAACCAATGCTGTATGGAAACCAGTTGCTAAATATTCTGACTTATCTGGACATTTATGAGGTTTGTTGTAGATGACCTTTCTGAAGGTAAAGATAAACAAGAACTGGCCAGAGCAGTGACACAATGGCCAACACATTCTTCAGCAGCTTTCCTCTTTCCTTTCCATGCACACACATATATATATCTACCCAAATTGTATTTCCAGATCACTTAATAAATAGGGTCTTGTTTTGTGACTAATTATTCAGAGTCATTCTGACTAAGTAGAGATGAAGTCTTAGCAACAAATAAATGTCTTCAAATGTAAGGTTTCATTTAAATGATATTATAATGAGAACCGCTACAGATGAAAAAATTGTAACAGAGTGGGAGAAATGTTTGGTTTAATTAACTTTGTTTTTAGAGAAGGAATTTTGGAAGAGTCTTTGAGAGTTGTGTGCCGTGAACAAAGAATGGAACAACAAAGGGATGCTCTTGTAGAGTAGACGAATTGCATTGAATCCTTTTTGACAACCTCGGTGTTGGTCAAATTGAATAAATAAAGCACGTATAATATATTTTTACATTGTGTAAATAATTTACTTTTGACTGCTAGTCCAATGCCAGTACAGTGTGGGCAGTGCACCCAGAAGTGAAATATTACATAGGTACATTCTTACTTAGAATAATGGGGAAGCTTATAAATAATTAAGTGGCTATGATTCACTAGTCAGGGATTGAAAAACTCACAGTATTACATTTATTTGTCAAATGTGTAGTACCTTAGGTTTCACTGTGTTCATTTACATTTTGTTATAACTCTCCTGGATAGATTTTGAGTTACATCTAAAGAAAGGGGAAAGCAGGCTAAAAGAAGCAAGCAAGCAAACAAACAAACAAACAAAACCCTTCCCCAACCCCCTCCCCCAAACAACTACAACAATAAAAAACCCAGAAGCCTAACTTTTGAGGAAAGTTAAGGTATAAAAAAAGGTGCAAGGAAAAGGTTAGAACTTATAAGTGAGGAGTAACTCTCATCTAAGTTGGGCCAAGACACTTGTGATGTCATAAAACTAGAAAGGTCCAGGAAAGGAGCTGCTCACAAAGCAGCTTGACATAGTTTCATGTCAGCAGAACCATTTTTTCTGACGAGGATCTGAAATGAGGAGCATTTGTTCTCAGGCTCATGATGGTGATGAAAAGAAGTTGGAAAGCCAGTCCAGCCACCATAAAAGATAACACAGAAGAAAAGAATATTTATATCAACTCAGGGAGTCTCTCATTCAAACTCATTTGTTGCCTGTGCTTATCTCTGAAGGCCAGAATAATGAAATTAGCATATCAATTTATTTTACTTTTCAAAGTATATACAATTAATTTCTTTTTCTTGCCTTATTGCATTAGCTGAGTATAAAGGATCAGAAAAACCGTTTTGCCTTACTACTGATATTAGAAAAGAATGATTCAGTGTTTCACTGTGAAACTTGTAGGTGTGTCAAAGGTTTTTCCATCAAGTTGAAATTTTGTTTCTATTTGTTTGTTTATCGGCAGTAAGTTCTGAGAATTAAACTCAGAGCCTTGAACGTGTCAAGCAAGTACTATAACCATTGAGATAACAGTTGCAGCCTTAGGTTGTGTAGCTCAGGCTAGTCCTCCTCTGTCAGTCCCCCAAGTGCTTGGCTTACAAGTATACACTACCATGCTTGGCACTAAGATTTCTTTAAATTATGAACTGTTTAACATAGACTTCTCATTAGCATTTGAAAAGGCTTCATCCCCACTTGCATGTATTTCAGTAACGTTTTGCTGTTGTGATACTTTTCATTGCTAATTGCCAGTTCAGGTCTCAGGACCCTTAGGTACTCCTCCTACTTCAACCTAATCTACAGAGATTGGCTATGAGTGTGTAGCCTAGAGGTGGCATAAGGTAAGAGGAAGGTAGTTCTGGTACCTGAGCTAGGATGAGTTTGAACCAGATAGGATTGATAGTAAAAGTACCCAGTAAAGATCAGTCTGATTCACCTTTGAAGTTGCCAGATGTTTTCACTTTGTGTTCTTTATCTTAGTTAGGGTTTCCATTGCAGTGCTAAAACACTATCTTATGGAGGAAACGTTGGCTTAAAGTTCATATTATCAAAGGAAGTCATGGCAGGAACTGAAGCACTAGCCACGGAGGAATGTTGCTTACTGGTTTGCTCTTCATGCCTTGCCCAGCCTGCTTTCTGAGAGCACCCAGAAAACTAACCATGGGTGGTGCCACCCAAAATGAGCCTGGCCCTTCCATATCAATCATTAATCAAGACGATCTCTCACCAATGGGCCTTTAGGCAAAACTTATGAAGGCATTTTCAATATTAAGAGTCTCTCTTGTGAAATAGACTATAATGATATAAAGGGCTAAACGGGAAACTAGAATAGGAGGATTACATGGGGAGAGGGAGCGAGAGCAAGGTAATGGAGATGCTCTAGAGAGGGAGAATTAACACTAAAATCCATTTAAAAGTCATGTGGCTGTCTTCTACTGTAAAGCCATCCAAAAATATATGCATATGTGAAAGGGATTTAAATGGAGTACAAAAAACAGGGACACAATGACATGTGTGTGTGTGTAATAACAATTAAAAAAATAGAGGCCAGGAACTTGAGAGATAGCATGGGTGGGCTCTGGGATGGATTGGAGGAAGAAAGGGAAGGGAGAAAGTATGTATTTTAATTTAAAAATAGAATAACTAGAAAAAGAGACATAGTTAAAATTTACTGTAGTGATGATGGAAAATTGAATGGTCTGTAATGTAGTAGTTGACAGTAGAGATAGGCTTCAGATGACTAGACAAGGACTCTGGCCTCTCTGTGCTCTGTAATCTCATGCAGTGGAAATACTGAATACTAAAGACCAGACCCGGCAAGGAGACAAGGAAGCCAAATAGAATACAAGAGGCTACTGATTTATTAACTTACTCAGGATACTCCTGGGTTCAAGCAGAGAACGATTAATTAAACTGAGGAGTTCTGGAAAGGTAGGTTAAGGACTAATTATTTTCCGGGCTTGCACTTTCAATTTTGCCGTCT
The DNA here is from genome assembly GCA_028658305.1 of Pachyuromys duprasi. Lineage (NCBI taxonomy): Eukaryota > Metazoa > Chordata > Mammalia > Rodentia > Muridae > Pachyuromys > Pachyuromys duprasi. Next base: position 42,230,275 of record CM053760.1, read on the forward strand.
GGGAGTTGCCCATTCAATTAATCTAAGGAATGATTAAGCCTTAGGGAAAATAGACTCACAATGACCAAGTTCTGCTTTTAGCTGGAAACTAGTTTAATAACTTAAAATAGGAAATCCCTCTTCCTAGAAGGGAAGTTTACATAAGATCAGAAATAACAAGAACTATAAATCAAGACAAGAAGGCAATGTGGTGAGTGTATAGAATTTGAACAAAAAGGGAACCCTAAGGGAAAGCCTATCCCAACTGTTTGGGTAGTCATGTCTTGCGAAGGCTTCTTGCCCCTTAACAATAATCCTGATTCTTTTCCTCTTGTGGTCCTTCAAAATGCTCCAAGTTTCTGATTTTATTAATTTTTTCTTCTTCCTTCTTTTTTCTTCCTCCCTCCCTCTCTCCTTCCCTTCCTTCCTTCCTTCCTCCCTTCCTCCCTCCCTCCCTCCCTCCCTCCCTCTCTCCCTCCCTCCCTCCTTTTCTTCCTTCCCCTTCCTTTGCCTCTTTTCCTCTCTTTCTCTCAAATATTACAAATTCTTTCATGGAGAACACATTTAGTGAGTGCTTTTAACAGTAGTTTCCTTTATCCTTCCTGTTCACTCTATGAAATAGAAATATCCCTTTTCAAGAGAGAAGCCAAGGGATGTGGAGTTTAAATATCATGCTAAGGTCACACAGTTAGGGAGGGTGGGTTTAGACATCTGGTGATTCTGCTGTCTCCTCTTGGGTTTTGACAACAGTAGAGATCATTTGGTGTCATCTGATTTTATTTTTGAGACAGGTGATAGAGAAGGAGCTTGTGTATGAGTGGCAGAAGTTCAGATGCCTGCTTTTTCTCACATGCTGTGGCCTGGAAATCAGTTGTTCTAAGTAAGAAGGGGTCTACAGTGACAGTAAAGCTGACACTGAGGTAGAGAAATAATTCTAAAACAACTTGCCAGGTCCGAGACAGTGGAGCACACCATGCTCTTCAGATGTTGATTTGTGTCTGCTTTTTTCTTGTTCTTTTACAAAAATCCACTTTAAAAAACTCACTTTTGGCTTGAATGTGTTAGGGTAAGAATCCATAAATGCATTTTAATAAGACTACGTTAGAGGTTTCAAAAATAAAACTGTTCTTCCCTCCCTCCTCCTTCCTTGCCTCTCTGCCTCCCTCTCTGCATCTTCCTTGCCCCCCTCCATCCAGAAGGGCCTCTGTACTTGCTTTATCCTGATTATGTAGGATCCACCCTCTTTGGGATAGGAGGAAGTTCACTCTCCAAGCTTACATTTTGGACTCCCGAGTAAATGCCACCAGGTTTAGATTCTTAGTGATGACGACTGCTGTCTCCCATGGATTTTGGTGAGAAGGGCAGAGGCGTTTACTTGTCACACTTCACTTATTTTCTGGTAGCTCAGCTCCAGTGCAGGTGGAATTGTGAGCACAGGAGCAGCCTGGTGTCGGCACCTGCATTGATTATCACGCATGGACTGGGATCTTACTCCTCATGCCCCGTGGGCATGTTTTCAAGTATATGTATATTTTATTTCCTTGAGGTTTTTTTTTTTTTTTACACTAAGGAATTAGATGGTGATAAACTATATGATAAACACAATGGTTTCCTTTCTGCTATAATTTTTGATATTACGCTGGCACAAATATAGATAAATATGCTTAACAATACTAAAATCTCTCAATAAATCATGGCATAGATTTTTTTATGAAAAATAAACAAAGACTTGTCATGCTACATGAAGCTGAGCACACACCTCAAGACCTTACAACTAAAACAGTACTACCGTTTTCACTAACACGGAGTTCTGCTAGAGGGTCTGCGATTCTAAAGGGACAAGAGGATAGTATTTTTAAAGGAAAAACAATGGTATTTTCAGCTGTTGGCGTGTTGAGGAAAAAAAAAAACGGGAAAAGTTGCAACATATGTGAAAATGGATGAGCCATTGTAAAGTCCAGGAAGAATGCATAGACCAAACAAGCTAGTGTGACCTGCAGAGAGGACAAAGTACTTAATTTAAATTTCTGCCCCAGGCAAGGCAGTTCAATGTCATGCTCTGCTTTGATGTGCTTCATTCAGATGCTTTTCAACTTCTACTCATTTCTTCACAGCAGAGTGGAACTGTTGACACAGTTGGATGGCAAGCATGTTTCTTATGTTCTTTGTGTGTGTGTGTGGCTGTTTGGCAAACAGACTGAGTTTGCAACATGCCCTTTTCATCTTTTTGAAGATAGCTTTTGCAAGCAGTGTGTGCTCCTGGGGATGCCTTCCTACTGGCTTGCTGGCTGAGAGAATGGCCTTGCCCATGGTAGAATCACTCCTTACCCTGCAGGACGCTTCCTTTTCTTCTATGGATTTTATTTTCCAGATTTCAGCAGCACAGGGCAAGGAGGTAAGGACAGGATCTGTTAAAGGGACTGTAGTGGATTCTGTCAGGCATGGAAGGCAAACTGCACTGGAGGAGACATCTTAGATACACGAGCACTGCCCTGCACAGGGGAAGGGCCTCCACCAGGACCTGTAGCAGCTCTGCTTTCAGGGAACTTTGAGAAGGTTTTCAGTTTCCTTCTGCAAGAGCTGATAAGGGTGCTGATGGAGTTACTCCTCCGTGGTTCCGAGAAAGGAAGCACTGTTGGTCTTGTGTTGGCTCTTGACACCCTTTGTAAGAGTGAGCATGTAGGCAATAACTAACCTGTAGTCACTCTTTTGCTCTTCTTTCCATCTGGAAAAGCTATTCCTTCAGAGTAGTCTCTAGGCACAGTTCCGTTCTGTTTCGTCTTTGCACACAGAGGAAATGTTGATGGACATGTGACAGAGAAGCTATTTGCTGAGAAAAATCCTTTTTAGGGCATCAGATACTCTTCAGTAGGATCATGTGCTCTGCCAGGTTCTCAGTTGCTTACAAAATTAAATACTCCAGCAGTCCTAGGAGTAAGCGCCCTTCCTTGTAAGAATTTTCCCAGAATTACCCAGGCTTAGCTTAAATGTGAAGGTAAGGCTCTCTGTGTGTTGAGTGGGTGCATATAGTTCAATTTCAATTTTTAGGCCTTTCTTCACCTAAAATGAATACATACTCCTTTTTTTTTTGACCTTTCTGAAAATTCCATGGGAAATAAGAGATGACAGTCTCCTACCAGAATCCCAGAGCAGTGGAGCTATAATAGCTGGGCCTTCTCTTCAGCTGTGCTGACAAGGTTGAGGCATCAGCTTCTTTTTTTAATATAATTTTTATATTAATCACAGGTTATGTACTTTGTATCCCAGGCGTAGCCCCCCTCCCTCATTCCCTACCAATCCTACCCTCCCTCCCTCATCTCATCCCTGCCCCTTTCCAAGTCCACTGATAGGGGAGGTCCTTCTCCTCTTCCATTTGACCCTAGCTTATCAGGTATCTTCAGGACTGGCTGCAGTGTCCTTCTCTGTGGCCTAGCAAGCCTGCTCCTCCCTCGGGGGAGAGGACATCAAAGAGCCAGCCATTGAGTTCATGTCAGAAATAGTCCCTGTTCCCCTTACTAGGGTACCCACTTGGATACTGAGCTACCATGGGCTACATCTGGGCAGGGGTTCTAGGTTATATCCATACATGGTCTTTGGCCGGAGAAACAGTCTCATAGAAGACCCCTGTGCCCTGATATATTTGGTCCTTGTGGAGTTCCTGTCCTCTCCAGGTCATACTAACTCCCCCTTCTTTCATATGATTCCCTGCACTCGGCCAAAGGTTTGGTGGGATCTAGAAAAGATCATCCTGAGTGAGGTATCCAAGAAGCAGAAAGATCCGCACGGTATATACTCACTTATAAGTGGGTACTAGACCTATAAGATAGGATAAACATACTAAAATCTGTACACCTAAAGAAGATAAACAAGAAAGAGGACCTGGGGTAAGAGGATTAATCCTCTCTTAGAAAGACAAAGGAGATGGACATTGGAAGTAGGAGAAAACAAGTAACAGGACAGGAGCCTCCCACAGAGGGCCTCTGAAGGACTCTACCTAGCAGTGTATCAAAGCAGATGCTGAGACATAACCAGGCATCAGCTTCTTATGGCTGAAAGAAGACAACGTCCTAGCCATGTTCCCAGTGGGCTTGCCCTCAGGGTGACAAACTTGGTGTTCCACTCTACTCTAAAAGTCACAGGATCCGTAGGTATTATAAGAGATGCTTACATGAATATGGAAATCAGTTTATCGCTTTTTTTGTAACAAGTATCATCTGTACTAAGTATGTCTTTTCCAATTAAATTAACATGTTTCCTGCCTTATAGTTGAATATGTAATGTTTTAATTTTTACAAGAAGCATGTTTTCCTGCTTAATGTATCAGTGTTACTTAATATAGGACATACTTTAGAAAATTAACGTTTTTAAGAACCAGGAAGTGTCCTTTTTAATTTGTGAATGCCTGTAACTGTGCTGCCGCAGCAGATTTTAATTATGATGCCATTAGGAAGGTAAAGTGGTTTATTTAGGCTAACCAGAGAGCTAACCTGATTAGAGTTTGCGCAATCACGAGCTAATTTCTCCTAATCTCTTTTATTCAGAAACTTCTAATTTAGTTATAAAAATATGGCTGGGGGATCAGGATGCCAAAAACCTGCCCTAGGGTGGTTTTGTTCTTTAGAAAGTTGTAAAAGAACAAATACTATTTCAAGGTATACCAGTTTTGGATACCTCTGTACATTCAATGCCAGCTTTGAGAATTGTTTGGGTTAGAAAGAAAAGCAGTTTCTTCAGCTGTTTTGTGCTGAGTTTTAAACAGTGCATACAGAGAGAGTTGGTTTATCGTGTAAAACAAATGTAGAAACAATGTCTATGTTATATAATGACATATTTTTTTTAAAAAAACAAGTAAGAACTTTTAGGCCTTTTAAAAAGACTGTAACAGAAAAAATGTGAATGAGAATACTAAATGAAATGCACACATAAAATGTTTGCAACTTACAACTTACTGTCAACAAAAAGGTTGGTGTTGAACTCTTTTGTTGAGTTTATACAATTATTTTTCATTAGTGAGTAAACATGTAGTTAACACAATATTGTGATGTCTCCAGTGGTGGAAGAAATTGTGTCTAAAGTATAAGAACATTTCCAGATTCTTTTTATTATGATAACAAAAATGGAAAAAAAACATTTGAAAGAATGTTGTATGAAATTAAGTAAATATTCAACTTATCACATTTAAGTTGATGAAAATAGAAAGTTCTGTGTATATTTAAACAAAGCACAGCACTATTTATGGCCTAGTTAAAAAGTGGTCTTGTGTAAGTCTTAACACGATAGAAATATTAAGCTTCATAGACCCTCAACAAAAATGAAACACGTTGTGGGTGTTGGGCTCAGTCCGTCTTCAAGAGAAGCAAGACTGGGATACTTGACTTAATTAAGATCCTCTTCAGTTCAGGTTGCTCATCCTTTTCCAAAGTGTTTTGGCAGATTTGGGCTTTTAATGTCATCAATCAATCAATTAATATATTTATTTGGATTGCTTAGGTGTATCATGTTCCTCTTCTACCTCCATATTTATTTTTCATTACATATAGAAGAATTGGTGCCGTAGACTAGAAAAGTGTTTTTATTTTTATTTCTTTTAGACTATTGTATTCAGCTCCCTGAAGTTGGAGCTGTCCAGCTCATTTCTTTGTGATGTCTTCAGTTCTGTTTTAACCTATAGTAATGGTTTGCTGACTTTGATATCAGTGACCTTGTCCAAGTCATTTGGATCAGTGCACCTTTTTATAATTTCAGTATTAATTATGTAAATTAGCTAGAAAGTAAATATTTTTCTTAAAGATAATATTTCTGGAGCACTTCTTAGACTTGAAAACAATTTTTATTGTAATTATGTCATTTTGTAAATATCAGTGCTAGGCAGTCGTGCTTGGTAGTGTCTAAAGTGAGTACATGTATATTCTTCTTATCATATACATTGTAACTACTTTTGATTTTTTTTTGGTGGTGATTCAAGTAAGTACAGTATACTTTTTATAAAATGCGTAGATTTTTTGTCCCTTTTACCTGTCACCAATTATTCATAAGCTCTCAGTTATTTTAACTTATTTTAATTATTCAAACATAGCCCCACAATATTTTGACCTTTATCTTTTGTTCTATTGTTTCTTACTGCTTTGGTCCACTGTCATCAACATCATCATCATCACTTTGGTTCATACCCAGTTGAGCCTTTTAAGCTGTAGCATTCTTCTTTCACCCAACCTTGCTCCTTCAGTCCCTAACTCAGCAACTGCTTCTTTTCCTTCCCTGAGATAGGGCACTGTTATATAGCTTCGGCTGGCCTCGAATTTTTAATTCTGCAACATTTTTCTAAGTGCTGGGACGGTAGGCATGTGCTACCACACTCATTCCTTGTGGAGCTGGAGATGGCCTACTGGTTAAGAGGATCCGAGTTTGAATTTGATCCTCCATCTGCCACTCACTATCTGTGTATCCTTAAGCACATCACTTTTATTTTTGTGCCTCTGTTATTAGCATCTACAAGGCTTTACATGAATTTTCAGGTAAAAATATTGTGATGGTACCTAGATCATACTAATACTATGTTTTCTTTCTGCTATTACTTATTTTTTGGTTTTGGATGCTTTGAGATAGGTTCTAGTTCCTTGGGTGGCTGTTGAGTTTAAGACCCTCATACTCAGTTCACCACACCCAGCCTTATTCGTATATTCACTGTCAACTTTTGGCATAATTTTAATTTTGATAAACATTTTAGTGACGCTTAGTTATTTTTCCCTTTGGATACTCATCTGTATGTCACTAATATATTTGTATTTAGTTAAATTCTTGTCATAAGATTTGAGTTTTGAAAAATACTTTATTTGAAGGTAATCAGCAGCATTTGCAATAGACTGTAATGTTTTAGGAAGAGTCTGTGGGACACTTTTGGCCAATAACTCAACAAGATGTTACCCATTCCTGATCCTAGGGTTTTTACTTGAAAACATATGATGTTTAGTTGGACCGTTATCTCCTCTATTATATGACAACTGTGTTTAAATTCATGTTATTTATTTTAGGAAGTGTAGTAGGTTTCCATATAGCTTTTGAAAGGCCTTTTGTGTTAATTAGCATTCCCAGTATTCTCTCCTCCCCTGTACTTTCTCTCCCCCTCCCTATTTAAATTTCTTATTCTAGTTTATTTATTTCTTATTTATATTCTATTTCTCCTTCCTTGGAAGATTCTCTCCCGCTTCCCGGTCACTTACAGGCTATCTAACCTTTGTGGATATTCTAAATGAAACACATGTATGTGAATATTTAAAGCTAACATCCATATATAAGAAAAAATATGCAGTATTTGTCTTTTCGACTCTGGGTCACTTTATTAGAATAATTGTTTATAATTCCATTCATTTACATTAAAAAGTCATGGTTCTTAACATCTGAATAATATTCCATCATGTAAGTGTGTCACATTTTTATTATTCATCCATCAGTTGATACACATCTAGACTTTTTCAATTTCTGGCTATTATGAATAGAGTAACAATGAACATGCTGAACGATTGTCTCTATAGTAAGATGTAGAGTTTTTTAGGTATATGCCTTAGAAATGGAAATGGTCACAAAGTCCCACCCACTAACCAAGAAACTGCAGTTGATATTTGCTGGGACAGGAAAAAACAAAACAATACAATTTTCTCCAATGGATGACACTGAGTATATCTATCCTTCTCTAAGGTGGGATTCATGCTCAGGAATAGTTGAATAACAGACTCTGGTCTTTTTTTAGGGGGAAGGGGAGTAATGATTTGGTTTGATTTGATGTTTTCCATCTTATTTGGTTTTTCTTTGTTTTCTTTTTTGACAGAGAGAAAAAGAACATAAAGTTGGGTAGTGGGAGAGGTGAGAGGCTCTGAGGGGATTGGGAGAGGGGAAAATGTGACCAAATACATTGTATGAAAACATTTAAAAACAATTTAAAAATTTGTGTTTTAAAGACATGTTCTTGTATTGTTTGTTATTAGTGATATTTGGTGTATTATGATTTAACCCTTCTAATACTGAAATTTTTATTTGACGATTTAACATGTATCTAATGCATTCTCTTCACTCTTAGTCCATGATCCCTTACTTCCTTCTTATTCCTCTCAGCCCCTCCCTCCTTTCCCATGTTCATGTCTTATTGTTTTGTGACCTATGGTGTTTAACCAGGGGTGTCTGTATGAGGATGGTCATGAAACTGTCCACCAGAATCTGATGGGCTCAGCAGGAGGTTTCAGGTCAGCTGATAGTCCAGCATGGAGGACTAGATCTCTCAGACTCCTCTCCTGCCCATTATTTAAGGATGATAGGTCCAGTCTTACACAGGCTCAGTAAAACCTCAGTTGGTGTAGGATTGAGAGTGCCATTGCCATGTGGGCCTAGAAGACAGAATTAAGCAGCCCTTCTGTCCATCGTCTCTGTCTCTTACATTCTTTCTATCTCCTCTTCCAAAATATTCCTGAGGCTTAGAGGCTGTGATAGAATATAGTCTTATTTAGGATATAGTACTCAACTCATTCTCAGGACATAGTCTCTGCAATCATCACCCTTCATTGCAAAAAGAATCTTCTGTGCTTAATACAGAGAATAGTATTTGTTTATGACTATAAAAATAAGTATTTACAAGGTAGTTTGGAACATGTCTGTTTAGTTACACAGTAATTGTACGTTCCTCTTTCAGGCCTCAGTCCCCCTCAGTCTTGTGATTTTGACTGGGTTTATATTCCAGACATGAATTTTCTTCAGTGGAATGAGCCTCAGGTTTAGCCAGAGACCAGTTGGTTACTTCCATAACAGTCATGCTACAGCTCTAAGCACATGTTGGCTGGCAGGTTGACATTGCTGTTCCTAGGGTTCACAGCTGGTTAGGACTGTTGACGCCTTTCCTTCCGCAGCAGTCTGCATAGCACTTTCTTGTACTATAAAATCTAGCCAGCAGGGAGGAAACCTTCAGCTCAATTCCAAATTAATTTTTCTATATCATGCTGTGAAGGTGTGTGGTGTCTTCAACAGTAGGGTCTTTCCCATTATTTCTGGCAGAGAACCAAGATGAAAGGCAAGAGCCTGACTCATTTCTAGAGCCTCAGGGGCTTCCTTGACCAACAACTCGTAAGGAGATATCCCACACCTGGCACTGAGGTTTTCCCTTGTTTATCCGAGAGTTTTAGAAACAACTTTATCCAACAATGTAGGACATTTCCCTTCTAATTCTTTTATAACACATATCATTTAATTGGCTTACAAGTATGCTTCCATATGGGAGTTTCATGCAGTTTACATTCCGGTTATCCTGTCCCATATATCTTTGTCTCTCTGTTCCCCCCAACTTCATGCATGAACCTCCCTTCTATACTCTACTTCCTCTTTATTTTCCTTTTACCTGTGTTTTACTACCCTCTCCCCATGCCTCCTTTGTAGTTTTCCTTGTTTCCACTGGTGCTCCAGGTTAAACTCACAAAATTAAAGATCTGAGGCTATGATCCACATATGAGAGAGAATATGAGGCATTTGTCTTTTTTTGGCCTTGTTACTTCACACACACAAAAACACAGTTTGACCCAAATTAATCATTGCCAATAACTTAAAAACTTAACAAGTTTTATTTTTTCTCTATAGCTGCATAAGATTCATTGTATATATGTACCACATTTTCATTATCTATTTATTAAGTGGATGGATGTTTGGCTGGTCTCATTTCCTAGCTATTATGAATAAAGCTATAGCAATGTTGCGGTACAATATAGTGTCCTTTAAGTGCATTTGAGGATTTTTTTCCCCAGGATGCATGAGTGACATGTTTTATGTACCTTACATAATTTTATGTTACCTTTCTGTTGCCTGAACAAGTGCATGAAAATCTGCACATAGAATTCTTGAGAAGTATTCTTTCCCTAATTAATACCTAGATGATTTGTTCCATCTGTGACATGGTGAATGAGCAATCTAGACCAACTTGCCTTTAAGAGTTTGTGGAGTGATGGTTCCATATTTTTGAAAAAATAATCGTCAGGGTTTGCCTAGATTTAATTAATTTTACCCTATATTAAGGAAAGTTTTTAGTCAACAGCCTTGTATTTATTTAGCACATTACTTTTATTTATGATGCTAAATCTCTGAATAACACAGATAAGCGTAGGCAGGCTAAATGCCTCCTCTACTTCTTATTAATCTATTGACATAGGCAATGTGCCATGTGCTGGGAAAAAGCAGAAGAGGCTGTGCATTGATTATATTGACCAAAAGAGGGCAGGCGTTTCTTCCTGCCTATGTATTCAAGCCTTATCCACTTTTGCTGTCCCTGCAAAATGCTCACGTGTCTTTTCTGTGCTAGGGACATAGTGATGACAAATGTGTTTCCCCTTCACTGGTAGAAGTACAAGGTACCAGGAAAGTTGTATATGCTCTAGTTCCTTTTGTGGTCTCCCCACCCAACAAATCCTACGACATTTGACTTAGACACACATTACTTAACTTTTATTGATGCATCTACGTAAGTTGTTAGTAAGGCAGCATTGGAGTATAAACTTAAATTTCCCAGTGGCTAAAATGGATTGTATAAGAGGGTTTCATATTGCTTCAGTACACATTGTAGAACTAGCTGATGTCTGTTCTTTTTTATTTTTCTGAGATAAGGTGAACTACGGTAATAATAGCCACCAAAATCACACTTGCGGGCGGGGTGGGGATTCTCTCATGTAATTAGATGTTTTATCTTATTTATTTAGTTTTTCCACTGACACATTACTTGTAGGTTAAGTTTCCAGCAGATACTTTTCATAGGTTTTATTCTTTGGAGGAGGGTCATGCTAATATTCTTGTTCCTTTCCTGTTCAGTTTTACCTGGGTACAGTTTTGTATTGCATATAACACTATATTTTCTTCAGCACAGAGTCTGAACTACACAGACTTTAGTGTGGTTTAGGCTCCATTGAGGTGTCTGTTCCTTATTATTTCCTGTAATGAAATTATTAATTTTTTTTCTTTAGCTTACTTTTGCTTTCTCATTGTAGAGATTTTTGAGTGTTTAATTTCTGTGAAAGCATAGATGAACGCTTCCTAAAATTCACTTATTTTCTGCCTTATACTTGTTCTACATGTTGGATTTAGATTCTTTTGTAGGACATAATGTCTTTATGAATATTATTTTATATTTATGTTTATTCATTCTTAGGTAATAAAGAGTTTTTCTAACTTGACACTTGCCTCATAAAAACACACAGCATGTTTAGGTTTCTTCTGAGGTCAATCACCATTCCCCTGTGTGACATAAGTCCTTCCTTAAGATTTAAAATTGAATCACTATGTAGCATACATTTATATTAGTGCTGCAGCCATTTGGAAGAAGTTAGAGACATAGCAAGTCAAGTAGAGGAAACTCCCCTCAGCTTGGTTTACAGTCTGTCTGTGGAGAAGCTGCTGCTCCGCCATCCAGCTTTCCATACGAGGTTTCTTTTTCTTACGGTTTCCTCTTAAGAATATTGCTTGTCTATGTCTGGCCTCCTTCCTGGGGCTTCTCCCAGCTGTTTCAGGCTTTCCCTCTACTTCATTTGGGAAAGTCAAATTTCTAACTCACCTCATTCACTAGAACAAACAGCAGATGTATTAAAGATTTACATATTAAAAAACCTTTATAGTTCATCAAATATGGAAAATCACTTATATACTATTTGGAGAAAGGTGTACTTTAAATTCAGTGCAAAAGGAATTGAAGTTGATAGATTTAGCTACTTAAAACATTGCATTGTGCCTGAGAGAGCTCATTTTGTGTATACTGTGTTTTCTCTAGCAGTTTCAGCATTGTCTTGTAATGAGGTCTTTGATCTACTTTGAATTTATTTTGTTCAGGGTAAAAACTAATGATCTAATATCATTCTTTTATTATTATTTTTTAACCATGGTTTGTATAGCCTCAGCTGTCCTGGACTTTGTAAACCAGGTTGGCCTCAAATTCACAGAGATCCACCTGTCTCTGCCTCCCTGAATGCTGGGCAAAAGGCATGCACCACCACTTACAGCTTAGTTTTATTCTTATAAAACTATATATCCATGTAAGCCATTTGTTGAAGAGGTAGGTGTTTTTTCCCCCTCAGTCTACGTTTTTGACCCTTGATTGAAAATTTGGTGTGCTGGTTAGTTTTCAAATTGGCAGAAATTAATAGTAATCTTTAGATTGGTCAAAGGCATGCCTGTGGAACCAAGAGGGTAAATGGAGGGGAGGGGAAAGAGGAAGATAGGAAGGTAGGAACAGAGTGGGGGAAAATATTCTCTGTTATGATAGCACTTCCCACTGTGGACCAGGCCATCCTGTATCAGCAAGTATTAAGAAAATGCTACACAGGCTTCATCCCAGGCATGCAGGGGTAGTTCAATATACGGAAATCCATCAATGAGATCCACCATATAAACAAACTGAAGGAGAAAAACCACATGATCATCTCCTTAGATGCCAAAAAAGCTTTCCACAAAGTCCCACATCCATTCATGTTTAAAGTCTTGGAGAGATCAGGGATACAAGGCATATACCTAAACATAGTAAAGGCAATAGACAGCAAGCCTATAGCCAACATCAAACTCAATGGAGAGAAACTTAAATCAATCCCACTGAAATCAGGGACTAGGCAAGGCTGCCCACTCTCTCCATATCTCTTCAACATAGTACTTGAAGTCCTAACTAGAGCAATAAGACAACCAAAGGAGATCCAGAGAATACAAATTGGAATGGAAGAGGTCAAAGTATCCTTATTTGCCGATGTTAGTTACATGAGCGACCCCAAAAATTCAACCAGAGAACTCCTTCAACTGATAAACACCTGCAGCAAAGTGGCTGGATACAAAATCAACTCAAAAAATCAGAAGCCCCCCAATACACTAAAGATGAAAGGGCCGAGAAAGAAATTAGGGAAACAACACCCTTCACAATAGCCACTAAAAGCATAAAGTACCTTGGGGTGACTCTAACCAAGCAAGTGAAAAACCTGTTTGAGAAAAACTTCAAGTCTCTGAAGAAAGAAATTGAAGAAGATATCAGATGATGGAAAGATCTCCCGTGCTCATGGATTGGTAGGATTAACATAGTGAAAATGGCCATTCTGCCAAAAGCAATCTACAGATTCAATGCAATTCCCATCAAAATACCAACACAATTCGTTACAGACCTTGAAAGAAAACTTCTCAAATTCATATGTAGAAACAAAAAACCCAGAATTTCCAAAAAGATCCTGTACAACAACAGCTCATCTGGCGGTATCTCCATCTCTGATCTCAAGCTGTACTACATAGCAATAGTAATAAAAACTGCATGGTATTGGCATAGAAACAGAATAATGGATCAATGGAACAGAATAGAAGACCCAGAAATAAACCTACACACCTATGGAAACTTGATTTTTGATAAAGAAGCCAAATCCATCCAATGGAAAAAAGACAGCATCTTCAAC
>CM053760.1:42244189-42276020 GCA_028658305.1 Pachyuromys duprasi
GCTGGAGAGGTTGTGGAGAAAGAGGAACCCTCCTCCATTGCTGGTGGGAATGCAAACTTGTACAACCACTCTGGAAATCAATTTGGCGCTTTCTTAGACAATTAGGAATAGCGATTCCTCAAGACCCAGCTATACCACTCTTAGGCATATACCCAAAAGATGCTCAAGTACACAACAAGGACATTTGCTCAACTATGTTAGTGGCTGCTTTATTTGTAAAAGCCAGAACCTGGAAACAACCCAGATGTCCCTCAGTTGAGGAATGGATACAGAAATTGTGGTACTTTTACACAATGGAATACTACTCAGCAATTAAAAACGAGGAAATCATGAAATTCGCAGGCAAATGGTGGGACCTGGAAATGATCATCCTGAGTGAGGTATCCCAAAAGCAGAAAGAAACATATGGTATATACTCACTTATATAGACCTATAGGATAGGAAGGTCAAGCGGAAATCTATACACCTAGAGAGGATATACAGGAAGGAGGACCCAGGTTGGCATGATCAAAGAATCTAATTTCAACAAAAGAAAAAAAAAGAATACAAGCAAAAACACAAGGGAGTGTGAGTGCCAGGTTGGTGGCACAAGTCTGTAATCCGTGGTTAATGAAAGAGAACCTGAGTTCCAGGCCAGTGTAGAATACATGGTGGGCTTCAAGTCAGTCCAAGATGAGAGCCCATCTCTAACAAACAAATGAAGAGTATGAGTCTGCATCCAATAACAGACACTGAAAAAACTAACTTCTGTCAAGTTTGATCTCAATGCATTGATTTTCCTCAACTTGAAGCTAAAGGCATTAAAAAAAAAAAAACCTCAGGCACCTCAGAATCTCCTTTAAAAAGTGTGCAAGACAGGCTGGAGTGCTTTTTTGCATAGGTGCCCTGTAGCTGGCCAGCAAAGATGTACTTTCTGAGATATATGTTTGATAAATCACAATTCTAAATACCAGCCAGAGGTTTTACAGAATATTTATAATAAGCAACATAGTACCCATATTTTTCATTTACCTTTCCTTAAAGAATTTTAACAGCATGTTTTGCTGATTTTGAAACATTCTGTATTTATGCTGTCCATACTCTAAATAATTGTAGTCCCTCATTAAAAGTAAGAGCTCTGGGTACAAAACAGCATCTGCTGCAACCATTAGGTTTCTGTGGCAGGAAGCTCAACTCAAGGAATAATAATGTGAAAGTATATAGCAAAGAGATGCAACGACAGACAAAATGTCATGCTGAGACATTAGTGACAATAGTTACATAATGATAAAGCTCACACTTCTTTGTACTTACTGTATAATGGACACTGACATAATCACTTAATATATTAACTTATCTCTTTCCACAGTTACTCTGAGATTTCCCCTTACACCCATTAGAATGGCTAAGATCAAAAACTCAAGTGCCAATACTGGAGAGGATGTGGAGAAAGGGTAACCCTCCTCCATTGCTGGTAGGATTGTAAACTTGTACAACAACTGGTGGAAATCAATCTGGAAATAACCCAAATGTCCCTCAATGGAGGAATGGAAACAGAAATTTTGGTACATTTACACAATGGAATACTACTCAGCAATTAAAAACAAGGAAATCATGAAATTTGCAGGCAAATGGTGGGAATTAGAAAAGATCACCCTGAGTGAGGTATTCCAAAGCAGAAAGACACACATAGTATATACTCACTTGTAAGTGGATATGAGACATATAATATAGGATAATCATACTAAAATCTGTACACCTAAAGAAGCTAAGCAAGAAGAAGGCCCCTGGGTAAGATGATCAATCCTCACTCAGAAAGGCAAACAGAACACACATTGCAAGAAGGAGAAAACAGGGAACAGGACAGGAGCCTACCACGGAGGGCCTCTGAAAGACTCTACCCAGCAGGGTATCAAAGCAGATGCTGAGACTCATAGTCAAACTTTAGGCAGAGTGCAGGGAATCTTATGAAAGAAGGGGGAGATAGGAAGACCTGGAGGGGACTGGAACTCCACAAAGAGAGCAACAGAACCAAAAAATCTGGTCCCAGGGGTCTTTTCTGAGACTGATACTCCAACCAAGGACCATGCATGAAGGTAACCTAGAACCCCTGCACAGATGTAGCCCATGGCAGCTCAGTCTCCAAGTGGGTTCCCTAGTAAGGGGAACAGGGACTGTCTCTGACATGAACTCAGTGGCTGGATCTTGACCACCTCCCCGTGAGGGGGAAGCAGCCTTTACCTCGCTACAGAGGAAGACAATGCAGCCAGTCCTGATGAGACCTGATGGGCTAGAATCAGATAGAAGGAGAGAAGGACCCCCACCTCATCAGTGGACTGAGGAAGGGGCGTGGGAGGAGAAGAGGGAAGGAGGGCAGGAAGTGAGGGGATGAGGCAAGCGGCTACAGCTGGGATACAAAGTAAATAAACTATAATTGAAAAAAGAATAAATATTTTTTAAAAACGAACTAGTCCGGAATGAAGCATGAAAATACCTGGTTCAAAAGAACAAATGCCAGTACTTTCCACCCTCATCCCTGTCCCATTACCAAATCTGAAGTATGGAACTTCCAAAGAAATGAAGTCTGGAGGCTCAGCTCAGCTGGTAGAGTGCCTGCCTGGCCTGCACAAAGCCCTGGGTTCCAGCAATAAAATTAGCTAAACTTAATATTCTAATCCCAGGATTTGGGAGGTGACAGCAGAAGGATCAGGAGTTCGAATTTGAGACAAGTTTAGGTTACATTAGACCATGCAGCCAGTCCTGATGAGACCTGATAGGCTAAGGTCAGAGGGAATGGGAGGAGGACCTCCCCTATCAGTGGACTAGGGGAGGGGCATAGGGGGAAAATAGGGAGGGAGAGTTGGAGTGGGAGAAGACTAGGGAGGGGGCCACAGCCAGGATACAAAGTGAATAAATTGTAATATATAATAATAATTAAAATTTTAAAATGTTTTTAAAAAGATAAGCTCGAGAATGTAGTAAGGAATTATGCTGGTCTATCGAAGTGGTGGTAGTAAATTCTTTTCTAGGACTGGTGACCACCCCATCTCTGGGAAGCTCAGTTTTCATTGCCAAGTATGATTTCTCTATCTCTGTCTAAGTCCAATTAGACAGCTATTATTACCACTGACATATGAATGCCATTTATTTCATCTTTCTGCATATTTTTCCATGGTGGTAACTGTCATGGTTCATGGGTGTTTCTTTCCTCTACTGGCAACTTGAAAAGTATTTTCTTGTACCATGGTGTCTAGACCAACAGGAAAGAAGCTTTCAGGACATATCCATTGTAGGCCACCAAATCATGTTTCATGAGGTATCTGCAGCAACAGAGAGCCTCAATCCCTCAGTGACAACTAAGGACTACATTGATAATCTATATTGATTTGGGAGTCACTTTGATAACACTGACCACACATCCCAAAGGAGTTTTCTTATTGAGGGGTTTGTTTGTCTATGGTTCTTTCATGGTTTGGTTTTTATTTTTGTTTTGTTTTGTTTTTTTGTCTGTGGTTCTTGTAGGTAGCACTGTCAGGTCAAGTTGCTTAACTTCCTTTAAGTGTGTGTGTGTATTTTCGTGTATTGTGTGTAATTTGGGTTAAAGAAAGGATAATATGTTTTCATGAGGTTTTATCAACAGTCTTTGTTAGTTGTCTCTCCCCTCTCCTCTATATTGACCTCAATCCCTCCTCAATTGTTGGATCCCCTTCCCATTTTTCACACGGTACATATAAAGTAAAGCAGGAACATATACATGCACATAAATTAAAAAGAAGAAATAAAATCATTTTAAAAGAAATTTTGCATCAATGTTCATCAAGGAGATAGGTCTATTATTTTCTTTGTTGTGTCTTTAGCTGTATTGTCATGATAATAATTACTTCAGAAAAAACTTGGTAGTGTTCATGTTATGTTTAATGAAATCCTTTGAGAAATATTGGTTTTGAGAGTCTGGTAGAACTCCTCAGTGAATGTGTGGGGGCCTCACTTTTTTGCAGGGGAAGGTGGGAGGAGATATTTGATTATAGCTTCATTCTCATTGCTTGTCATAGAACTGTTTAAATGATTAATCTCTTAGTTTGATCTCAGTAGGTCATAAGCATCTGGAAATCCAACTTTTCTATATTGCAATTTATTGGAATATAAGGTTTTAAGATGAAGTCTTAAGACTTTTCTGAATTTCATGGGTATCTGCAGCAATGCCTTTATCTTTAAATTGAAGTTCAGTCTTCTCTTGCTTTTGATTCTCAAATAGCAAACTCTTGTTTCATTGATTCTTACAATAGTTCTTTTACTTTATACTTCATTAACATCTGCCATAATGATAATTATTTCTTTTCATTTATTGATTTTGGGTTAGTCTGATCTCTGTTGTTCTTTTTCTAAACCCCCCAAATATATTACTTATTAGAGCTTTGACTAATATTTTTTTAATGTGGTCACTTAAAGCTATACCTTTCTCACCTAAAATTGCTTTTATTGTATCCCATAGCTTTTCATATGTTATGATTTCACTTTCATTCAGTTCAAGGACTTTTCTTTATTGATTTCAACAATAATCATCATCCTAAACTATGTTGCTTAATCTCTGTGAGTTTACGTAAGTCTTATCATTTGCTATCACTTCCCATTTTATTTCACTGTGTTCATATAGAATACAAACATTATTCAAGTTTCTTATATGTAAAAGATTTTTATGTTCTTTTACATAATGTAATTTAGACAAAGTTCTATGGGCTGCTGGAAAAAATGTATATTCTGCAATAAATGAATCAAAAGTCCTATATGTGTCTGCTATGGTCATTAGTTCTATTACATCATTTAACTCAAGTGTTTCTGTGTTTATTTTTTGTTGAAATGACTTGTTGGCGAGAGTGAGGTATTGAGGTCTCCACTATTATTATATTGGTATTTTCTGTGTTTTTACTTATAGTAATATGTGTTCATGAAATTTAATACAGTATGTATATGTTTAAAATAATAATCTTCTCTTGGTGGATTATCTCATTAAGTCGTAGGACGTGACATTCTTTATTTCTTCTTTTGGTTTATTTCTCTTTTGTCAGCTAGACCCATGACACCTGCTTTGTTTCCTAGGTTCCATTTGCTTGGAACACGTTTCTCCATCCTTTCACCCTAAGGTGCTGTCCGTTTTTTATGGGGAGATGGATTTCTTGGAGCACTAACGGTTCTTGCTTTTAAACAAAATCTGCTGTCCTATATATTTTGATTTGAGAATTAATATTCAGAATTAAAGAAGGGTATTTATTCCTACAATTTTGTTGACTTGCAGCATTTGGTACATATCTATTGATGATTTACACAACTACCTTGATAGAGCATCTTTTATTCTTTCCTGCAGTCCCATGAGATACTTTTAAGTATCTTCTGTAAAACTGATTTATGGTCATAAACTCCTTTATCCTGTTTTTATTGTCAACATTTGTCTTTCTCTTTCAGTCTGAGAAATAACTTTGCTGTGTACAGTAGTCTTGTTGCCAGTCATTGTATTTCACAGCATAAAATATGCCATTCCAAGACCTCCTTGCTTTTAAATTTCGTTTTTTGAATACCAGCAGCTGTTATTCTGAAAGGCCAATCTTTCCTTTTACCTTTCATTATTATTGTTATTATTATTTTTATTTACAATTTATTCACTTTGTATCACAGTTATAGCCCCCTCTCTCATCTCTTCCCAATCCCACCCTCCCTCTCTCTTTTTCCCCTCTCCCTCCTCCCTAGTCCACTGATAGGGGAAGTCCTCCCCTACTGTCTGATCCTAGCCTATCAGGTCCCATCAGGACTGCCTGGATCCTCTTCCTCTGTGGGATGGCTGGGCTGCCGCAACAGGGAGAAGTGATCAAGGAGCAGACAACCAAGTTCATGTCAGAGACTATCTCTTCTCCTCTTACTAGGGAACACACATGGAGATTGAGATGTCTATGGGCTACATTTGAACAGGGGTTTTAGATCCTCTTTATGTACGGTCTTTAGTTGATGTATCAGTCTCTGATCCATCCCCGCTCCCAGGCCCTGCCTTAAATTTACTTTTATTTTTATTTTTTTTATTTTTTGCTTTGTTGGTCTCCTAGTGTAGTTCTGGTCCGCTCTGGGCCCTTTTATGTCCCCCTTCTTCCATAAGACTCCCTGCACTCTGCCCAAAGTTTGGCTGTGAGTTCTGCATCTGCTTCGATCCCCTACTGGGTGGAGCCTTTTAGAGGACATCTGTAGTAGATTCCTGTCCTGTTTCCTCTCTTCTACCGCTTCCAGTGTCTCTCCTGTTTTCCCTTCTGAATGAGAAGTAAGCATCTTCCCTAGGATCCTCCTTGTCGTTTACCTATAGATTTTCGTATGTTTATCCTATATAATATAGCCAATATCCACTTATTTTTAAACTTATTTATTTTTATATTAATCACACATTATATACTTTGTATCCCAGCTGTAGCCCCCTCCCACATTCCCTCCCAATCCCACCATTTCTCCCTCATCTCCTCCCTGCCCCTTTCCAAGTCCACTGATAGGGGAGGACCTCCTCCCCTTCCATCTGACCCCAGCTTATCAGGTATCTTCAGGACTGGCTGCAATGACCAGAGGTAAGATGAGCAATCCTCACTTAGAAAGACAAATGGGATGAACATTGGATGTAGGAGAAAACAAGTAACAGGACAGGATCCTACCACAGAGGGCCTCTGAACGACTCTACCTAGCAGTATATCAAAGCAGATATTAAGACTCATCAGCAAACCTTCAGCAGAGTTCAGGGAATCATATGAAAGAAGGGGGAGTTAGTAAGACCTGGAGAGGACAGGAGCTCCACAAGGACCAAATAATATCCACTTATAGGTGAGTATATACCGTGCATGTCTCTGTGCTTCTAGGATACCTCACTCAGAATGATCTTTTCTACTTCCTTCCATTTGCCTGCAAATTTCATGATTTCCTTGTTTTTAGTAGCTGAGTAGTATTCTACCCTGTAAATGTACCATAATTTCTGCATTCATTCTTTGGTTGAGAGAGATCTAGGTTGTTTCCAGATTCTGGCTATCAAGAATAAAGAAGCTATGGACATGGTTGAGCAAATGTCATTGTTGAATGGTTGAGTATCTTTCGGATATATGCCCAGGAGTAGTATAGCTGGGTCTTGAGGTAGCACTATTCCCAGTTTTCTGAGAAAGCACCAGATTGATTTCCAAAGTGGTTATACAAGTTTACATTCCCACCAGCAATGAAGAAGGGTCCCCCTTTCTCCACATCCTCTCCAGCATATGTTGTCACTTGAGTTTTTCATCTTAGCCATTCTGATGAGTATGAGATGGAATCTCAGAGTCGTTCTGATTTGCATTTCCCTGATGACTAAGAATGTTGAACATTTTAAAGTGTTTTCTTGCCATTCCATATTCCTCTGTTAAGAATTCACTGTTTAGCTCTGTACCCCATTTTTATTAGATTATTTGGTTTGTTGGCATTTAATTTCTTGAGTTATTTATATATTCTGGATATTAGCCCTCTGTCAGATGTAGGATTGACGAAGATCTTTTCCCAGTCTGTAGGCTATTGTTTTGTTCTGATGACCATGTCCTTTGCTTTACAAAGGCTTTTCGGTTTCATGAGGTCCCATTTATTGATTGTTGTTCTTAGAGCCTGAGCTCTTGGTGTTCTGTCCAGGAAGTTGTCTCCTGTGCCAGTGAGAACTCCCACACTTAAGGCTCAAAGAAAGGCAGAAAAATGTGAAGAGCCAGAGGACCATGAAGTCTGTTGTGAAATAATTTCTTCTATATATAACAAGGAAGCTATGTCCTTGAACTTTCAGCAATATGCTTGCTGAAACAAAGACCTAAATAATGACAACACCAATTGACATGCCAACATGGATGCATGGAAGATGTACTATATGCAATTAACACAGTTGAACAAAGAAGAATTAATATTCTCCCAGGGGTGAGACCTCTAATTGTTTATCGAATACCATATGGTCAGTACTTAAGACATATATATATGAGCAACACTAAATTAACTCAGCAGGTTGTGTGTGTGTGTGTGTGTGTGTGTATAACTTTTAAAAAGAGACCATAAATTGAGAGGAAGTGGAAGTTGAAGATATGGTAGAGTTGGGAAGAGGACAAGTAGGAGGAAATTATGTAAATACAATACATACATATGAAATTTTTAAAAATAAACTTAATTTAATTACAAAAGCTGACAACAGATATGCAAGGATTGATGAAGTTTTCAAAGCAAAATGCAATGGGCCTCTTAAAAGAGATATTAAAATTCCAAATCACTGTTCCTAAACTTTTGAACTTTCTGATATTTCCACTTT
Source organism: Pachyuromys duprasi (assembly GCA_028658305.1). Lineage (NCBI taxonomy): Eukaryota > Metazoa > Chordata > Mammalia > Rodentia > Muridae > Pachyuromys > Pachyuromys duprasi. The sequence continues at coordinate 42,252,492 of CM053760.1, forward strand.
TTCTTTCCCTGATGCACTGTTTCAACTTCCTCTACCTCAGACTATGTGCTTCTCTACCTATTAATTTCTTTTTAGATCTAGCTCCTTCCTGAATGCACAAGCTTTTTTTCACTCCTTACTTATTTGGTACATTTTCAAATACATAATTACAAAACAAATTTCTTATCATGATTCTTCCAGGTCTAGTTCATTAGGAACAATAGACATAATGTCTGATGCTCACAATACTTTAGGAACATTAAAAAAAGTTTAATTTTAATTTATTTCTTAAAAATAGTAAAAAAGAATATAATAACAGCAGACAAAATAATGAAATGTATTCATCTTTCTATTAATAGTTATACCATTTCTTAAAACATTTTATACAAAAAAAAAAAAAAACACAAATGTCAAGGTCCTAGAGTAGCAGATGTTAAAATGAGCCTTGAATTCTAAATCCGCCCAGCTCTGGATTCCTCCCCAACCCAAAACAGATCTGCTCTGGCCTCATATGAAACCAGAGGTTACTATATGAATATTCACTTCAAATCGTGATTTATAGTGGTAGATATGTAATTTTATAAATTTATTAAATATCACTAAGTTGACAATTAAGGTTGATTTTATGGTGTATAATATATATTTCAATAAATTAACTTTTTAAAAAGTAAGCTGAATATTACAAACACAAGTGTATTTCAAAAACAAAATGATAAGCTTCAGATGAGTACACTTGTTTGTGATTTGGAAAGTTTTCTGACAAAAACTGTAGTAGAACGAGTTAAACTTTTGTAAATCCTAACGTGTTTATATAGATATAATATGAACAACATTCAAATATGGGAAGAGATCATGGCATCAAAAGTGACAAAATGCTCTATCTTTGAAAAAAACTGTGGAACTAAACACTAACTCACTATAGAATAATTAAGGAAGCCTGGTTACAATTACGTACAGGAAGGATATTAAACTTACAAAAGATATTTCTGAAAGCCACAACAGAAGAATAAGAACACCAGAATAATTGGAACCACATCCACACCCACTTCCTTGCTCTTTACCAATATCATCTAAGGACACAGTGTTTAGATGCTGACATTAGACGATCTTGAGTGAACAACCTTAAATCATATTAAGACTAAAAGAAAATCAAAAGAATTTTATGACAAGGGTTAAAAGTTTATAGCTTTGAAACTACAAAATATTTGGTGCCCACTACAAACCACATCCCGGGCACCATCATGTCTCCACAGTGAACTTGCTGAAATGGTTTTGTTGTGGTTGAGGCAATCATCTCCGAGTTAATAATTAGCTACTATTCAAATCAAGCATAATTTGTCTATTGTACAGTAGGTCACTTTTAAGAGAGTTAAAATCACATTTTTAGTGGCTGACACTGAATGTCTCATTATTCTATATAATGCAACCAAAACAAGTTAGAGTTTTTGACCACTGCATTAAAAAGTTATTTTCCAGGCAACTAAAACTAAAAACAACTGCTATGTACTAAATGTAGGTGAACAAATATTTAAATTAAAAATAAAAATTTCTTTTTAAAAAAGTTGCCTATAATGATACTTTGAAAAGTACCTAAAAATTATATTTCTTATACCTATAAAGCAGATTTTAATAATTTTGTGGGTTTTTCGATCTAGACTCTACATATGTTTTTATAATCGAAAGATAAAGTGGAATTAATGAATATTTCTTTATTGTGAAAGGGTATAAATATAATATCAACATATTTATTTTAAAATGTAACTTTTCAATATCAACACATATCTAACCCTGTGAAATATATTGCACTAATAAAATTAATCTACTTATAGCTATCAGCAGACTACTTTTCCATTTGCCCTTTTTTTTACATCCTTTATTGCACTGCATCTTCAAACAACCCCATATGCCAGGACAGTAAACACATATAAATTATCTACTCAATATTCATAGGCCCCTCAGTGAAAAAAATCCCATATCATTTTTTGGGGTATCATCTTTTACCCAGACCTAATATGGGGTGAATAGATTTAACCCAATAGCTAGTGCCAGGTATGGCTTAACCCATTCATCACGTTCTGACTCACAGGACTCAATCCAATCTACAGTAGTAAGTCGACCCAAATCTTTCCTGATATTAGAATATAAAGTCTTCAATGGAATAAAATAAAAGAGTCAAATAATAAGTGCATGTAATTAGAGGCACTTGACATTTGACAAAGGTTCCTAAAACACACCGAGGAAAGACAGTATCATCAACAAATGGTGCTGGGAAATTTGGATATCCACAAATAAAGTAATAAAACTAGACCCATATCTAACACCCTGCACAAAAATCAACTTCCAATGGATCAAAGACCTCAGGGTGAAGCCTGCAATGCTGAAAGCGCTAGAGGAAAATACAGACAGCACCTTACAAGACACGGGTGCAGGACAAAACAAAACAAATAAACACAAACATTCTGACTGAAATTCCATCCATTCAGGACTTACGGTCAGCAGTTTACATATGCGACTCAAAAAAAAAAAAAATCAAACTGCTGTGGAGCAAGGGAAACAGTCAAGTAAAGAAGAAGCCTACAGGGCGGGAGAGAATCTTCAGCAGTTGCAAATTTGATAAACAATATCTATACTATACAAAGAAGTCAAAATACAAAGAATTAAAAAAAAACAAATGACTCAACCAAAAATCAAGAATGGATATGAAAAAAGAATTCTCAGAAGAAATAGAAATGGCAAAGAAATATTGGGAAAGTGTTTGATAGTCATAGCAGTCAGGAAAATGGAATTTTAAATGACTGAGACATAACATCCTACCCCATATGCACTTGTTCAGCTGTATTCATTGCTGCTCTATTCAGAATAGCTAGGAAATGAACAAAAACTAAATACCTTTCAGCTGATAAGTAGAAAATTAATACAAGGAACACGTACAATAAAATATTATTAAGATATAAATAAAAATTAAATTGTGAAGTTTGCAAGTAGATGGAACCAGAAAATTATATATAAATATAGATATAGTTTAAATGAAGTTACGCCACTTGGGATAAGTGCCTCCAAGAAACATGGACTAAGAAAACCCCAGCACAGGGACAGAAGAAACCTCATTTTGAGTTGCTGGTCAAGTGAGTACAAGAAACTAACAAAACAATGTAAGCTACTGCTGTTTTCCTTGGTTGCATCCCAGAAGTTGAAGCTCAAGACCCAGTGCATTTTGTACACAGGATTGGGAGCGTTCAAGCTGAATCTGACCCAAAAGCCTGCTAGTCAAGTATTAGCTTTCATAGTACTAGAAGATGATATGCAATCGACTATGACAGAAAAGCAATCAATAGTTGTACCCAGCACTCATTACTATGAACCACAACAATGACTAGGATGACAAGTTTTCCCTAAAGGTGCAAGATACACATACACAGAGACACATTCACACACACACACACACACACACACACACACACACCTTGATGGTAAACAACAGTTCTCTAATAGGACTTAAAGCACACTACACAAAAGGGTAAATCATACCTGATATTAGAAACCCACGACTCCCTGTGACTAATAAAGTCATGAACCATGGCGGGGCAGGGGGACACAACTAGTACTGCTTTCCTAAACCAGTTGTTAGTCAGGTTGCTATTACTGTGCTAAAACACCATGTCCAAAGGCAACTTGAGGAGGCTTATTTCAGCTCACACCTCTCAGAGCACACTCCATTACTAAGGAAAGTAAGGAAAGGAATTCAAGCAAAGAACCATGAGGCAGAAACTGAAACAAAAATGTAGTGCTCATTTTTTAAACTCTATTTTATTCTGAGTATTCCTTCACCTCCCATCCACCAACCCTTTAACCCTTGATAGGAGAGAGAGGTGGTTAGTGGAGAGAGGGGCGCAGAGGGAGCACAGACCCCTTTACTTCTCCTGCTGTTTAGGGTAATGGGTTCTTTTAGGGCTGGACCAATCTCCATCAACAGCAGACGCAGCTACCTGTCTCCTCCAAGCCCCTGCACCCTGGGTCTTCTCTCATGTCTGCTCCAAACCACCACACCATCCATGCCTGGTTTCTTCAAGCTGCTGCACGCCACATGCCAACCCCACATGCCATGTTCTCTCTTTCTGAGCTCTCTTATTTATATCCTCAGATCCCTACACCCCGGCCCTCTCTGTGCTGCATGTAGCAGGCCATTACCAGCTGTCAAAGATCACCCCCCTGCACGCGACAATTATCAGCTGTGGACAAACTAAAGCCCAACTAAAATCTGTCACTTGGGATTAAAACAAAAACATATTTACATAACGGAATTTCAGTTTACAAAGGAGCCAAAACACAAAAAGCCTCAAAAATATGCTGCCTACTGGCTTGCTCCTCGTGGCCTGCTCCGTTGCTTTCCTGTAATAACTCAGGAACACCTGGAGTAGCATCACCCACAGTGGGCCCTCCACATCAATCATTAATCAAAAAAAAAAAAAATCCCCACAAGTCAGTCTATGTGTTAAAGGAAGTCTTCAGTTGAGGTCCCCTCTTGCCAGTTGACTCTAGCTTGTATCAGGCTGACAAAACACTAGCCAGCACTCCAGTATAATTCCTAACTACATTTTAAATACCCTTACACACACAGATAAGTACAGACCTTATCCCTCATCAAAGAAGTTTTTTTTCAACAGGAGACCATTATAGGAAGCCACAACTGGTCAAACTCCAAGGAACAACTGACCATGGGGTGCCCAACCCCAGATGACAAATTTACAACACTGTTCTTACACCAGGTATTCGAACCCTCCCTTTGAGTTACTGGTCAAGGAGTGTCCAAGAGACTCCCAAAACAATTGTCGTTGCTCTTGGTTGCCTCCCAGAACTTGAAGGTGATACCCTAAAGCTGAAGACACCACACACTTCAGACAAGGAATTTGGAGGAATCAAGCTGGCACTGACTTGGAAACCTCTTCCCTGAGGCCTGGGTTTGACAGTATTAGAAGGTGTCAAAGAAGGTGTGCTGCTGACTTTTTTTTTTTTTTTGCAACATGACATAAGCTAGAGTCATCTGGGAAGAAAGACCATCAATTGAGAAAATGGCTCCATAAGATTGGCTGATAGGAAAGAGTATAAGGAATTTTCTTGATTAATTATTAATGTGAGAGATCCCACCTCATCGTAGGCCACCCACAGGCAGGTAGTCCTGGGCTGTATAAGAAAGCAGGAGAAGGAACCCAGTCAGAGAAAGCCAGAGTGTAGCATGCCTCCGTGGTCTTGTTCATTCCTGCCTCCATTCCTGTCCTGCTTGATTTCTGCCTTTGCATCCCTCAGTGATAGATTGTTATCAAGACATGGAAGCCAGATTGTTTTTCTCAGGACCTTTAGCATAGCAATAGAAAGCAAATTAGAATGAGAAAAAAGGGAATCAATAATCCCATCTTGCTGTAAAGCCTACAAACCACAATGACCAGCCTGGCTAGACAGCCCCAATGGCACAACAGTGGCACTTATATTTCTAGGGTATTTAGCAGCTATATCATTAAACGTAAAGCCTGCTCATGCCTACTACTATAAAACTAGACATGACTGTTGATGTTGCTACCATTTTCCTAAACCATAATAACTTCTAAATGCCTTCTAAACACTTATTCTTATACCCACAAATAAGTCTATCTCTCAGCCCTCATCAAAGAAGATTCTTTTATCAGCACATGTAGGCAACTGGTCAAAATAAGTGAACATAAGGTATCCATCCGCAACTGGTATTAACTCAACTACAAACTCTACACCTGGGGCTCAGGAAACATTACGGATGAAGAAGAAAAGTTAAAGAATCTGAAGACTAGGACACCTGCTACTAGCTAGTGTCTTCGAGACATAACAGGAATGCTACAGTCATTAAACTACTGCGTGGTGATCTGCATAATAGCATCACCAATCTGCATACAAAAATGTCATGGAGAAAAGTTCACAAGGCTCCACCCCAAGAGCTACAGGGAGATCAACAGCTGCTGAGAGAGAGGGAGAATCCAGCTTCTCCAGGGATAAGCCTCCAATACATCAAACAATACCAAGTGGTCATCCCTCAACACACACACATGAATGAATTTAGCAGAGTGTGTGTGTGTGTGTCTGTGTGTGTGTGTGTGTGTGTGTGTGTGAAGCAACCTTAATTATAGAAGAAAGGATCATGAACCTGAGAAGAAGTTAGGGGCATGAAGTCAGAAGAAAGGGGGGAAAATTATATAAATACTATACTCAGGTATAAAACTGTCAAAAATATTAAAAACTTTGCATGGAAAAAAAAAGAACTGAGAAAGATAAATGCCAAATATCATCTCTCATCTGTGATTCCTAGCTCCAAATCTTCAGATGTGAGTGTATAACATGGAATAATTGCAGAAACCAGAAAGGTATAAAAGGACCATGAGAAAGAGGGGTTAGAGGGGAATAGTAGTATGAAGGTAAAAACAGAAAAACTGGGAAGGTTTCCAACTGAAGACAGGAGAGGGAGGTCAATACAGAAGGTAAAGGCGGGAAGGAGGACAAATAACACTGAGATTGTTTGATAAAGCCTCAAGGAATCACATTATTTTATATTTACCTAAAATTATATACAACGCTTTCAAGTGTATGAGTATATGTATGTATATAATATACACATATATAACCACACACACATACATATGAAGGTATGACATTTGGGCTAACAGAGCTCCCCATAAGAACCATACACTAACAAACCCTAGCCATAAGAAACTTCTCTTTGAGTGTTTGATCAGGGTGGTGTGTGTGGTACTCTGAAGACAATATACTGCTGTTGCCCTTGGTTGTCTCTTAGAGCTTGGAGATAATCACCTACTGCTGAAGACACTGTGCACCCAAAGCGCAGGACTTGCATACTTAAAGCTGGATCTAACCTGAAAGTCTCCTTTCTGCAGTCAAACTTCATAGTGCTGGAAAGGACTGTGCAAGCTGCCAAGGGAGCAAAGCAATTATAGTCCTGGCCAGCTGTGAAGCTGATGAACCACAACAATGACCAGCATGGGAAGAGTTCGGTAAAGGTACATGTGGTAGTTTGAATAAAGAGTCCACCGTAAGTCTTAGGCATTTGAATGCTGGGTCCCATCAGTGGATCATTGGGGAGGACTAAAAGGTGTGGCATTGCTGGGTAGGGGCAGACTTTGAAGTTTCAAAAGGGCTAACTCGTGTCATTTTGAGTTAGCCCTCTCTGCTTCCTGTTTGCAGTTCAAGATATGAGATTTTAGATGCTGCAACAGTCACCTGTCACCTGCTACCTCCATCCTTCCATCATGGACTCTAACCCTCTGGCACTGTTAACCTAAAATAAACTCTTCCTTCTATAAGTTGCCTTGTTCATAGTGTTTTATCATAGCAATAGAAAAGTATATAAAATAAGTGGTACTCAAAATGTGGTGATAAAATGCCCAAATCAATTTTGGGCTCACTTATCAAAAAGGAAGTCATGTCTTCTCCTAAAAACCTAGTCAAATTTTCTGAGGCAAAGTTAAGTTCATGGATCTTAGAAGAGAATCAACTACCATTAATCTGCTAGACCAGCATAATTCCTAGCTGCATTTTAAATCTTACTCTTATACCCACAAATAAGTGTACCTACTCATGCCTCATAAAAGAAGCTTCTCTGTATAGAGGAAGCATGAGGAACAGGTGTCTGGTGGGTCACATTGAATTAGCAATCATGAGACAGAGAAAAAGAAATACAGTCTTGCTATAAAATCTCAAAGTTTACTAACAGGTACGCACTTCCTCTGGTAAGATTCTATTTCCTAAAGACTCCACAACCATCCCAAACAGTGCCTCTGGCTTGGGAACCAAGCATTAAAATGCATAAATCTAGAAGGAACATTGTGCACTCAAACCACATTTGGCCTTTGACCTAATACTATGCTATTGGCCAACTCAATAGTGCAAAATATATTCAATCAATTTCAAAAGTTCCCATAGTATTAACAGTCCGAATACTGTTCAAAAGTCCAAATTCTCTTTTGAAATACAATCTCCTAATTGATGGTTAAATTATATACTTGAACAAATTATAAATTTCCAATATACAATGGCAAAGAGTAGACATTTCCACTGCAAAAGGGAGGAATGAAAACATATCAAGGAAAAAAATTGGACCAAAGGAAGACCAAAATGCATTAGGGCAAATACTTAATCCTGAAGCACCAAATCAGGCATTTTGGACTCACGATGGATTTTTCTGCTCTCCAGGGCATTGGCTGGTCTGCTCCCTCTAGGTCTGTTATTCATAACACACGTAACCCCTCTCTTACAGAAGCTGGCTCTTTCCTTGACAGATGTCTGGTGGTTCTGGTATCTCCAACATTCTGGACAACTTAGATTGGTAAAATCTCAGCTTCGTGCGATGGCCTTTTAGGACATCTTACAGAGGCTCTGACACTGCCACATACTGCCTGACCGCAGCAGCACCCTGCTGAGTAAGACCTAACACTCCACTGTTCCACACTCTTGCATCTTTCATGCTAGAGTTAATCCCACCAGTCAAGAATAAGACCACTACCACAATTTAAGGCCAAATTTGAAGCAAACTTTAATTTAATACTGCCCAGAGACGGATGTGCTCTGGTTCATCTCTGGATTCTTACAAAAATAGCCAGGAGTCATACTTTGGGGGGAGAGGGTGGCTTAAGAAGGCAAAATCAATAATTCACCACATTTGGTCCAATCAGGGACAAGTATACATCCTGACATATTTTTCTGCCTAAATTCTTCCCACATATAACCAATCAGGGGCAAGCATATGTCCTGAAGTACTTCCTGTCCACTTATCTCCTGCCCACATGTGATTAAGCACATTCAGTGCAAATGGGCCAAACAAACATACAACAAGCAAGAACTTATTCTTAACTGCAAAGAGAACTCTTAACCTGCTAGGCACACTTTCACTGTTTTGTCTCACACTAGCAACCATCAGTACCATTTAGACCACACAACCAAGTTCTGTTGCCAGCCCCAAATTTAGACTGGCTGTTTTAAAACACAGCTGTAGAGTTTTCTGAGTGTACCCTGGTAGGTGAATCTGCAAAATCACTTTCCTAGGCAATTATTTCCAGCAAAGAACTCACTTTGTGGCATAGTCAGGCTGCTTTCTCCTTTCAAATAAATTTGCATTTTTACAAGTTGAAGCTTTTGATGGGTGGAGTCTTGCCTTCAGGGCACTTTTCTTATTGAAGACAATGAAGTGAATCTAACAATTATAAATGTTTTTTCCTCGGAATGTTCTGTTCCTTATCCACAGTTTTAAACTAGCTCACACAAATTTCCTTGCTAAACTTCATGTTTTTCATCATTGTGCTCTCATTGTCAATCTAAATAAGAACAGTGAGAAGTAGCCATGTCACAGACTGGATGCTGTGCTCTTGAAATGTCTTCTACTAATGAAATGAGTCTGTTACTTCTTAACTCATCCTCACACAAGTTCTCATCCCATGGACAGAACACTGCCAGGTTTCTTTCCCAGATGTAATTACAGCAAGTCTACTTCTAGATCTCACTAGCCCAGGCCTCCTCCACTCTCTGCCTATCACTTATCCAGTCCTCTGAATTCCCACCAGAATGGCCCATTAAACTCCTCTTGTAGCATTCTGTGTCTTTTCTAGCCCAAAGTTCCAAATCATTCTGTCCTCATTCTGTAAACCAGTTCCAATGCCTGAGAACTACATGATTAAGTTTATAAAAGCAACAGTCCTACTTCTTGGTACCAATTTTCTGTGTTTGTAGCTTTTCTCACTGCCATAATGAAATATCTGAAAAGAAATTATTTAAGGGAAGAAGTATGTTTATTCTGGCTAAAAGTTACAGGGGATCATTCCTTCACGGAGAAGGAGGCATGTCAGCAGGAGGGGAAGGTATAATGAAAGGATCAGAGCCTAGCTGGTCACATTTTGTTAGCAACAAAGAAGCAGAGAGAACAGGAAACAGGGACAGGCTATAAAGCCTCCAAGCCTGTCCCCAAAACAAACACTTCCTCTGGCAAGATTCTACTTCCCAGAGGCTCCATATCCTTCTCTAACAGTGCCACCACCTGGGAACTAAACTTTCAAATTATGAGCCTATGGAGGATAGTTCTCATTCAAAGTATAATATCACTGATGGCTTGATACTTGACAAATACTGGGCTGAGCACTGAGGATGCTGTGAAGAGCACAAAAACACATTTTCCTTAGACTACTGGAGCTTACAGTACCAAGAATCAGTAGGAACACCATGCCTACACACACACATTAATGACCTTAGTAAATATCTGTGTGTCTCTGCATACATGCTTTTGTTGTTCAACTTAGAATTTTTATGGGTCTCCCAACAGTAGAATGAATCTTTTGACTGTTTTGGGGGCCCCTTTTCCTCCTGCTGGGCTGCCCCTTCCAGCCTTAACATAAAGGTTTGTTTTGAGTCTTATGGCATCTTGTTATGTATTCTTTGGTTGGTAACACAGGGAAGCCTGCTCTTTTCTGTAGGGAACTACATGAGCAGTGAATCTGGGGGAGAGGGGTGATGGAGGTGGAGGGGACTGGGAGGAGTGGAAGGAGGGAAGAATGTGGTCAGGATGTATTGTATGAGAAGATAATAAGAAAGAAAGAAAGAAAGAAAGAAAGAAAGAAAGAAAGAAAGAAAGAAAGAAAGAAAGAAAGAAAGAAAGAAAGAAAGAGGGAGGGAGGGAGGAGGCATCCTCAGGATGTAAAGTAAATAAACTAATATAAAATTTTTTAAAGGAAGGAATATGTTGGGGGGAGACTGAGTTTCCTCATATTGAGGCAGTCTTACAAGTGAGAATATATTCCACATGGGATCTCACCAGTGCAGTTCTGGGGGATCTTTCAACTTCTACTATACCGTAATAGATAATTGTTTTGAAAGTTAACATATTAGTTAATGATTGAAGTGTAAAGTAAAGAAGCTAGTATAGACCACACTCTATGAATACCTACATAATTTAGGAGGCTTGGTGAAAAATGAATAATTAAAAAAATCTTCTGTTAAGAAAGGTTAAGCATTTCCAGACAAGGAGAGTAGGGGCTATGGAGTAAGCCCCAAACCCTGTAGGATTACATATATCACACACCTATGAAACATTCATCTCTTCCACATTTATTGCATATATTTTATTTGGTTACTTAACTTACCTCAGGTTCATTACAGCTATTAACACAGAGAAATAAAAGACTTTTAGTTTCTTCCCATAACTACCATCTGTGGCTTTCTGTGGAGAAGCAAGATAACTCATCTGAAGAGAGTTCTTTTATCCTTTTATAAAACCATTAAAATTCTGACAGTGATTCAAAGTTGCTGTTAAAAACTCATATACACTATTTCACCATCAACCATACTGACTTTTTTATTTGTACACACCTCCTTAATTTTGCCTAAGAGAAAAAGGTCTCCAATGTAGTGTTCCAAGTTTACTATTTTCCCATGTATGCCACTTAAATCTGAAATTCCCAACTGAGATCTCTATGTCTAGAAAGTAATTTTCCCACAGTAAAATGTCTCCTTGCACAAATTAGATATTTTCTTTTTTTTTCTATCGCTGAAAAAAAAATTATCTATTCAGAATCAACTTCCACATATGGTACAGCATCTGGGCCCGATCCAGTAAAGGAGGCAAAATGTCATGTTAGACGTGAATTAACCCTTCTGTTTCACCACTCTTGTGCCTACTGCAGTGTAACTGTAGCTGTCTAAACAGGGATGTCAGTCTGTAGTCTCTGGACAGAGTTCTAGGAGTTAAATAGCAAGAATGTACAAAAAGATATCTTTATATCTTCATCAGCCTCTGACCTGAGCAATTATAAACACAGGCAATGAAACCACCAGAGTATTACCAATATCTACGACTTGATCACTGATAACTTTATACATCCTTTCATATCATATTATGTACTGCATATTTCTTGAGATGTAATTTCTTCTCAACATTACATCAAAAATTTTAATGGTGTTATAATCACTATTATGTCACCAGAGGCTAAAGCAGAAAGATGTCCAGTTCAAAGTATCTCTGGGCTATCATTTGAGTTCAAGGTCAGTTAGCAGAGTGAGATTGTCTCAAAATGAAGGTAAAGAGAGAGCTTGGAATACAGCATATGAGCAGAGTGCTTACCTAGCATAGTTCAATTTCCATAAAGTGCCATAATGTTAGTAAAAGTCATATATTATCACACAAAAATGATTTTTACATTGACATTGAGATAATTATATTTATACATAACTTTTTTTTGTAATCCAATTACCTCATCTTATGAACTTAAAAATATGATCCCAATATAAGGTGCACATGTTTCACCAGACTTACAAGAGAGTTTATGGCACATAATAGATGAAGAAATGACATCAATGGCAATTACAGAGCTCATATGGCAGTGAAGCAGAGGTGACTGTACTGGGTCTCACAAGTACTGAAACCATTCTAGCACAAGGAGAACTTGGAGTTCTAATTCAACAGTGTGTAAATTGTAACATAATCATCATGATTTTTAATTATGATACAAAAGGAAATACATCAAAACAAAGCAATATATGGGGGTGGTTTGGTTTCTCTTTTTAGTGACCATTGGATTCTATCCCAAATGCATTGTTATGTTATATGGATTGATACCTGAGATGACAGTAGGTTACAATCAATGAACAGTCCTTTTCCAGTTCTGTGACGCTGTATGAGGCCAGCCATAATGGCTCCATAGGCAAACAGGCCAGTGGCAAGGTCAGTCATGGCCACACCTGGGCGAACAGGATCTCCATCCTGATTTGAGGGTTGAATGGAGAAAACAGAAATTGAATACTGATTCATCTTATATTTCTCAGACATTCTGTAGCTAAATAAAAGAATTATATTTGAAGTATGCATATCTAAAAATGAGTACAACCCTGCACAAGAATGAATGCAGGAAATTAGAACTGAGGATATCAGCTGATGGGAACGTACTGCTAGCAAATGTATATTTACCACTGTGTTTCTCAAGAGGCATACAAGCCAACCTAAGCCAAGCCAAATAAAATTTAAAAAAAAAACCTGCATAAACACATTTGAAGTTCCTTTTTCATGTATTCTACTTAAATAAAAATTAATGAATTGTTTGAATTTGAATATAAATATGTTAATGTTACAGGAAAGAGTTAAAACAGTATTTTTCTCCCGTTGGATGAAATGTTTTAGAAAAAAAATAATTATAGGAGGAGGAGGAAAAGAAGGAGGAAAAAAAAAACAAACCCTGGTTTTAATTCCTTATAATTATGTTAATAGCAGGCAAATATCCTAATGGCATATGCTTTCTAAAAAGATACATAATGATACATATGTGTGAAAATATCATAGTGAAACTTATCACTTTAAATATTAATTTTAAAATTTAAATTTAAGTTTTGATTTTAAAAATACTAAGCAAGTCAATTAATATTTACATGTATTTCTGAAGAAACTTATAAAAAACTAAAAATAGTAATACCATGTGATGAACCATAGTGACAACCAAAGAATACCTGAAAGTGAGTACAAAATATTTTAATGTTATGAAACAGATCAATCATTAAAATTTCACTACAACTAGTGATAACTAAATCAACTTCAGAAAGTTGTTCCTATAACACTTTGAACATATTCTCTTACGGTATAGAGGCCCAACTTAAGCCCCCTTCAATGCCATTCATACCTGCCGTGCATACCCACCCAGGAAGCCTACATTCCCCACTCCCAACTCAACTCCATCCACTCTGGCCAAACCGCTCACCCTTACTGGGCACATCTGATCCCTTCTGTAGAAGACCCAAGATTGGTGCTGCCAACTACACACTCCCTCCACCTAAGGATTGCCTCTTCTTCAAAGAAGGGTGCTAGCCCAATACCAACAATTTACCAGAACCCATTGTCTGAGGAAAGTCCAAAGCATATCCATCGTACTCCTGAAGATTAAGTGTAAAAAATTCGTTAAGTCTACAGAGGGTTTGCTTCTGAACTTAGAAACTTTACTTGGCTGGAGCAGAGCCAGGACTATTTCTGATATTCCATTTCAACATTTACACTGAATTGCCTACAGGCTAAACCCTAAGCCACATACAAATGAGTGACCACCTGACAAGCTACAGTGATAAGAAACAGATCTTAAAGCACTCATTCAACAATAGAGAGATGTGGTTTCCATAAGAAACAATACCAACAACCTAACTCCAGGTGTCTAGCTCCCATTGCAAAAACACAAACATAAATAAACCAAAACAATACGTCTCTATTAAAAAGTAGTTCTCCCATAGTAATGTCCCTTAGAAAGGCTACTTAGATGATGTACAAGCCAATGGTGTCAAAATATCAATAATAAACATTATCAAAGAACTCAGAGGATATTAATGAATACCACAATGAAAACCAGAAAAATCACAAATAGTTAAATAAAATGATGAAAACAATTCAAGATATGAAAACAAAATTTAGTAAAGAGATAGCATATCTGGAGGAAGCCAAAATGAAATAAAACTTAAAATGAAAATTCCAATAATTCAAGTATTCAGACAAAAAAAAACAGAGGAATGCCTTATCAATAGATAGGGACAAGTGAAAGAGATAGTATCAGGGCTTTAAGACAAGGTAGATAGGTTGTTCAGTCAAAGAAAATGTCAAATCCAAAGGTGGAAAAAAAAAGAATAAAACATTTCAAGGACCCATAGGAAGACCAAACCTGTGAAAAATAGCTATAAAAAGAGAAAGAGACTCAGGCCAAAGGAACAGAAAATATTTTCAACAAACCCATGCAAGATAATTTCCCTTATATATGAAAGGAGATGCCTATCAAGTTCTAAGAGGCATAGAGAGCAACAAAGAGAGAGAAGCAGAAAAGCAACTACCCTCAACACATTAATAGTCAAAATATTAAATATACATAGCAAAGAAAGGCTATTGAAAGTAGCAAAAGAAAAAGATCAACTCACATACAAAGCTTGCCCATCAGAATTACAGCAGACATTGCAAGGAAGACAATAAAACCCCGAAAGGATTGGGACCAATGTTCTATGACTATGAAAGGCCAAAAATATCACCCAGACCACTATATACAACAAAGATATAAGTTATAATTTACAGAGAAAGAAAATATTTCAAGACAAAAAGATTTAAAGAAATTAGGACCAGCAATCCTGTTCTACAGAAGCTACTGGGAGAAATACTTAGTTTTAGTTGCCTGATGCAACTGTCATCTCCAAGGCTTCCTGCCTCTGTCTGCTAATTTGGCCTAGTCCTGAAAGCTTCTAACTTCCATACAATCTAATCTAGGCCTAGAATGTTTTCAGCCTCTGAGACTTATTACTGAATAAACTCACCATTTCTAGATTTTTTTGAACTCTGGATGGCTAGCTGAATTCAGATGTTCTGCCTCAAACTCCTCTCCAAGATGTCTTATTCAATCTAGCTTCTCTTGGCTTCAGAGTTAATTTCTTTGCTTGGCCTCAAACTAACTATAGCAATCTGTTCTAATCTTCTCGCTCTTTCTCATTCTCTTGCTTGTTTTGTCTTCACCTGTGTCTAGCTTGTTGCTGTCTCTCTGGAGCTAGTCTCTGTAAAACTGTTCTGGTGAAAACTGCTTCTGAATTCCACCAACTGAACTTCCATGAAGTCAACTCCATGGCACTGTCTTTCATATGACTCCTTCCTAACTCCTGACTCAACTCCACTGCACTGGTTTCAACGGGCTGATCAGAACTGACTCAGAGATCTGCCTGGATCTCTTTCCTGAGTGCTAGGATTAAAGCACCTAAGCTTTTCTTTACCTGAAATTTGCTCTATACCAGGCTGGCCTTGAACTCAGAGATCTGCTTGTCTCTGTCTTCTCGTATTAAAAGGGTGTCTATATTCCAGCTGGGTCACACAGACCTAGAAGGCCTTTCTTTGGATATGATTCCTTGCCAGAGAGTGTTGTAGGATTAAAATTCCTCTACAAGGTTAAACATGCACAAGAAGGCATTAGAAACAATTTCTGAACAGTAAATCAAAGAGATTAAATAGACAACCACAACAGCAACAAAATGACAGAATTTAATACACATTTTTCAATAATAACTCTTCGTATTTATGTCCTCAACTCACCAATAAAGACACACAAACTAGCAGATTGGACCAGAAAACAGGATGCATCCTGTTGCTGCCTTTAAGAAATACAACCTCATCAGGACTGGCCACATTGTGATGATACCTGATAAGCTAGGGTACAGAAGGGGAAGAGGACCTCCCCTATCAGTGGACTTAGAGAGGGGCAGGGAGGAGATATGGGAGGGAGGATGGGATTGGAAGGGGATGAGGGAGGGGGCTACAGCTGGGATATAAAGTAAATAAACTGTGATTAATATAAAAAATAAAAATTAAAAAAGACACAACCTCATGACCAACAATACACAACAGCATAGGGTGAAAGGATGGAAAAAGGTATTCCAATCAAATGAACTAAGAAACAAGCAGCTGCAATATTCTAATTCTAACAAAACAGATTTCAAACCAAAACAAATCAGATGACATGAGGATGGAACACTTTATCCTGATCGATAGAAAAGTCCAAGAATAGTATATAACAACCCTAAACATATATGTACCAAAAATGGGAACCCAGTTTCACAAAAGAAACATTACTAGACTTAAAACCACAGATAAATCCCAAAACAGTGACAGAGGGTGGTTTCAATTTTAACCAATAGACAAGTGTATCTAAAAAACAACTAAGTAGACTAAATAGGGAGACTGTGAGAATTAAATGACATCATGAAATCAAGTGGACCCAATACATATATACAAAACATTTCACCCAAACACTAAAGGATAAAGGATTTCAGCAGCCCATGTAACTTCCCACAAAATAAGACTTAAAACAAATCTCAGTAAATGCAGGAAAATCAAAGTCATATGCCCATTCTCTCTGAACACCATAGAAGACAGAAAGTACACTAACCTATGAAAGTTAAACAACACAATACCGAGACAAAATTGGGTGAAGTAAGAAAGGTATTAAACTTTTTTCTATAACAATGAAAATGAAAACATACCAAAATCTATTGAGCTACAATGAAAGCAGTCATAAGAGGTCATTTATAGCACTATGTTTCTACATCAAATGATTTGAGAACTTAATGATGCCCCTGAAGGTCAGAAAAAAACAAGAACAATCAACATATATAGGAAGACATAAATAATAACAGTCAGGGCTGAAATTGATGAACTAGAAATAAAATTTTTTAAATGTCAAAAGCAATGAAATAAGAAATTGGTACTCTGAAAATATTAACAAGATTGACAAATATTTAGCCAAACTAACCAAAAGAAAAGATGCAAATTAATACAATTAAAGAGGAAAAAGAGAACATTTTAACAGACTAAGAAAATTCAAAATTTCGTAAGGACATACTTTAAAAAGTTTATGTTACACCAAACTACAAATTCTAAAGGCAGAGATAATTTATTAAAAAGAACAAGTCCTTGGCTGCAGCAGAACCACAGACATCAGCACGGCCTCAGGTGGCTGCACAGGCCACTCACATCAACATGGCCCTTGGTAGCTGTGGGTTTTGTGTAAGAATGGGACCTGTTTGATTTCCCCACTCTCTGTTAGCATGCTTATTGTTGTTGCCATTGTTTCCAGTCTGGTTTAGGTAGCCATATTTTCTAGTACCAGGGGTTGATATGCTATCACTTCTAAGAAATGTAATCTCTCGGCAGATTTCCTGACCCTTCACTCTTACAAAACTACTGGCCTCTCTTGTTCAACGTTCAGCAAGCCTCAGGCACAGGTACTCCATGACTTGTCCCCTCCATTTTAACTAGTTGTGGTTTTCTGCTGCCAAGAGAAGTTTTTTTCATGGGTGATGTGATGAGAGATAAATTAATTTGTGGGAGTAAAAAATAAGCATTTAGAAAGCAGTTAAGAATTGTTCTGATCTAGTAAAATGATGATTGTATGTTCTCATCTAAGATCCATGACTTCGCTAGTACCAGGCATGATTTCCTTTCCTTTGAGTGGGCTGTATGTATAGAGAGCTTTTGGTTACTACCGAGTTATGAGTTGCCAGTGTTGCTCTTTAAGAAGTCTCTTGCTGTAATTGTGGGTCAGAGGCATGCTGACTGTGTAGGACATTTGTTTGGTTCCTTCCCTTGGCAGCTAGCATATCAGCTTCTAGTACTATGAAAGCTAGTCCTCAAGAAGGAGGTTCTCAGGCTCAGCTTGAATCTTCTGAGTCCTGTGTTTGAAGTACATGCTATCTTTAGCAAGAGGAACTTACTTCCAGTGCCTAGAAGACATCAGTCATAGCCTGTGTGGCCTTTTTATTAATTCTTTAATTGTCTTGAAGGGGTAATGTTGACTCTGATATGGGAAAACTCCATTTTACCGTTCTATGCGAAAATAAAAAATTTCTACAAGAGTAGGTTTCTATGTGTCTTTTTAAAAGATCTTTAGTGATCTATCTTTTCCAATACTCCCTCTTCTACTTTGCCCTCCTCTCCCCAACCTCAGCTTAATTGCTACTTTTTCATTATTTCCCCTAGCAGTACTAAAAAGTGTGATCAGGATGTATTACATGAATTCTCAGAAAAAATCAATAAAAATATTATGTTGAGAAAAAAGAGAAAAAGAAAAAGAAGGAAACTATACAGCTGAGGGAAAAATAATTAGTCTTCCTCAGGATGAAGCTCCTAAGTAGAGGGCCTGTAGAGAGAAGAGAAACCGTGGGCGGGGTCATCTCCTTGACAAGCTGCAGACCTAAGACAGGGTAGGCTTCTGGGAGGATAAGGGGAAACTCTAGTTGAGACTCTTAGTAGCAGGGGTCATGGAGACTGAAGAAGACACCCTGTAACCAAACAGGACTCCTAGTGGAGGGAGGGGAATACCAACCCACCCACAAAAACTTCAACCCAAGATCTGCCCTGCCTACAAGATGTACAGAGATAAAGATAAAAAGGAGATTGAGGGAATGTGCAACCAATGCCTGGCCCAACCTGAGACTCACTCCATGAGAGAGAGCCAACACCTGACACTATTAACGATACTCTGCTATGCTTGAATTCAGGAACCTAGTATAGATGTCCTCTAAGAGGTTCTACTCAACAGCAGATCAAAACAGATGCTCACAGCCAAATATTGGGTCAAGTGTCAGTAGTCTTGTGTTAAAGTGGGGGGAAGGATACAAGGTCCTAGAGAAGACAGGAGCTCCACAAGAAGAGCAAGAGAGCCAACAAACCAGGGCCCAGAGGGCTTGAGGAGACTGAACAAAGGACCATGCATGAACTAGACCTAGGCCTACTACACAGATGTAGCAGATGGGAAATTCCGGCTTCGTGTGGGTGCTCTAGCAAGGGGAGCAGGGGATGTCTCTGACTTAGACTCTGTTACCTGCTATTTTATCACTTCTCCCTGGCAGGGCTGCCTTGCCAGGTCACAAGGGAAGAGGATGCGCTCAGTCATGATGCAACTTGATGGGCTGGAGTGGATTGGTAGGGAGGCTCCCCTTTCCTGAGGACTAGGGGAGGAGGAAAGGAAATGGGACCAGGAGGAGAGGAGGGAGGGGCTACGATTGGGATGTAAAGTGAATAACTAAATAAATAAATACTTTTTTTCAAGAAGAGGAGAAAAAAAACTACACACAAATAATGACTGCTAAGGGAGAGAGAGTAAGTCTTCATCAGGGATGAGACTCCTAATTAGTTATTCAATACCAAGTGGTGAGCCGCTAAATTAAACCCACACAAACAACACTTAACAGTTGCAATGTATTGTGTTAATGTATTTTATGAAAGAGACATAATAATATATAAAACAATCATATATATAAACAATAATATACAAAACAAAAATGAAAACAGGACATGAATTTGCAAAGTAGTAAAGGGGATGAAGGGGCTAGAGGCAGGTACTAGGGAAAAGTTTGAGAGTAAAGTGAATGCAGAGAAATTGTATTTTAATTCCTAAAAATCATTTTTAATTTTTCAGTAAGACATCATTTGTGAAGAAATTATGAGCTACAATTGACATTGAGGCCTCATAAAACTAAAAAGTTTCTTCAGAACTGATGAAACAAAATAAAAAAAAAAAGGACGGAAGAACAACAACAACAAAAAAGAACTGATGAAACAGTTAGGTGAAGAGGAAGTCCACAGAGTAGGAAAGAATTTATACATCTGCAGATTCTTCTGCCAGCTATACATCTGACAGATTAATATTCAGAATATAAAGCAATGAAAAAACATTTTAAAAACGGTCAAATCTAAATGCAGAGTTCTCAAAAGAGGAATGTAAATAGCTAAGGAGTATCTCCAAAAGTGTTCATCATCCTTAGCAATTAAAAAATACAATTCAAACAAGTTTAAGATTTCATCTTATCACAGCCAGAATAGCAAAGGTCAGGGAAACAATCCACAGAAAATGCTAAAGAAGATGTAAGGAAAGGGGAACACTCATTTACTGTTGGCAGAATTGCAAACTGGTGCATCCACTCTGAATATTAATACAAAGATTCCTCAGAAAGAGAAAAATAAATCTACCCTATGACCCAGCTACACCACTCCTTGATGTATGCTCAAAGGACTCAACAGATACTTCTTCAGCCATGGTCATGGCTGCTCTAATCACAATAGGAAATGGAAATAGTCCTAATGTTGTTCAACTTATGAGTGAGTAATAAAAATGTGGTACACATATGCTTGAAATATTACTCAGCCCCAAGGAAACATGAAATGGAATTTTTAAGTAAGTAGATAGAACTAAAAAAAAAAAATCATTACATTGACAGAAACAACCCAGATAAGAGAAACAAATGGCACATGTTCTCTCATATATACATTTCCAAGCTCCAATTCTTCAAATGTGAGTATATAACCTGGAGTAACCATAAAACCAGGAAAGTAAGCCATGGCTGGGAGGGCACTAGAGAGAGGAACAGTAGTAGAGAAGTGATATAAAAGCGGAAATGGAAAAAATGGGGCATTAGTTGGGGAATCTGGGAAGGAGGTTAATACAAAAGGAGAGGGAGAAAAGAACAAAAGTATGAATAACAATGTTTGAAAAAGCCATAACAATTCATATTTTTATTTACCTAAAGTTACATTAAATACACATAAGTGTATGTGTGTGTGTGCGCACACTTATGGGAAAGATGGTAAGATGGAGAAGAAAAGCAGGTAAGAAAAACAACTAAAATAAAGTATTATGAATGTGACAACGAAATGTGTTACTTTGTAACTATTTAGAAAATAATCTTGGAAAGTCCTAAGGTTGAACATGCACTAGGTGGCCTCCTGTAAGAGTGAACTGCACATCACCAACAGAACCACAAAAATGTTTCACCTTAGTAGTTTTTTATTCATTTTTAGCACTTGGGTAAAAAACTGATAGGTCCCAAATTTCACATATTTCCAACTGAGTTCAGCCCCTCTAATTAGAAGCACTCCCAACAATGACATCTCCATCAAATGGGCACATGTCCATGCTCTGCTCTCTCAATGAGCAAAACGAAAATTTGTCTCCTCCTTATTTTAAGGAAGGGCTGCATACGTTTTTTTTTCTGTGACTAAAAATGAAACATCAGAAGACAGAAGTACAAAGGGCCTTGTATCTTAGGACATTAAAACATCATAGCTGCTTTGAATTAAATATAAGATTTTAAAATAGGTCACTCTGCCTCAGTTTATCTGAGCACTGCAGTGATCTGCCTAGAATTAACTGAAGAAAAGTAACTCAGGGAGAAACACCTGCTGTAAAAGATTTTCAAGCTTATCAACCCTGTTTGTCTTGAAATATATAGACTTTAGTTTTATATACTAGGCTTTCATACTATGCTTTTGTTTTACCGTTAATAATGTTCACATTTTCCCCAAAACTCTTTCCTTTGATCTAACCAAATACATTCATTTCCTTTGATCTAACCAAATACCTATATTCTTTTACAAATCCTGAAAAAACAGTATCAATGGAGGACAATAGTATTAAATAATTCAACTGTGGTATATATGGCAAGCCAGACACAATTATATCTGTCACTTTAAATAACAAAATTTCAAGTACATGACTACTTAAAATATTCTACATGAAAAAAGTGTCTTCTATGTATATTTACTAAATGTAGACAGAAATGGATATCAAGTCAGTCATTCTCCTCCAAGGAAGAAAATTTCTAAATCGCACAAAGATTATTCCTGAATAACGAAAAGAACTCCATTGCAAGATATTAATAAGAAAAGATTGTTCTTTTCAGTAAAGTCATATTGACTTTAGCTGTAAGTTCCTTTATAATAACCACACTTCTGTTGTAGTTTAATAACTCTTTCTGTTTTCCCAGTTTCGAAGAAAACCTACCTCAGGCCCTGTGATGTGCATCAGACCAGACACAGCAGAGGCGATAGCATCGTAACCCGCTCTCTGAGACATGGGCCCTGTCTGGCCATATCCTGCAACAAGAAGAACAAGCATTCAGTGTCACATGGTGTTTGTGTGCTAGAGCGATTTGCCTCAAGAAACTTCAGCACTTTTCCTATCAGATCAATATGACCCCTTGATGGAGGCAGTAATCATTAACTGTATACTATGGAACACAAAAACCTGCTCAACTGCTGGCCTCATTCTACCCTCAGGAGTGTTCTCTTTGGCCTTTGGAATATTTTGGAATGATTTTATTTAGTTGGCAACAAATTTTTTAAAAGATAGCATATAAGACATAATTGCTAGCTTCTCTTTAAAAGTCAGAAAATAAGCCGGGCGTGGTTGGGACATGTGCCTTTAATCCCAGCACTCAGGAGGCAAAGACAGGTGCCTCTGAGTTTAAGGCCAGCCTGGTCTACAGAGTGAGTGCCAAGACAGCCAAGGCTACACAGAGATATCTTGTCTCAAGAAAACACAAACACACACAGAAGAACACATATCCATTGTTAGCCCATATCCTCCCCATGGAAGCAAGCCTAGTTGAACAACTCCCTGCTTTACATGGGGTTATGCTCTCTCTCTCCTTGGGCCTCCACCCACTTCTTCATGTCCGCTCCAAGGCCCCACTACACACGGTCGGCTCTTGTTCTGTGACAGTTCACAAAGTGAAGCAAAATGTATTTGCTAGAACAGGTCTGCGTATCTCTCAACTGAGGAAACAGATAATAAGTGCCGGACTTTAAAACTGGACATACTTTAGGAACGGTGGTGCAGTGTGTGCCTGTATCTGAGCACCCAGGAGGTTAAAGAAGGAAGACCCAGAGTTCGGGGTCAGCCTGAACTACATAGCTAGACCTCGTGTCAAAAACAACAGCCAGATAAAAAACAACCTCATGACCTGTCAGTGTCATTTTAGGTGCGACATATTTTTCTTTCTGACCTTTTGGTTAGAAAGGGAAGACAAAAATCAAGAGAACGTGAGCAATCTTTCTTTTACTCTTTCCTCTCTTGGTACTTATTGTTTAATCCTAAAGGTTCTATCAGCTGCAGGATTCCATCTCCAGATCCCATTTCTGACCCAGAGAGTGAAGAAATGGCGAGCTGACATCTGTATTTAGATGTTCTGCTTCATAAGTAC
>CM053760.1:42276520-42294237 GCA_028658305.1 Pachyuromys duprasi
CAACACCTATTGGCTATGTTTTGTATTGTCAGCCACAGCCTGAGGTAACATATGGCTAGCGCCATGATGGTTCAGGGATAGAGAGGGTGCAGCTGTAGTTTTGCTGCCATTTTTGTTTAGGGCTTCCAGCTGAGTTCAGTTACACATGGCCAGCCGCCATGCTGGTTCAGAGATAAAGAGGGTGGAGCCATGAGTTTTGCCGCCATCTTTATTTAGGTGTATCAGTTATGTTCAGTGCTCTGATTAGTGCTAAGTGCAAAGCTTTTTGTTGTTCAAACTTTAATGCAAGTGGTAGGATTAGCAAGATTTGCTAGCCTTTCTATAAACTGTATCTGATTAAAAGGTTTACTTTGATTTTAGTTCAGAAAGAGCAGGTTTAAAGTTATTCTAACAACTGCAATTGGCTAAAATGTTGAGCTTTACCTAGTCTCTGTCTTTAAGTTTTTTTAAGGTTAAGCCTAAAATGGATAACTATAAAGCTTGCTTATGTAGATCTACTTAAATTATAGTTCTAAAACATACATCTAGAATACATGTCTTAAAGAGAAATTCATCTTTTGTCAAAAAGAGATTTGGGTTCCAGGCATCTTTTTTTTTTTTATCCTATTAACATTATTTTGCATGTCAAATTCTAGCCCTTAAATCTTTTACTTCATTTTTTTCTTATTCGAGGTAAGATCATCATGTTGATGATGATGAGATCGTCATCATCAAGTCGATGTTAAGCTTCCTGTATAACTCCTGTTCCCCCTGCCTCTTGCTCCCTACAGGTGGGAATACAGCTGTGAAGGACCATGGCTGTCTTACATCCCTCACGTGTGAATAAGAACTGATTCTTTCAGAACAACAACAAAATAAAACATTTAAGAGCAGATAACATATTTTAGCCAACATATGATGAAAGGTATTGCAAGAACTAAGGTCTATGAACAAACATCTCTCCACCATAAAGATAGTAGTCATCAAAGACAGACCAAAGTAGAATATCCACCCAAACCCACTGTGACAAACCAATGAGTTTATTTGATTTGCAATTAATAGGTTACTAAGAGTAATGGTAATGAGTCCAAAATAGCTGTATTATGAAAAATTTCACCACAGCAAGGATGATTATCTTATAACTACACAGATGGGGTTCCCCAATACCTTAAAATAGCCTTCTATTTTTTATTCAATCAAGCACCTCCAAAGACCATGATGGGATGAGGCAGAATTAAATACAGATGGGAGAGTGGATGCAGAAGGAAGTAGCTAGGCTCTTAGGTAAAAATCTAATGCCAACTTTGTACCCTTCTTTTATGAGGAAAAATCAATAGGAACAAACTTGAGGGTCTCTTTACTGCTTATCACAGCTGCTCTGATAAGATGGTAACATCTCTTATACTCAAGATAGCATTACAAAACAACAGAAAAAAGGAATTTTAATTTTAATTATACATGCCATCCTTCTATTTTGGGTTTAAAGTTTTACTAACGATAAGAGAACATGTACTGCACTGTTGTAATGTGACTTGCTTATTAACATTATCAATTTATCTCTCATAGTGAACTTATAAGAGAAGCTACATGATTATTCCATTTTACAAAGGAGAAAACAAGGCACAAAGCAGTTTAGCAGTCTGCCCAAGGTTACATGCATATTAAATAAGTGGATGAGCCAGGTCTCACTCAGCTAGTTTACATTCTGTACTAAATTACACACAAAACCAAACAGTTAAAATTTCTGAATGATCTTGTTACTAAAAAAGTTTAGTAGGAACCTGCTTAAAAATAATAATAATAATAATAATAATGTTTGAGCATCTTTCCAATTCGATATGCTAGGTAAGCTTCTCAGATAAACCAGAATTACACAATACTCAATGTACTCACTCTAAATTGTCTGGTTTCTATGAATAGGACTTGGCTTCTAATCCAGTGTATTTAGGAATAAACTTCAACCACAAATATTCTGTCTGTAAACACTGAAATCCAATAGACTTTTCATATAATTTTTAAATCTCAATTTTATTTACATAGCAAAGATAAACCATATTATCACGTCCTCTTTGTTAAAGTCTTTGAGTCTGATGAAAGGAACATTCACATTTCCCATTTTTTTTTAAATTAGCACTAACAATAGGAAATCAAATTTGTGATTACTTTGCATACAAATCCACAAGAAAAACAGATTCACATTAAACACAATAATTTTGCCAATCCATTTCAGTCAAAATCAAATGCGAAGAAACTGGATGTCAAATTCCAGAAAGCAAGACCTGAGAGCAGAACAAGGAAAGATTTCAAAAGCCTGTTAAGGATAACACTTCAGACATATTTCTTACCATGAAATCAGAGGGCTCAAAAGGTGGTTAAAAGCAACTAAATTTTATATGATGAATAAGTAAGAGCACTCTTGACTGTCATTACTCAATAAATGAGGGTGAAAATTTGGAATTCAAAGTAATTGGTCACAGAGAAAATTTTCTAAATGAAATAGGGATAAAAGTGGAATTTGAAGCTGACCCTTTGATAAGATTTAGCTAAGCAAAAGCAAGAAAAGGGACTTTCTACATGGAAGTAATATGAGCGACATCACAAAATAGTCATCTCATTGGTGTTGTTGAATGAATAAATAAATAAATAAATAAATAAATAAATTAGAATAAAAATGGAGGCAAAGCATTGCATTCAATGACCAGGACATCACAGGTGGACATTAAGATGTAGTGACCATAAGGCAACAAGTATAATTCCAAAGCTAATAGAGGATTGAAGCCTAAAAAATGAAGAAGAATGTGGGAGGCCAGGGTACTACTGTGGTACTACATGGAAAAAGGAGAGCAGCTCTGGCAAGTGAGGAGGAAGAACAAAGGGTTTGTTATTAAGAACTACAGGAAAAAAGGCAAAAGCAAACTAGACATGAAGTTTATCTGACTATGTAAGTAGAAAAAGAATATGTGAAGTCATGAAGTCACAGAATCCTAAGAAAGATGCAGGAGAAGGAAAAATAATGTTACAGGTTAAGCTCAGTCTTTGTTTCAATGACACAATCCCAACTTTCTCAAATGAGACACATTATTTTCCTTGCCTCTGCCCACCAGAACACAGGCATAAGGAAGCAAAGGTCCCATTCCATGTGTCTGCAACTCTCTCTCCAGCATCAAGAGCAATACCTTAGACACACTGTAGACATCCAGTAACTATTAGAGGACAAGTGAATAAGTGACAGAATAACAGTTTTCTTTTCACTGAGATATGGGTCATGGTGAAGAAATAATACAACAGAAAAGAAGTAAGTTAATTCCCATACCCATAGAAGACTACAACAGAAGAAAGCATATTTGTGAACTAAGGGTGCCAGAAATTTGCCTCATTCTTTAAATCTTGGTTCTCCCCACCAGGTCAAAGAACAAGACTTCTCCTTTCATTATACACTAGATCTATATATATATATATATATATATATATATATATATATATACACTAGATCTAAATCAAGTCTGAAGTAGAAAGTCACATCATGATCTGAAAACCCATATCTGGATAACAAGAGCCACAATTAAAGAACAGGGGCTCTTTGAGGATTAGGACTCAGGTTACAAATTATCCCATGATGAAACCAAGGACTGTGGGTAGGTAAAACAACTCTCCTTTGAAGTCCGAAGTGGCTAGGGCCTTACCAGGCACCTCTTTGGGAAGGAATGAGTTTTCAATTGGGATGACTAATGGTTTCTATGAAAGAACACTAGACAGCTCAATAGCTAAGAAATTGAATACAAGCTGATTCCTATTGGCCTCTACATTTTCTTGATTGCTTCTGGAGCCCAAAGTGTTATTCTTTTCTACAGAAAGTTTTTGTTGTCTCTGGAGAAGAAACTGCAATCCTGGCAATAGGTATAAAGAATAGAAGCTACAAAGAAAGCTTCAATGTTGTTAGCCTGCACTTTCAACAGAATGTGAATTAACTTGTACAAATGGCTTTCTTAATGAAGAAAGATGTTGGGTTTATTGGTTGTTTGCCTGATAGAGGATTACATTGACTTAAAAGTGTGCTAAGATATACAAGTGGCAATACCTATGGGTGGCTACAAGCCAGCTATTGGAGTCTCAGATTATATAAGGTGTATCTGTTAAGAAGACAGAAGGTGGAAGTTGAAGAAAAGAGCTGAAAAGCAATTATCCCTCAGGAATGAGCTTTATTAGAAAAGAAAGCCTCATGACCAGGGGACCATGACTGGGCTTGAAGTGGGAGACCCAATGTTGGGAGAACAGTACACTTTATCAGAGACTGCATGATGGACCTTGAAGAGAAAAGAAGCTTTTCTCTAAAATCTACAGAAACACAGCAGGGCCAGAGGGAAGAAAGTTAGCAGAGAAATCCTCCAAAGGGCATATTTTGGCTTTTATAAGTTTTGAGAGGGACTAGTAAGGAAGTACCTCACCATGTAATTTAGTCTGGTTTATTGCACGTGGCTCCAGATACTGGGGAGACTTATAAAATTTCTCTTGTAATTCTTGGGGAAGGGGCTAAAAGGCCATAGCACTACCAGAGACAGAGCTGTAGTATCTGGTCTCTTGGAGTGATTAACACTAAAAGCAACAGGCCCCTGACCTAAAGTTGGCTAACTGCTAACATTGACAAAGGGTTTATGCTAGGCAGGACTCTAAAATGGTGACCAACATTTCTGTTTCCTATTCTTCAAATCCTCTGTGGAAGGATGTCACTTTCCTTTATGATGAGGTATCATACTTATGATCAGGTCAGTACTCAATTTACCATGAGTTCAATGAAAGGTAGAACTAGACACAAGTGCACATGCCTATAGTCAGTATTTGGGAGAGTTAGGTAGGAGCATCTCCTGAGCTCAGAAAGAATGCAACTGTCTGGGAAACTTAAGAAGAGAAAATAAGGGAGGTGTGGAAGTAAAGAAGGGAGAGGGAAGGGAGAGATGGAAGGAAGGGAAGAAAGGGAGGGATAGCGGGAAGCCATAAAGGAAGGGAATAGGAAGGAGAGAAGAGGAGAAATGAGATTTTCTTGTCTGGGCCTGTCCAAAAACAGATAAACTCCTAAAAGATATATTCCTGCTGGTCTGGAAAAAAATGTAGCCTCCAGTCATAGGAAGTACGTTTTTCAAATATCCTGAATGAGCCTGGGGAGACTTGTGAGTTCCAGGTGAGAACCACACTCCTGCAGACACCTGGACTGCACCTTTGAGGGCTCGGCATAACATCCAATTGAAGTGTGTCTGGACTGCTTTCTCTTAGACACTGAGACAATAAATCTGTGTTATGTTAAGCTATACTTACACAAAATTTATGGTAATTTGTTACATGGAAATATCAAATTGATACACAAATGGGGATAATGATGGGCAGCTGGAAAATCTGAGAGAACGTAAGTCCAAGGACAAGACATTAGAATCAACCGAGGAGCAGACAAAGAAAGACACGTTATAAAGTCTTAAAAATCGCAGAATGGTAAATGAAGGCCAAAGGAGAAAGGAGGAATAGTATAGAATGTGAGTCAAATACTCAAGTGAATTAAAGGACAAGAAAGAGAATCCTGTATTCTGCAAAAAGAAATTAACCTTTAAATGAAGATATTGCTAGTGGAGGCTTTGGAGTGGACATAGGAAAGGGATTTGGAATTAGTAGGAAGTGGAAGCCTTAAAGAAAATACCACATAAAGTTTGCCATTGAGAGGAGGAAAAGGACAAAAAGTTAAATGGAATATAGAGGAAGTCACCAAGTGACTTGGTGATGAGTAAATTTGCCCATGACACTACCCTTTAAAAACCAAAACCTTCCTTATAACTTAAGGAATTAATCTCTTTTGTGGACTTTCAAGCGTGTTCCCAAGTTCCTAAAGAAATTATTTTTTTAATGATGAAAAAAAAGTATTTATTTAGAATTAGTCAGATTGACTCAGTTTAGATGATCACAATCTTGCTGGCAACATCTAGCGTATCATAATCAGAAGCCAATTGAACATCCGCCTTCTCTCTGTCAGGCCTTATCAGGGTATTGCCTTTGACCACATCAATGTCATAGAGTCTCTTCACGGCCTCCTAAATCTGGTGCTTGTTAGCCTTGACATCCACAATGAACACAAATGTGTTGTCCTCTATTTTCTTCATGGCTGACTCAATGGTCAGGGGGAATTTGATGATGGCATAGTGAGTAGTCAAGGTTGTTTCTCCTGGGTATACTCTTTTGAGGGTATTTAGGCTCCCCCTGGAGCCACAAGGAATTGAGCCACCAGAAAGTGGGTGACATGCAGATCTTCTATGTGTGTGTGTGAGTGTGTGTGTGTGTGTGGCAGTGCATGCTTTTCAGCACTGCCGTTTTAGCTTTCAGGGCCTTTGCTTTGGCTTCAGCTTTGGGAAGGGCAAGAGCTTCCTTCTTCGATTTTGGTGCCATCTTGGCAAAAAGCAAGAAAAAAAAATTTTTTAATCCAGGCATTGTCTAAGAACCCTTAAGTCAGCAAGGCGGTGGTGGCACACACTTGTTCCCAGCACTCGGGAGGGAGAAGCAGGCAGATCTCTAAGTACAAGGCCAGCCTGGTGTACAGGTCCAGTTCTAGGACAGGCAGAGCTACACAGAGAAACCCTCAAAAAAAAAAGCCTTTTAAGCAACAAAAGTGTGTAAAACAAACCTGCATGTAATAGCAGCTTTTCAATCAAGACACAGCATGAAAACAAATACGATTTAACTTGCACAGTTTGTCTACATCTGATCACTGACTGAACTCCAGGTTATGTAACTGAAGGTGTTTTTATGATCCACCTTACAGTTGGCAAAGTCCTTGTCTGGGCACCTCAGGTTATTCTGAGAGCTGTGGAATGGCAGCCAGACCACAGAGAAGACTTGTGAGACTACAATACATAGTAATGTTCCTTAGTAATGATTCCTAAAGTGATCTCATGGGAGTTTGAGGGAAAGTACAACACCAGGTGTGGACTGAAACAGGAAACCATGATGTCAGTGATGAAATGATTCAGCATATCACATAAATGTTAGGGCATTACACCTCAAACAAAAATCCATGCAACGAGGGCAGGTACAGAATGGCAAGATTTGCCTTAATTAGTAAAAACAAATGGATAAGAAAGAACTTACATATGCAAGACAGAGAAAATGTGTTTTCTTTGAACATTTTCTAATGTTGCATCTTACTTTCCTTCAGCAAATGCGTACTGAGTGGCTACTTTGTCTAGGTATTGTGCTAGGTGCCGGGCTATAGAGGTAAGAGGGGATAGATTATTATTGTCCTCTGAGAAAATATGCACAAAACACTCTATGACCTGGTAATAAGGGAAGTTTACAAGTAGCAATAGGATCGGGAACAGTCTCTTCCCCCAAAGTTAAGTTTTCCTGACTAGTACATTCTTTTCTCACCTCTATCCTCCCTGCCCCAAACACACACAATGCCTTTAACAAATGTAATTCTCATATATAGCCATCTTTACAAATTAGGTAGGTACTTCAGAGGGATAGAGATGATGAGGCTATTTTCTTCACTATGCACACTGACTGACCTGTAAGCACACACCTCACAGAAAAAACTCTGACTTCAGAAATAGCAGTTGGAATTCATCAACATGACACAAATCAGGAGGCTTTTAAGATCTAAACTGCAATTGTGGACATGTTTGAACTTCTCAGAATCACCTCTAAGGGACCTCAAAGGTGTACTAACATAGTCAGCCTTTGATGATACAGTGTATCCTATATCCACATTCTCATATAACCCTACCTCAGCTTGTCTGACTATGATGTGCATTCTCACATAGCCACAAATATGTTTTCACATTTAGAAAACTGTAATATGACTTTTTTAAAACTCTAAGGAAGAGCTCTGCTTTGTTGTGTCAATTCTCACAGTCGTCAGACAATCATTTTTGTAGCCATATCCTCCACTTAAATCTTAACCACAATTGGAGACTGTGACAGTTAGGAAAAAACACCACCTTTGTATTTTTCTGACATCTTAGACAGTTTGGCAGAAAGAAAGGTAGAGCATAACTGAAGAATCCTAAAACCCTGTCTCTGCTCAGCTCCTTCACTACACCTTCATGGGCCCCAAATTCTGACCCATGAGTTCACAAAGTACTCCTGACCTTCCACTCAGTCTTTATGCGTGGCTTCAGAGGAACATTGTAAAGCATGCTTTGAAAATACTCAATGAAAAGGTCATGGAAGTTTATCATTTGAAAATAAATTACCCAAGGAGGTACAAAGCAAACTGCCTGCTTAAGGTTTTACTATAAAATTAGTAAAACCTTTAGTGACATCAGTGAACCAGGGTTTTGTTTTACATCTTCTCTGATACAATCCATCTAGCAGAAACAGACGCCAAAGCAGGTAGTCAGCTTTGGAAATTACAAATGCAGTACAATTTTATTGGTCAAAGAATGGTTTGTGAACCTTTGATTTTTACCTTTTTTCAAATATGTATGCACATTACTGAAACACTATAATTTGGAAGGGGAGTAGTAGTAGTTGATTCATTGATTAAACATCTAAATTTTAATAGAAAGTAAAAAAAAAAAACTGACTTCTAATTAGATTTCTAAGACAGACATTACCATGTAACTCCAGAGGGTTGAAAATTGGTGGTTTATAAGCATGACTTAGTTTGTCAGTTTTTTGCTTTGGCCAAGCAGTATTTCAAAAGCTGTCTTACTATACTGGGCCAGTGTGCAGGAACTGGTTGGCACTTGCTCCCGTGCCAATGACTAATCTCTTCTTTCCGTTCTTAACAAAAATTGAAGGAAACAATTTATCTCTAAGAAAGTGTTTACCCAAGGAAAACAGGGAAATGCTACAATATACAGCTTTTTTCCTAAATGAAAACAGTTGTCAAGCTTTTGCTTGCATTCCACAACATAGGCATCACAGTCCCCCACACAGGACATGATACATCCTTCTAATACAGGCTGGGTAGGCCCATGTCTATCCTATTCCTATGCATCTTTATCTGACATGGTTCACTCATTTTAACTAGCTGCCTGTAATTTATAAATATTTGAAATGGCAACTCCTGGGTTACAGTCATGTATTAACAAAACAAGCTTTTAGATGACAAAATTTGGAGCAGAGATCATTATGCTTACTTGAAAATTAAAAGTCTGAAAGAGCAGTCCCAATTTCAATACTGTGGACAAATGGAACATGAACCTTTTCCTTTTCTTGGTCCTCTTCTAACCATTGTGCTATTGTGTTATCCAGCAAGAAAAAAATATGATATAGATTTCAAGGTGTAAAGTAGAAAGTTAGTCCAACTGATTTCTCATATATATATATATATATATAGAGAGAGAGAGAGAGAGAGAGAGAGAGAGAGAGAGAGAGACATACACACACATATATATACATATGACATTGGAATAAAAGTAAAGCTGTAACAATGGGGACTGACGGCAGGGAGACAAATGCATAGAGGTGGCAAAAATGTTCAAACTACATTAAACATTTGCGTGATGATGACTTACAAAACCATGTTGCATGGACAATTGATATGTATTAATGGGGAAAAAGTTAAAACCAACGAAAATAAATTCTCCTGAGGAAAAGTACATTATTTAATTGTATACACAAGGAGTGAAAACTAAGAGTCTGTATTTCTAGGGGGAATGTCATTGCTTATCACAACTATCTAAGCTTTTAAACAAACCTTTTAGTTTGTCTAAAAAATTATATAAAGCTAGGCAGCCTGGACTATATGAGTCCCTGCCTCAAAAAAAAATTTAAAAAGTTAAATGAGAACCTTAGAGTTGATGGAAAACTTGAAAACCTGCACACCACACACACACACACACACACACACACCCGTCCCCCAAACAAACCTCTGGCTAAATGACTCTGTCAATAAGAATGTCTGAACGTGAAATTAGATACAATCTGGTTACAGTAATCCCCTTTCATGTCACATCAAGTGGGTTCTACAAATGACTGTTGCTCATCCAGCCCTAATATGTAGGTCTGTGTTTCCAAAGACAATAGTGCCTTCATTACTGCTTTCTTCCCTCAAGGCATGAACACAAGCCTCTACCCACAACAAGAAAAACAGTGTGAGGAACCACTTCCCAAGTTCCAAGAACAAACATGCAGGACATAATTTGGGAAGGAAAACCCAACAAAAGTTCCTAAAACTTTTCCCCTCAATGGGTTCCTTTTAGAGGATAAAATGAGGACATGCCAGGAGTCTCTACTACTGTTGTGTTTTATGGCTTTTTCTATTTTTTGAGACAGTCTTCCCAAGTAACCAAGGCTGAACTTTAATTCATGGCCCTGCTTCCTCGATATCCTAAGTGTTATCACTGTACCATAGTTAAAACTGTATTTTTCTTTTTCTGCATCCCACTAAACCTATGTCTATATCAGGCTTATTTTGTCATGGTAATTTTTTTCTTTTTATTAAGATTTATAAATAACAAGTACTTGACACTTTATCCTAAAAATATAATGTCAGTTTTACTATAGCAAGAGAGCAGAGAGATTAAAGAAACACCAAAGAAGGGAAGGAGGGAAGGGATGTGGGTGTGATTGAGGAAGAGACAAAAAAAGAGAAGGGATAATAAGAGAAGAAAGAGAAAAACACGGGAAGGACATAAACGTGCTTTGAAGCACAAGAGAAAGAGGGAGCTTCTGTCCTCTTTGGGTTCTTCTATTCCTCCACTCTTTCTTTTGACTCCCTGTGCTCTGCCCAAAGTTTGGCTGTAGTCTTACATCTGACACACCAACCAAGGACCACACATGTAGAGGACCTAGGCCCCCAGCAAACATGTAGTCAATGGGAAACTCAGTCTTCATGTCACTTCCCTAGTAAGGGGAGCAGGGGCCATCTCTGACATGGACTCTGCTGCCTACTCTTTAATCACTTCCCCCTAGTGGGGGTCCTTGTCAGGCCACAGAAGAAGAGGATTCAGGCAATCCTAATGAGACTTGCTTGATAGGCTGGGGTCAGATGGTAGGGGAAGAGGGCTCTCCCTTTCTGAGGGATATGGTAGGGGGTAAAAAGGGAGGGAGAGTAGGTCTGGGAGGACATGAGGGAGGGGGCTACAATTAGGAGGTAAAGTGAATAAATTATAAAAAATAAATTTAAATTTAAAAAAAGATTGAGGGAAAGTCCAACCAATAATTGGCACAACCTGAGACCCACCCCACAGTAGAGAGTCAGCCCCTAACACTATTACTGATGCTCTGCTATGCGTGCAGACAGGAGCCTAACTTGACTATCATCTAGGAGGCCTCAGTCAGCAGCAGACCTAGAGACAGATGTTGGGACCTACAGCCAAGCATGGGTCTGTGTTCAGGAAGTGGGGGGAGAAAGACGGGAGGACCTGAAGGGGACAGGAACCTCACAAGAAGACCAACAGAGAAAACTAACCCAGACCCATGGGGCTTACAGAGACTGAGACATCACCTAAGGAGCATGCATGGTCTGGACATAGGCCCCCTGCACGTATGTGGTCAATGTGTGGCTTGGTCTTCATATGGGTTACCTAGCAAATGGAGAGGGAGGCTGTTTCTAACATGGACTCTACTGCTTGCTTTTGGATCACTTCTCTCTGGCAGGGCTGTCTTGCCTGGCCTCAGGGGATGAGGATATGCTCAGTCCTGATATGACTTGATGTGCTGGAGAGGGATGATACTGGGGGAGGGGAGCTCCCCTTTTCTGGAGGGAAAAGAAAAGGATAAGGGAGAAGGAGGGGAAGGAGGGACTGGGAAGAGAGGGGGGAGAGAACACCTTGGGATGTAAAGTAAATAAACTGAAATTTTAAAAAATAAAAAAAACACTAAACATACAGAACAAAGACTGATAAAGCTATGGGAAAGAAGACCAAGTAATATATAAAGGCAGACTTACTAGAATTACACCTGACTTCCCAATGGAGACTCTAAAAGCCAGAAGGGTCTGGACAGATGTGCTGCAGACTTTAAGAGATCATGCATGCTCTAAACATGAGGTCACACACATTTGTAAAAGAAACACTACTACACCTTAAATCATAGATTGGCTCTCACATACTGATACTGGGAGACATCAATACCCCACACTCGCCAGTGGACAGGTCATCCAGACAAAACTTAAACAGAAAAATACTAGAGCTAACAGATATTTACAGAACATTTCACAGAAACAAAAAGTCATACATTTTCTGCACCTCATGGAGCTTTCTCCAGAACCTTCACACAAAGCAAATCTCAATAGAGTCAAGAAAATTGAAATAACTCCCTGCTTTCTATCAAACCACCACAGATTAAAGCTAAATATCAACAACAAAAGAAACTACAAAAAGTTTACAGATTCATGGAAACTAAACAACTCTCTACTGAATGAAAAATGGGTCAAGACAGGAATAAAGAAATTGAAGACTTCTAGGATTCAATGAAAATTAATACATATCATACACAAACTTATGGGACACAATAAAAGCGGTGAGAAAAGTTCATAGTACCAAGTGTCTATATTAAAAAACTGGAGCAATCTCATACTAGTAACTTAATAACACACATGAAAACTCTAGAACAAAAAGAATCAAGCACATGCAAGAGAAGTAGAGGACAAGAAATAATCAAACTGAGGTCTATAATCTATAAAATAGAAACAAATAATAAGACAAAGAATCAATGAAACAAAGTTAATTCCTTGGGAAAATCAACAAGATAGACAAACATTTATCTACACTAACTAAAAAACAAAGAACATGGAAATTAATAAAATTGAGCTGGAGAGATGGCTCAGAGGTTAAGAGCACTGGCTGTTCTTCTAAAGGTCCTGAGTTCAATTCCCAGCAACTACATGGTGGCTCACAACCATCTACAATGAGATCTGGTCCCCTCTTCTGGTCATGTAGATAGAACACTATACATAATAAATAAACCTTTAAAAAAAACTTTAAAAACAAATTAATAAAATGAGAAATGAAAGGGGG
This sequence comes from Pachyuromys duprasi, assembly GCA_028658305.1. Taxonomy (NCBI): domain Eukaryota; kingdom Metazoa; phylum Chordata; class Mammalia; order Rodentia; family Muridae; genus Pachyuromys; species Pachyuromys duprasi. The sequence goes on from CM053760.1 coordinate 42,289,444, forward strand.
TACATAACAACTGACACTGAGGAAATCTAGAGAATCATAAGATCATACTTTAAAAGCCTATACTCCACAACTTGAAAAATCTAAAAGAAATGAATATTTTTCTTAATAGGTAACACCAAATTAAATCAAGATCACAAAAACAATTAAAAAGATCTATAATCCCTAGTGAAATAGAAGCAATCATAACAAAGAAAGAAAGAAGGAAGGAAGGAAGGAAGGAAGGAAGGAAGGAAGGAAGGAAGGAAGGAAGGAAGGAGGGCCAGACATTCTAAGCAGAGTTAATGCTAATACTCCTCATTTACTCAACAAAATAGAAACTGAAGAAACATTGCCCAATATATTTAATGATGCCACAGGTATGCCAAACAATATGAAGACTTAAAAAAGAAAGAGATTTACATACCAATTCCATTATGAACATAGATGCAAATTTTTTAAATCTCACAAACAGAATCTAAAAACACATCAAAAAGATCATCCACCATGATCAATTAGATGCATACATGCAGGGATGGTTCAATATATAAAAATCAATAAATGTAATCCACTATATAAATAAATGGAAGTGAAACCCCACATAATCATCTCATTAGATGTCAAAAAGCCTTTGAGAAATCCACATCCCTTCATAACAAACATCCTAGAAAGATCATGCATACAAGAAACATATTTAAGTACAATAAAGGCAATTTACAGCAAGCCTATGGCCAACATCAAATTAAATGGAGAGAAACTCAAAGCAATTCCACTAAAATCAGAAAAGAGAAAAGGTTGTCCCCTCTCTCCATATCTTTTCAATCTAGAACTTGAAGTCTTAGCTAGAGCAATAAGACAACTGAAGGAGATTAAAAATACACAAATTGGAAAGGAAGAAGTCAAAGTATCTTTATTTGAAAATAGTATGATAGTATACATAAGTGACCCTAAAAATTCTACCAGGGAGCTCTAAATCTGATAAATACTTTCAACAAAGTGGCAGGATACATGATTGGCTTTGAATAATCAGTAGCCATCCTATATATAAATACTAAAGGAAATGAGAAAGAAATCAGGGAAACAAAAGACAAAGAAACTAAGAAAAATCAGGGAAACAATACCCTTCACAATAGCCTCAAATAATTTTAAATATCTTGGGGTAACTCTAGTCAAGCAAATGAAAGACTTCTACAATAAAACTTCGAGTCTTTGAAGAAAGAAATTGAAGAAGATATCAGAAGATGAAAAGATCTCCCATGCTGATGGATTAGTAGCATTAACATAGTAAAAATGGACATCCTGCTAAAAGCAATCTACAGATTCAATGCAATTCCCACCAATATACCAACACAATTCTTTACAGACCTTGAAAGAGCAATTCTCAACTTCATATAGAAACACAAAAAACCCAGGATAGCTAAAACAATCTTGAAAAATAAAACAATGCTATACATCTATAGTAATAAAGACTGTGTGGTATTGGCATTAAAAACAACATACTGATTAATAGAATCTAATTAAAGACATGGATATAAACCTACCTTCATATAGACACTTGATTTTTTTATTAAAAAGCCAGAAATACACACTGGAAAAAGAGAACATCTTCAACAAATGGTGCTGGTCAAACTGGATATCTTCATGTTGAAGAATGCAAACAAATACATACTTATCACCCTGCACAAAACTCAAGTCCAAGTGGATCAAAGACCTCAACATAAACCTGATACAGTGAACCTGATAGGAGAGGAATTGAGGAATAGCCTTGAACATATTGGCACAGGAGATTACTTTCTAAACAGAACACCAATAACACAGGCACTAAAGTTGAGAATTAATAAATGGGACCTCGTGAAGCTGAAAAGCTTCTTGTAAGGCAAAGAGCAGCTTCATCCGACAAAGCAGCAGCCTACAGAATGGGAAAAGATTTTTACCAACTCCACATTAAATAGAAGACTGATACCTAAAATATAAAGAACTCAAGAGACTACATATTTAAAAAACCAAATAATCCAATTTAAAAATGGGGTACAGCTCTAAACAGGAAATACTAAATAGAGAAACTCAAATGGCTGAGAAACAATGAATGTACAATATCCTTAGCAATGAGAGAAATGCAAATCAAAACTACTTTAACATTCCATCTTAAATCTTTCAGAATGGCTAAGATTAGTAACACAAGTTAGAGCTCATGCTGGAAAGAATGTGAAGCAAAGGGAAGAATCCTCCATTGTTGAAGGGAGTGCAAACTTGTATAGCCACTATGGAAATAGAAATGGTAGAATCTCAGAATATTGGGAATCTGTCTCAAGATCCAGCTTTTCCACTCCTGTACCACTCCCAAAAGATTTTCCATCCTACCAAAAGGACACTTGCTCAACCATGTTCATTGTTGCTTGTTCGATCCTACCCTTCCTCCCTCTTCTTCTCCCATGCCCTTCCTCAAGTCCACTGATAGGGGAGATCTCCTTCTCCTTCCACTGACCCTAGCCTATCAGGTCTCATCAAGACCAGCTGCATTGTCTTTCTCTGTGGTTTGGAAAGGCTGCTCCCCCATCAAGGGGAGGTGATTAAGAGCCATCACTGAGTTAATGTCAGAGACAGCTCCTGTTTCCCTTAATAGAGTACCCACTTGGAGTACTCCCCATATGGAGTACCCACATGGCACTGAGCTGCCATGGGCTACATCTGTGGTTCTACATTATTTCCATGCATGGTCCTTGGTTGGGGTATCAGTCTCAGAAAAAACCCTTAGGACCAGATTTTTTGGTTCTGTTGCTGTCCTTTTGGAGCTCCAGTCCCCTCCAGGTCTTTCTATCTCCCCCTTCTTTCATAAGATTCCTGCACTCTGCCCAAAGATTGGCTATGGGCCTCATCATCTGCTTTTATAACCTGCTGGGTAGAGTCTTTCAAAGGCCCTCTGTGGTAGGCTCCTGTCTTATTCCCTGTTTTCTCCCTCTTCTGATGTCTGATGTCTATCCCATTTGCCTTTCTGAGTGAGGATTGATCATCTTAGTCACAGTCCACGTTTTGTTGGGAGTACAAATCTTAGTATGTTTATCCTATATTTTATATATATATATATAATATCCACTTATAAGTGAGTATAAACCATGTGTGTCCTCCATTGCTAATGGGAATGTAAATATGTACAACAACTTTGGAAATCAATCTGGTGCTTTCTCAGAAAATTAGGAATAGTGCTACCTCAAGATCCAGCTATACCACTCCTAGGTATATATCCAAAATATGCTCAAGTATACAAAAAGGACATTTGCTCAACCATGTCCATAGCAGCTTTATTCATAATAGCCAGAATCTAGAAACAACCCAGATTTCCCTCAGTTGAGGAATGGATACAGAAATTGTGGTATATTTACACAATGGAATACTACTCAGCAATTAAAAACAAGGAAATCATGAAATTTGCAGGCAAATTGTGGGAACCAGAAAAGATCATCCTGAGTAGGTTATCTCAGAAGCAGATAGAAAGACTTTAAGAACCATAGAAGATGGAATACAGCAGAGAAGAAGAACAAGGTCCTCTGAATCAACTAAGCAAGGCACATATGAGATCACAGAACCTGAAGTAGCAAAAAAGGGCCTGCATGGGACTCCACCAACATGTATACAAGCCCTCTGCATATATAACTATTAATTTAGTATTCTTATGGGACTCCTGATTATGAGAACAAGTGTGTCTCTGATTTTTTGTGCCTGATCTTGGGATTTTTCTCCTGTTGTATTGCTGTATCTAACTTTGGTATGATAGGGTTGTTTTTGCTTAATCATAATATATTTTATTTTGTCATGTTTGGTTGTTATCACTTGGAAGCCTGTTCTTCTCTAATGAGAGACAAAAAGAGAGAAGATCCAGAAGGGAGGAGAGGGGAGAAGGAACTGGGATGAGTAGAGGGAAAGGAAACTCTAATCAGGATGTATTGTATGAGAAAAGAATCTAATTTCCTTTTTTATTAATTTTTATTTATAACAATGTATTTACTTTGTATCCCAGCTGTAGCCGCTTGCCTCATCCCCTCACTTCCTGCCCTCCTTCCCTCTTCTCCTCCCACGCCCCTTCCTCAGTCCACTGATGAGGTGGGGGTCCTTCTCTCCTTCTATCTGATTCTAGCCCATCAGGTCTCATCAGGACTGGCTGCATTGTCTTCCTCTGTAGCGAGGTAAAGGCTGCTTCCCCCTCACGGGGAGGTGGTCAAGATCCAGCCACTGAGTTCATGTCAGAGACAGTCCCTGTTCCCCTTACTAGGGAACCCACTTGGAGACTGAGCTGCCATGGGCTACATCTGTGCAGGGGTTCTAGGTTACCTTCATGCATGGTCCTTGGTTGGAGTATCAGTCTCAGAAAAGACCCCTGGGACCAGATTTTTTGGTTCTGTTGCTCTCTTTGTGGAGTTCCAGTCCCCTCCAGGTCTTCCTATCTCCCCCTTCTTTCATAAGATTCCCTGCACTCTGCCTAAAGTTTGACTATGAGTCTCAGCATCTGCTTTGATACCCTGCTGGGTAGAGTCTTTCAGAGGCCCTCTTTGGCAGGCTCCTCAATCCTCATGTAGAAAGACAATGGAATACATATCGGATGAGGGTGAAAACAAAGAATCTAATTTCTTTTTTTATTAATTTATTTATTTTTATATCAATCACAGGTTAGGTACTTTGCATCCCAGGCATAGCCTCCTCCCTCATTCCCTCCCACCCTCCCACTCCCTCCCTCATCTCCCTCCTCCCCGCCCCTTCCAAGTCCACCAACAGGGGAGGACCTCCTCCCCTTCCATCCAACCCCAGCTCATCCTGTCTCCTCAG
>CM053760.1:42294737-42314110 GCA_028658305.1 Pachyuromys duprasi
GCCTGGGATGAAGCCAACTTGGTCATGATGTATGATATCTTTTATGTGTTCTTGGATTTGGTTTGCAAGTATTTTATTGAGTATTTTTGCATCAATGTTCATAAGAGAGATAGGTCTGAAGTTCTCTTTTTTTGTTGGGTCTTTGTGTGGTTTAGGTATCAAGATGACTGGGGCTTCATAGAATGAGTTTGGTAATTTTCCTTCTATTTCTATTTTGTGGAATCGTTTAGAGAGAATTGGTGTTAGGACTTCTTTGAAGGTCTGGTAGAATTCTGCTCTAAAACCATCTGGCCCAGGGCTTTTTTTCGTAGGGAGGCTGTTGATGACTTCTTCTATTTCCTTGGGTGATATAGGTCTATTCAATCTTTCTACCTGATCTCGACTTAATTTAGGTAGATGGAATCTCTCAAGAAAATTGTCCGTTTCATTTAGATTTTCAAATTTTGTGGCATATAGGCTTTGGTAGTTAGACCTAGTGATTGTTTGGATTTTTTTTTGTGGTGTCCTTGACTGGCTCCATCAGTCCTTCCTCCTGTTCTTCCACAAGATTCTGGGAGCTCTGCTCTGCTTATCGTTTGGCTGTGGGTCTCAGCATCCGTTTCCTTCAGCTGCTGGATGAAGCCTCTCATAGGACAGTTATGCAAGGCTCCTGTCTGCACGCAAAGTAGAGTAATATTAATAGTGTCAGGGATTGATTCTCTCCCATGGGTGGGTCTCAAGTTGGGCCAGTCATTGGTTGGCCGTTCCCTCAATCTCTGCTCCATCTCTGCACTTCTTGTAGGCAAGACAAATTTTGTTTGACCCCATTTCTTGAGCAATTGGAGAACGGCCTTACCTGTATCTTAAGTGTACTCCCTTCTTTTTCCTGTAACAGCTTCAGAGTTTCAGTTTGCATGTTGAGGTACTTGATTTATTTAGAAATGATTTTAGAGCAGGGTAAGAAAGAAGGATCTAGTTTCATTCCTCTTCATAAGTATCCACCTTTCTCAGCAGCATTTGTTAAAGAGTCTGCTAGTCTCCAACATCTAATACAGCTCTGTAGTATAATTTGATATCAAGTATAGTGATACCTCTCTCAACATTCTTTTGGCTGTACAGGGTCTCATGCTTCCATGTGCATTTTAAGATTTTTAAAATATTTCTGTGAAGAATGTAATTGGAATTTTAATTGGGATTACATTGGCTCTAGATTTCTTTTGGTTGGAAAGCCACTTTCAGAATATTGATTCTTCCAACCTATGATCATGGAGTTATTTCCATCTTCTAGGCTATTATGAATAGGATTATTTCCTTGATTTTTTTTTTCATGACAAGGTTTATCTGTGTAACAGCCCTGGCTGTCCTGGAACTTGCTGTGGCTTGAGCTCACAGAGATTCACCTGCCTCTGTCTCCCAAGTGCTGGGATTAAAGGCGTGTGCCACCACAGCCCGGCTTATTTACCTGATTGTTTTTTCAGTTTGATTTTTATTGGTGTATAGAAAGGCTACTGACTTTTCTGTGTAAATTTTACATCCTGCCACTTTGTGAAAAGTATTCATCAGCTTAAGAATTTTCTGGTCTTATGTATAGAATATTGTCTGCAAATAAAAGTACTTCAATTTTGATTGTTTATATTTCTCTTATTGGTCTCTTTCTCTCCCTCTCTTTGTTTTTTGTTTTTTGAGAAAGGATTTCTCTGTATAGTTCTGGTTGTCCTGGAATTTGCTCTGTACATCAGGTTAGCCTCAAACTCAGAGATCTGCCTGCCTGTGCTTCCCAAGTGCTGGCATGAGTAAACATCCTTTTTCTTTCTTGCTTAACTATTAATTCTGTCATGAAAAAAATTATTTCTTGTTGCTTCATGAATGGATTTTTTTTCTATAGTAAATAATCTCAATAACTTCTTCAATATCTTCTGCAGGGCTAGCTGGTGGTTATAAATTTCTTTAGCCAATCTTTATTATGAAAAATTTAGAGAAATATTTGCTAGGGATGGTAGTCTGCATTGGAGGTTGTTGTGCTTCAGAACTTGAAACACATCTGTGCACGATTTCCTGTCTTCTTAGAGTTCAGTTGAACAATGTGTTATTCTGGGACCTACTTTTTTTGAGACTTGGCATCTCAGTTTTTCTTCTTTCATTATCTTCTCTTTGTTCTTTATATTTAGATTTTTAATTCTATGATGAGGGGAGGTCCTTTTTACTATTTTTTGAGACAGGGTTTCTCTCTCTCTGTCTCTGTCTCTCTGTGTGCCCCTCACCCCCGTGTGGACGCAGAGCCTTGGTTTTCTTGGAACTAGGTCTCTAGTTCAGGCTGGCCTTGAACTAACAGAGATTCTCTTACCTCTGCTTCCAGAGTGCTGGGGTTAAAGGCATGTGCCACCACTCACTTATGGGAAGTTCTTTTTAAATCTTTCTGTTTGTTGTCCTAAATGCTTCCTGGATCTGGACTGGATTTTGTTTGTGTAATTCTTGGAAATTTTCCATTATGACTGTTTAAAAATGCTTTCATTGGCATTAGACTAGACAGCTCCTTGTATGCCTATTATCTGTATATTTGCCCTTTTCAAAGTGTCATGTATATCTTGGATTTTCCTGGTACCTTAATAGCTTATCTTTGTCCTTTTTGGATTGTTCCACTTCCTCCCCTTTTCTTCAAGCTGAATTGGTCTATTCTTCCATTTGATTCATTCTATTAATGAGATTTTCTACAGTGTTTTTTAATTTGGTGTGTTATTTCTTCTCTTCCAGCATTTTAGATGTTTTTTCCCTCAGTATTTCTGTTCGTTGAATTCATGTTTCATATTTTTCATCTCCTTCTTTATTTTATTTACCTGTTCGTGTTCTTGTTCAGTGTCTTAATTTTTTCTTTGCTTTCTTTCAGCATGTTTCTAATTATTCTTTTAAGTTCTCTGTTCAGGATTTCATCTAACTCAATAAATGTCATTGCTGTAGGATTAGTAATTTTTGGAGGAGGTATGGTGTCTTGGTTTCATATATTTCTTTGTTACTGCATTAGTATTTACACATATCGTGTTATCTCATTGCTAAGTTTGTTATTTTTAAAGGTATATTCTTTTTTTTAAGGTTTATTTATTATTTATACAACATTCTGCCTGCACACCAGATCTTACTACAGATGGTTATGAGCCACCATGTGGTTGCTGGGAATTGAATTCAGGACCCTTGAAAGAACAGCCAGTGTTCTTAACCTCTGAGCCAGCTTCCCAGCCCTAAGCTACGTTCTTTCTTTGGGAGTTTTTGTAATATTCAAGTCAGACTTGGATGTGGTAGAGTTGAGTGTGTAGTTCAGAAACTAGTTCCTGAGTCCAGAAGCTTGGGGTACTTAGTGTAAACTTTGTATTGTTCCCTGAATAGTGTAACTGGGATAGCAACAGTGGCTGCTTGTTATGATCATTATGTAGTGGCTCCTTTGACTTCGATAACTTTTGGGAGACAAACATGTATGGAGTATATTTAAATTTTACCTAAACTTAGGAGTTTGAGAAAAGTGCAGTGGGTAGGATGATAATTAAATATTACATCTACTTTGAAAAGAAAAAAAATGACATGGGTAATATACCTGTGAGCAAAAAAATTCAGGTATTTTTGGGACCCATAGATTTTATTTGTTTATTTAAGAACTATTTTTTATTTCGGTGTGTGTGTGTGTACAGGTGCATATGTGCACCTGCGTGAGCTTCTGCACTGGATATGCATACAGATGCCCGCAGAGTCACAAGCAGTTTTGGGTCATCTGACAGGTGCTGGGTACTGAACCTGGTCTCTTCCAGGAGCAGTTAGCACTTTTAGCCACTGAGCCGTCTCTTCAGCTCTAGGCCTATAGATTTCAGAGATAATACCTATATGGAAGGTTACAATCAAGAAGAAAAAGGAGGCTGTGATAAGAATGAGATAAAGACGACTCATAAAACTCATAGGGATAAGAGGAGGAGTATGAGATGTGGTTGAGAAATATAGGAAAGAATGTCTTATGGTATCTGGGTAGAGGAACATAAACAAAAGTCCTGCAACCTAACTGAGTAAAATACAAGCACAATCAAAACCATCATGAGGCATATATGCAGGAGTGGAAATTAAATACATGAAAGTAAGACATTAAAAAAATACGTGTGGAATGAGTTGCTGGCACAACTGTGATGTGTTGAAGGATAAAGTTCTCAGATTGTCTGGCTCTTGCATGCTCCACTTGATGCCGTGTGCGGGAGGGTTGTGTAGGATCCACTGGTCTCTGTAGCATCAGTGTTTTGGTGTGTGGTAGAACAGAGGTGGTAGTTGCCTTGGGTCCCTGCACAACATTGAGATCTCTTGAGGAGCAGCAGCTCCCTTGTCGTTTTTTCTATCCTTTTCCTGGGCAGCTCTCCTGTATTTATAACTTTAAATTGCAGATAATATCAGTGATTAGTCAGAAATTATGATACATGATGATGCTGAAAAGTCATCTTGTCAAAAAGTGACTGGACGTGATATCTTTGAATACTTCGGGTCATAGAGTTTGTCCTGGCTGGTTTTGTTTGTCAACATGACACAAGCTGGGGTCATCAGAGAGGAAGGAGCCTCAGTTGAAGAAATGCTTCCATTTGATCCAGCTGTAAGGCATTTTTTCTATTAGTGATCAATGGGAGAGGGGCCTGCCCTTGGTGGGTGGGGCCATCCCTGGGCTGGTAGACCTGGATTCTATAAGAAAGCAGGATGAGAAAGCCAGTGAGAAGCACCCTTCTATGACTTCTGCATTAGCTCTCACCTCCAAGTCTCTGCCCTGTTTGAATTTTTGTCTTGACTTCATTCAATGATGAACAGCAATATGGACCAACTTTCCCCTTGGTCATGGTATTACATTTCAGCAGAAGAAACCCTGACTAAGACAGGGTTCATGGTACAGATCATTAGACTTCACAGTATTTCAACAGTCAGTTCACACAGCGGTATGTTGTGTCAGCAGCACGGTTGAAAGGTTCATCTGCCCATGTGTCCGAGCTCTGCTTACCAGGTTTTTCCTGCTCCGTTGTAGGCATCCTGAACCATTTGTAAGCCATTTTGATTCTCAGCATCCTCTTATGCTCTCTTTCCTTGTATGATCTGTTGTCTGCTTTTTTTTGTTTGTTTGTTACTCATCTTTTTGTTGAATGGTGACTCCTACAGGCAATTTTTTTCTTTCTGAGAAAAGACACATAGAGATAAAGATTTTCAATATTATTTTTCATACTTTCACTCGTACTTTGTATCTTGACTGAATTGAGAACTTAGGGAAGAAATTTCTGTACCCTCAAATTTCAAAGGTTTTGTCCCATTTTAGCTTTTAATTATTGAGAAATATGATACTGGGGATGGTGGGATGGCCCAGTGGTTAAGACTGCTTGCAGCTCTTGCAGAGGGTCAGAGTTCAGCTCCCAGGACACATCCTGAGCAGCTCACAAACTCCTGTAACTCCAGCTCCAGGGGATCGGAAAACCTTTGCTGGCTCCCAATGGTAGTTGCATATAGGCAGGTGCCAATTTGCCGGTTACAGGCGCACGCGCGCTCGCGCACACACACACACACACACACACACACACACACGTTTAAGGAATCTGAAACTGTCTTGCTTAGCAGTCCTTTAAAGATGGCCATGTTTGTCTTTTTGCCCCTTGAAATGCTTCACATCTTCTTTTGTTAGAAAAAAATGATTTCAGACTTTTACAGTGATACATTTGGGTACATGTGTTTTTTTCCTTTATTTTTTTAAACTTTTTAAATATAATATATTTTAAACTTTTTTCCTCTTCACTTACTTTTCCCAAAATTGGTTATTTTATTTACACATGTGTGTATGCAAAAAGGTGTGCATGTCCCCCAGTGAGTGTTTGTAGGTCAGTGGACAATTTGTGGGAGTTGCTTTTCTTTTACTTTGTGTGTTCCAGGTATGGAATTCAGGGGGTTGGAAGTAACTGAGCAGCTAAGCCATATTACCAGTCCCAATTGTTAGTTTTAACTGTCAACTTGATATAATCCATAATAAATTTGGAAGAGAGTTTCAATGAGGGATTTTTCTATATCAAATCGTCCTATTTAAATGTTGTGTTAGCCAGTTAACAGTTGTGATCCTTTTGACTTCAGTAAGAGTTGGAGGATAAAGAAGCATGGGTAGTACAGCATATACTAGTAACTAAGATTAGGTTGGGAAGGAAGTAGGTAAGCAAAGATGGGGATAAGTATTAGATTTAGAGCGACTTTGAAAAGAAAAAAAATGACATGGTGGGTAATGGAGTGGGAGGAGAAAGCTGAAGTACTGTTAGAATCCACAGATTTTAGAGACTGTTAAAACTATGAAATCAAGAAGTAGAAAGAGTATAAGGATGGGAGAAAGGAAGACAGGAATAAGAGGGGAGGGCATGAGAGGTAGGTGAAAAGTACACTGGGGAGCGCACAACAAAACAGTGGGTGGAGCAATGCGCAGAACAGCCTGGGAACCTGTGTGAGAAGAACGAACCAAACCCATCAGGAGACACATAGGCAAGAGAGGGAATTGAACACAGAGAGTGAGAAATGGAAGGAATACTCTATGGCTACGTCTCTGGCACAGTTGTGCTGGTTGGGAAGGTGAAGCTGTCACAGCCCTCTGGCTCTGCTTGGTGCCCTGTGAGGGAGGCTTGAGTGACAGCCGTCATTCTTTGTGCCCTGACCTCATCCTGGCCTCTGTGTTTCTGGGCCACAGCCAAGAGAGGTTGGAAATCCTTTCTTTATGGTTACTGCACAACCCTGGAGATTTGTTTTTTTTTTTTTTTGAATGAGACAGGCCAAGGTTTCTATGTTACATATCAAACAGAATTAGTATGAAGGGAAATTATTTTTGATGATAACAAATTAGATTATGAAGAATTATGCATTGTTTACTTTGAAATAAATTCTAATTTATACTCTTTAATGTTATATGTTTGGCAGGTACTGACAATATGAAGCCCTTGGAAGGTGTGAGAATTCTGGATCTAACAAGGTTTGTGTCACTAAACCTTTGTAGACCAAGCTGACCTCAAACTTGGAAATCCACCTGCCCCTATCTCCCACATGCTGGCATTAAAGGCGTGTGTCACCACTGCCCTGCAGTTTTTACCTATATTTTAAATGTGCCAATACATTTCAAATACTTTCCTATGATCATTAAATGTAACAAAAGATGACATTTATGACTATCATGCAGATGCCTGATTATCCCCCCAAATTTACTTTTATAAATAAGGCCTTTTAATGTACAAATCTTTGCTTTAGTTTCAATTTTTTTCCCAGGACAGAGTTCTAGAAACAAAGTTCCTGCATCAAAGGGTTTTTTTTTTTAAGTTCTTGATAAACACTGTAAATTTAACAAGTTTGGTCGTTGCTAGCATTATATAAGCTTCTCTATGTTAAGAAAATATTTAATACAAAGATTTCAAGAGAGTCATTTATCTATCACTGTTTAACATTGTAGAGTACTGGCAGGACCGTTTGCAACGATGAATTTAGGAGATCTTGGAGCAGAGGTTATAAAAGTGGAGAGACCAGGTAAGTCTACTTACTTTAAAAAAGTAGAATCTGGCTAGCAAATGTTTTTGGTAATTTTTTAAGTAATCCAGGATTAGTGTATTCATAAGTTGGATGAGAAAATAATGAAAATGAGGCATTTTTCTCCATTCCTTGTCTTTCTCTGTATCTATATTATCTTTTATTTATATGTATCAATGGCTAAGGCTCAAGCAAGTTCCTTCTCAAATAATGAAAGGTTCTATTATGATACGTAATTACAATGCTAATAGCAACACCATAGTGCTAGGCAAAGTTCTAAGCCTCCATTGATTTTAGTTTAATCTTTGCAACAACTTGGGTGCTGATGAACTAGTCCTAATGTAGAAGGATTACACAAATACTCAGCTCTGATCTTGTTTCTCCTAAGCCCATATGAGTGGTCCCATGAGTTAGTGTGACTGTAGTCTGTGACTTTGGGCTTAAGGGAAAAGGAACAGAAAAAGAAGGAAATAGGAGACAGAAATAAAAAGAATCAAAATTTTAAATCAAGAAACCCAAATTCTCTAACCCAAGTCATTATTTTGTAATAAAATAATTATTTCATCATTTTACTATCATAAAAGTTTGATTTTATAAAGCAAAATTTAGATAAATTCTTTGGCAACTTTACATCAGACAGAGGGCTGATATCCAAGAATATACAAAGAACTCAAGAAACTAGATATCAACAAAGCAAATAACTAAATTAAAAAATGAGGTACAGACCTAAACAGAGAATTCTCAACAGAGGAATTTCTAATGGCTGAAAAGCACTTAAAGAAATGCTCAACATCCTTAGTCATCAGGGAAATGCAAATCAAAATGAATGACTCTGAGATTTCATCTTAAACCTATCAGAATGGCTAAGATAAAAAACTCAAGGGACAGCACTTGCTGGTGAGGATGCGGAGCAAGGGACACACTCCTCCATTGTAGGAGTGCACACTTGTACAACCACTGTGGAAATCAATCTGGAGCTTTTTCAAAAATTTGGAATAGTTCTACCTTAAGACCTAGCTATACCACTACTGGCATATACACAAAAGATGCTCCGTCATATCACAAGGACACTTGCTCAACTATGTTCATAGCAGCTTTATTTGTAATAGACAGAAACTGGAAACAACCTAGATGTCCCTTAGCCAAAGAATGGATAAAGAAAATGTGGTACATGTACGCAATTATTACATTACACAGCTATTAAAAACAAGGACATCATGAAATTTGCAAGCAAATGGATGGAATTAGAAAAAAATCATCCTGAGTGAGGTAACCCAGACTACAAAAGACACACATGCTATATACTCACTAGACTCCTAGCATTGGGAGAATATGAAGCCTGAAACAGCCATCTCTTATTAGACTTCTCTGCAGGACTTCCAATGGAGGGATTAGGGCACCAATCCAGCGGCAAAGCCTTTGACCCACAATTTCTCCTGCCATCAGGATGTGCAGGGACAAATGATGGAGCAGAAATTGAGGGAATAGCCAACCAGTGACTAGCCCAGCTTAAGACACTTGCTCTGAGAGGAAGCCCACCCCTGACAATATTAATGGTATTCTGTTACACTTGCAGGCAGGAGCCTAGTGTTACTGTCTTCAGAGAGGCTTCACACAGCAATGATGGAACAGATTCAGAGACCCACGGTCAAACATTAGGTTGAGCTTGGGGAATCCTGTGGAAGAGGGAGAGAAAGGATTGAAAGAGCCAGAGGGGTCAAAGACACCACAAGAAAACCTGCAGGATCAATGAACCTGGACCCATAGGGGCTCATAGAGACTGCCAACCAGAGAGCGTGTGTGGGATGGACCAAGGCCCCCTACACATACGTAACATGTTTTCTCAGCCTGACTCGATCCTGAGGGGAGGAAGTGGAGGCAGTAAGTGAGGAGATCCCAGCTAGCAGTGAATTTAAGGAACAGACTTCCTGGGAGTCAGACTTCAGTGAGACAGCCTGGGGGTGGGTGGGTGGGAAACAAAGGCTCTTTAAACTTTGGGGAGTGAGTAGAAGCTGTTAGGGTGAGTATACATCATTGGCCAGGGCCAAGGTACTGGGAATGCCTTATTTGCATGAAGAGGAATTCCAGGTGCTGCTGGACATGAGGTTATAAGGAGAGAGGAAGTTTAACCTGTAACCTGGCCACCAGGCTAGGTGACCACCTCAAGGGTGTCAGAGATGGGTCCCTAAGGCTACGTGTACCAAGACATACAGGCTCAGAACAGGAAGGGAAAGGTCCTACTCCTGCTGGCTGGTCTCATGAGATTTCCTGGGTTTAGACATGCTTCCACCTCACTCTTGCTCACCTAGTCACATAGTTTTCTGGCTGCACAGGTCTTCATGTGGGACTCATAACAGTGGGAGCAGGGGCTGTCGCTGACTCCATTGCCTATCTTTGGATCCCTTTCTCCTAACTGGGCTGCTTTGTCCAGCCTCAAAAGGAAAAGATGCACCCTCTCTTACTGCAACTTGGTATGCCAAGGCTGGTTGATATTCATGGGAGGCCTCCCCTTCTCTGAGGAGAAAGGGAAGAGGGGGGCATGGGGGAAAGGTGAAGTGAGAGGGAGGGACTGGGAGGAGAGGAAGCTGTGATAGGGATGTAAAGTAATAAATAATAACAGAAAGCTTAATTTAGGTAAATCCTTTGCTCTTTAAAATTGATTCAATGAACTTAATGGCTGACTCTTCGACCCTTCTCCCCCCCTGCTCCCCGAGGGAGGAGCAGCCTAGCTAGATCCCAGAAGAGGACATTGCAGCCAGCCCTGAAGAGACATGATAAGCTAGGGTCAGATGGAAGGGGGGAAGGTCCTCCCCTATCAGTGGACTTGGAGGTGGGCAAGGAGGAGAGGAGGGAGGGATGGGGAGAGTGGGAGGGAATGAGGGAAGGGGCTACGACTGGGATACAAAATACATAACCTGTGATTAATATAAGAATAAATAAATTACTTAAAAAATAAAAAAATGAAAAAACAGAATTTATAAGTAGAAAAAAATTGATTCAATGATCGATTGATTGATAGATTTATAACATTTCTTTACCTAGCCCAGGTTGGTCTGGAGCCTCAAAGGCTCAGACTCAACTGATAGGATGTGACATCTTCGAAGTTCATTCTTCTTTGCCTACCAAGTAAATTCCATTTTTGTACACATTTCTCACTTTATTTGTTGCCTTCCTAGGGGTTTTGCAACCAGTTAGTTCATAATGAAATGCTCAGAAAAGTGTCAATGCAGCGTGCCCCTTTTCTCCAACAAGTACTTAGGCATAGTCCAGTCGCCATTCTTCTTGTCCTCCACACTATCCTTTAATTTGTTTTTTTTTTTTTTGAGTTTTCAAAAATTATCGTTATTCTTCTTTGTGGTGGTGCAGAGCTGTGACTTCAGCACTATGTATGTGGAAGCAGAAGGATCAATAGTTTAAAGTCATTCTTTACCACCCAACGAGTTCTAGGCCAACATGTGCTAAATGAGAACATGTCTCAAAAAATGATGAAATCACATTATCATTCGTTTCTAAAGCTCTGATCCTTAAAGGTCTGGGGCAGAGTTCTCCAATCAGTGCACACTACACTCCAGGTTCTATAAAATTCTAGCTTTCTTATTACAATTCTGTTTTCAATGCCATACCTTTTCTTGGTTATTTTATTTTATTTTATGAGGGATGGGAGAGAGAGGGGAGTGAGGGAGAGAGAAGAGGAGAGAGGGAGAGAGAAAAGGAGAGGAGAGAGAGAACAGGGAGAGAGGAGAAGATGGGGAGGGAGAGGAGAATAGCTAAGGGTAGGGGAGGGGAGGAGAGGGAGGAGAAGGGAGAGGAAGAGAGAGGAGAGGAGAGAAAGCTAGGGAGTGCATGCTGGTCTTGATCTTTCTGCCACACCATCCTCAATTTAAATCACTGCTTTTCTTGCATCATCTGTTCCTAGATGGAACATTCTAGTTCTCTTGTTATTTTAGTTGGTAACCAAGTTAACATTTGTATTTGTATTTATATTGTTTTGTTGACTCTCTGTTTCTACCTAGTAAGTACTAGGAATAATGGCAGACTGCCACACCCACCTGGATTTTATATGGGTTCTGGGGATTTGAACTGTGGTCTTCATGCTTGTGCAGCAAGCGCATTACTTACTGCTGAGCCATTGCTCCAGCCTCTATTTTGTTTTTTCTGATTTTTATTACAAAAATATTTTATAGATTATTAGTGATTGTTGAATACTCAGCCCCTTATGCTAATTTAGCATATATGCTCATGTTATTATTCTGCTTTAAATAGTATGTAACTTGCATCTTTTGTTTACTCTGTATTTTCCTTCTTTCTCTCTCTTTTTTTTTCTGAGACAGGGTTTCTCTGTAGACTTGGCTGTCCTGTACTCACTTTGTAGACCAGGCTGGACTTGAACTCATAGAGATCCACCTGCCTCCCTGAGTGCTGGGATCACAGGTGTCTGCCACTGCACCCAGCTCCATATTTTCATTTTACATTCAATGTCAAGAAATAATAAAGGAACTAACCAACATGCTTGCCAAAATTGAAAAATATCCCACCCACCCCCAAGTTTTGCTGTTAATCAATGCTAACGAGTGCTAACAAAGCATTTCCTTTGGGATTTGGACCTTCAATATTGCATGTTAGTGAAAGTGAATGTGGAACAATTTGGCAGTCGTTATTAAAAAGTAGAGATCTGGGAAGTTCTATTGAGCGTCAGAAGCCCCGAAGGGGTAAGGATCCCCTAGGATGAGTTAACCACCTTCTTCTTTTTCTCTTCTTCCCCTTCCTCTTTCTACTCCTCGTCCTCCTTCTCTTTCTCGTCCTCCTTCTCCTCCTTCTGTTCCTCCTAATCCTTCTATTCCTTTTGGCTTTTCAAGACAGGGTTTCTCTGTGTAACAGGGCCCTGGATGTCCTGGAACTAACTCTGTAGAACAGTCAGGCTTCAAAATCACAGCAATCCTCGGCTTCTGCCTCCCTAGTGCTGGGGTTAAAGGTGTGTACCACCACCACCAAAGGTGGAGCTGACCTTCTTTAGGTACCTGGGAGTATTCACAGGGGTGAGCCTGTTGGTTTGCAATTAATAGCTCATATTATCATTTACAGGAGCTGGTGATGACACACGAACTTGGGGACCTCCTTTTGTGAACACAGAAAGTACATATTTCCTTAGTGTTAATCGAAATAAAAAAGTAAGGCTATTTGCTGTTTTTGCTTTATTTATGTAATTCTTTTGGCAGTTACAAAACTTTTGATATCATGGCTTGCTTTTTGATATGAAACTAATATTACAAGTATTCATGATCACATCCAAACAATTGAATTTTTATTACTATTTCTCCTCTACTAAATAAGAAATTATGAGAATATATAAAGGAAATATTCTGTGAAGGACAAGTAATTTGATTCTTTACATTTATTGGTATCATACCGCATTATTATTGAAAAGTATTTACTATGGTTTGCTGTCAGATAAACATTTTGATTGTAAATGAAGTCGACAAAGATGACCTAAGTATTTATTCATAAAGATACTAATCTTGCTTTATAATGGGAATTTGTATGATATGATTGGCTCTTTGTTGTTGAACTGATAGTAATGATGAAAAGTTTATACAAACATTTTAATGCCTGTATTTTGATTTTTAGAGTATAGCTGTTAATATCAAGGATCCAAGAGGGGCAAGAATTGTCAAAGAGGTATAGTACATGCTATGGCATCTTTGGGGTGAGGTTCTTAGTAGGGATTTGGATACCTGGGAAAAGGATCTTAAAACTTTATTACCAATCTGTAAGTTGTGGCTATAGTAATTTGTATTGACTTTCTTTTTTGGTGGCTTGTTTCTCACAAATGTTTTGGTTTTATAATTTTAATTAAAATATAATTACATTACCCAATCCCCCTTCTTTCAACCCTTCCTATGTTTCTTTTCTACTTCATTTCAAATTCATGGCCTCTTTTTCTTAATACTGTTATACACATACATATGTCAATAAACACATAAAGACAACCCACTGAATCCAATGAGTCTATATCTGAGATGACAGGTTTTTTTTAGTAAGCATGGTGCTCTCAATAATCTTATATCTTGCATGTAATTAAAATCCTTATGTTGTCTTTTGAATTCTTTAGGTACCAGATTCTAGTCTTGAGTACCATACTTATATTTTCCCCTCAAAGCCTCAGAATTTATGTGTAAATGCAGTATTAGAATTTTTACTTTTGGGCCAGGGGGATGGCTCAGGCGGTAAAGTACTTGCTACTAAGAAGATCAGAGTTCAATCTTAGGAGTCATATGAAGGAAAGAAAGAACAAATTCCCCAGATTGTATCTTGACTTCCAAATGCATATGTGGCATATGCATGACCGTATACAACTAACTAACTAACTAACTAACTAACTAACTAACTAACTAACTAACTAACTAACTAAACAAACAAAACAACTTACTAATTTTTTGGTTTGGTTTTTCGAGACAAGGCTTTCTCTGTGTAGCCCTGGCTGTCCGTAACTTACTCTGTAGATCAGGCTGGACTTGGACTCAGAGATACTCTGCCTCTGCCTCCCAAATACTGGGATTAAAGGTGTGCACCACTTGCAAAAAATTAAATGTGTTTTTGTTTCTATTTTTAAAAATGAATCCTCATTGCCATGGAAGGTGATTGAATGGCATGAGGTGTAAATGAAACCCCAAAGATTAGATAGCTCTTGCTAAATTTGACCTGAAGCTAACACACTTGTAGTAAACGGCAAATTAATTTATTGAACAAACTATTTCTGTATATATTCCTGTGATAAATAGTGAGCTCTCAGTCACAACAACAAAACGTCCGTCTTAGGCTGCCCACTGAGCAGATGGTTGTTTTTTGCATGGGATTTCTTCTTGTTTGTCAGTACTACGGATCCACATTGCTTTGTGGAGCCCCTTGGATCTCTCCTGGTTTTCAACATTGCCTGATGCATGCGTCATTCTTTTTAGAAACAAACTATGTTAAATTTAATATTTACTTTGATAAAGTTTGAAAACACAAGTAAGGGGGAAAGCTGACACTTGAACAACTTTTGGAGAAGCCATGCTTTCATTGGCATGTTGTTTTTACATGTCCAATATTTCCAGATCTGATCTCAACCTGTTTTTCTCCTGGTGTAGTATTTCACAGTGGTTAAGGTATGTATCTTTACATGAGTTTGAACTCTGCCTACTTCCCTTGCAAGCTATGTAAATTTAGGTAGATGATTTCCTTGTGCCTCAGTGTTCTTATCAGTAGAGTAGGATTATAACTGTAACTTCTTCCCATTGTGCTTAGAATTGAGCTAATATGTATTAAATGCTAAGAAGAGCTTTCACTGTATAGTACCTAGGAATTATTATCTGTTATTTCCTTATGCATATGTGGTTGGCTGCATCATATGAGCTAAATCTTTTTTGCTTGTCATCATTAACCTTTCAACTCACTTTAGTAGATTTGTATCCATTTGAGTACGGATTCAAGTTTCAATTTTTTAAAACCAAAGAATCAACTTTATCTTTATTGCTGTAAAATTCTGAGGGCCTCTTCTGTGATTCACCTATGGAAGCTTGCCAGAGATCCCAAACAACATTCCTCTTTGTCATTGACACCTCAGATACAATTGAAACTGCTAGATCCTGACATACAAGTGACACAACAGCCCATTTAATAGCCTGTACCAGTTGAAAAGCCTTCTGGTCTAGACTCTACTCAAAACTATAACTTTCCAACTCATTTGCTGTGTGAGCTAAGGTAACACAATCAAATGGGGAATGTGCTTTCTTCAGGATCCAAATAGGTCCACTAAGCCTTGTACTTCTTTCTTGGTGGTAGAAGGGGCAGGATGAAAATACTTATTTTTCACCTTAGAAAGGATATCTCTGAATTTATACCACTGAATTCCTAGACATTTTGCTGAGATAAAAGGTCTTGAGTCTTGATTGCATTTATTTATCGTCTTGTCATGTACAAATTCTTTACCAGCAAGTCCAGTATGGTTGATGTTTGTAACTGTTGCTTTTATTTCCTCAGATGAAGGATTGAGATGAGAACAATTCCCAAGCCTTTGTAGATCTTTCTGAACTATCTCTGGCTTGTTCAACTTGGCTCTTCTGGCCTAACCTCTTCTCCAAGCTGACTGATTCAAACAGGCTTCTCTTGACTTCTGCCTGAGTTGTTCTCCATGGCCTCTAACTAATTCAGGCAATTTGTTTTAATCTTCTGGCTCCTTTTCATTCTCTGGCTTGTTCTGTCTTCACCTGTGTCTAGCTTGGTCTCTCTGTAAAACTGTCCCACTAATAAACTCTCGACAAAAAAACGGTCTTTCTCCCTGCACTCTCTTAAATAGTCTCTGTTTTCTGTCTTGTTCTGAGAACTGAGTGTGTCCTATCTCTGACTCAGTCTGTCAAATATTTCTGATTTATCACTTTGTCTGCCCCTCAATTAGGCGTCACTTTCACACAAGGCTGCCTCCTTATATGAACTAACCTTACCAAACTAATGGTTTGGAATTAAAGGTTTGTAGTAAGGGCATGTCTGATTCCAGCCAGATCAGACTGTAATCCAGAGTATGTCTGACTTCCAGCTGGATCACTCAGACCTAGGTCTTTGGATGTCATCCCATGACAGAGTAGCCATGTTACTGGATTAAAATTTCTTTACAGATATTTTCTGTTTCTTTTATCAAACAATCATGATGTCATGAATATAATGGAGCAGCATAATATAGTGCTTGTAGCAGAGGCAAGCAATCAAGATCCATTCATACTAAGTTATGACATAGGGACAGATAATAGATTTTTGAAGTAGAGCTGTTAAGGTGTACTGCTGGCCTTGCCAGGTGAAAACATTACTTCTGAGAGTTTTTATGGACAAAAATGATTTTGCATGATTAATTGCTGTCTACTTGGTAGTAGGGGATGGATAACTATGTTTAAATAAGGAAACCACACCTTGGTCTAACAGCTGTTTGGAGTTACTACTTGATTAAATTTGCAATAAGTAACTGTCATTCTCCCTGACATCTCTATCTTCCGCATAGGCCTAGTAAGAGAGGTAAAGGGATACGTAGTAGGAACTACCACGCTTGCATCTCTCAAGACCTTGGTGGTGGAGTAATCATTTTGAGGGATGTGAAAATGTTTCTGGCTCATTATTTTTCCTGAGGCAGATTAATGGCTTCTGTTTGTCCTTTCTAACCACAATGTCCCTTACTCCACAGATTTAAGGAATGAATGTAAAGATTATAACAACTAAGTATATCTATCCTAATTATGCATTCAGAGAATGGGGAAATGCACTCAGGGTGAATCCAGGGAACCCACTGGACCTGCTATGATTCAGACTTTGACTAAACTTCATTGATCCCCTGACCCTAATAAAGCTTCCACTTCAACTAGAGGGATACAATGGTGTTGGGGGCCTCTAAGAGCTAATTAAAAGCTAGTGTCTAGTAGGCCCTGAATGGTGTGATTATTTCATTTTCTTCAGTGTCCAGTTACCCTAGCAGAAGGAGATACATTGTGGAAGGATGGGAGAAGAGTCATTAGTACTTTTTATTTGATTTTATTTTATTGAGTTGCAGCGAGGTTCTTCCTGAAATAAAACCAGCCTCTACTTTGAAATATTTTATCTCTAAGCTGATTCAAGTATGGAAATTGTTTGAAGGGCCATGGTTATTGTTTTTGTGATCCTAGGTAGCTTTGGTTCTTTTGTTCAGGAGTTTTTCTGCTGGGATGCCTGTGAACTACAGCAATGCCCTGCATGACAAAATATTCCTAAAGGTTTAATAGTAGTACTCATATCTTGGTGGTAACCAACAGCTATCTAATTGGAATTAAGGGCTGTTCAATATGAAGGAAATTATGCCTTGTACTAGAAACCTAACCAGTTACCCATGGCTTGTGAGACCAAGAATTTTAGAGGTGAACATACTACTGCCACTTTATTAAACCAGTTAAATTTCCTAACAGCACTATACATGCTATCATTATACCCACAGATAAGTTTAGTTCTCAGTCCTCATCAATGAATTTTTTGCAGTACAGAGACCATTACAGAAAGTCACAGCTGTTTAAAATTCAGAGAACAATTGATAACAAGGTGCCAAGACTCAGCTGATGCATCTCCAAGATATTCCCCATGCCTAAAGCTGAGGGAACATCAAGGAAGAGAGGGCAGAGAGACTGTAAGAGCCAGAGAACCAGGAAGTCTATTGTGAGATTGTGTTTCCAGGAAATTACATGAAAAGTATGCCTCAACAATATGGGTGTTGAAACAATGATAACACTTCCATGTTATCATGGAAGGGGGAAATCTCATAGGGCTCCACCCCTGGAAGAAGGACAGGTCATACAG
Source organism: Pachyuromys duprasi (assembly GCA_028658305.1). Lineage (NCBI taxonomy): Eukaryota > Metazoa > Chordata > Mammalia > Rodentia > Muridae > Pachyuromys > Pachyuromys duprasi. The sequence goes on from CM053760.1 coordinate 42,312,600, forward strand.
ACAAAGACTATAAACAAAGAAATTCTGGAGCTAACTGACATACAGCGAATTGACCTTACAGATATTTATAGAACATTTCATTGAAACACAAAAGAATGTATCGTTTTAGAATCTCTTGGGACTTTAAAATTGACCACATAGTTGGATACAAAGCAAATCTCAATAGATACAAGGAAATAGAAATAACTCTCTGAATCCTATCCCACCACCATAGAGTAAAGCTGCAGCAGAAACTGTATAATGCTTACAAACTCATGGAAACTGAAAAAGTTTCTGCTGAATGAAAAATGAGTGAAGACAGAAAAAAATTAAAGACTTTCTAGAATTCAATGAAAATGAATATACAACATACTCAAACTTACAGGACACAATGAAAGCACTGCTAAGAGTAAAGTTCATAGCACTAGGTTACTACATAAAAAACAAAACAAACACCCCCTCCCCCCCAAACCCAAGCGATCTAGCGAGTTAATACCACCCATAAAAGCTCTAGAACAAAAGAAGTAAGGACACCCAAGAGTAGCAGGTATTAGGATAAAATCAAACCAAGGGCTGAAATCAATAAAATAGAAACAAAGAAGACAATACAAAGAATCAATGAAACAAAGAGTTGGTTCTTTGAAAAAAATAAAAAAGATAGACAGACTCTTATCCAAACTAATTAAAAGATGGAGAATCCTCAAGGTAATAAAGTCAGGAATAAAAAAAAGGGACATAACAACAGATGCTGAGGAAATACAGAGAATCATAAGGACATGCTTTAAAAACTTTTATACTGTTGTATAACTATCACGCACTAACCGATCGCGCCACTAGAGCATCCATATAGGGAACTCCTACAGCTGATAAACACCTTCAGCAAAGTGGCCGGATACAAAATGAACTCAAAAAAATCAGTAGCCTTCCTGTATACAAAAGACAAAAGGGCTGAGAAAGAAATTAGGGAAACAATACCTTTCACAATTGCCACAAAGGACAAGTACCTTGGTGTGACCCTAACCAAGGAAGTCAAAGACTTGTATGAAAAAAATTTCAAGTCTCTGAAGAAAGAATTAGAAGATGATATCAGAAAATGGAAAGATCTCCCATGCTCATGGCTTGGCAGGATTAACATAGTAAAAATGGTCATCTTACCAAAAGCAATCTACAGATTGAATGCAATTCCTATCAAATTACCAACACAATTCTTAACAGACCTTGAAAGAAAAATTCTCAATTTCGTATGGAATAACAAGAAACCCAGAATTGCTAAAACAATCCTCTACAGTAAAAGATCTTCTGGAGGTATCTCCATCCCTGATCTCAAGCTGTACTATAGATCAACAGTAATAAAAACTGCATGGTACTGGCATAGAAACAGAATGGTGGATTAATGGAACTGAATAGAAGACCCAGAAATAAACCCACACACTTAAGGACACCTGATTTTTGACAAAGATGCCAAAACCATACAATGGAAAAAATATAGCATCTTCAACAAATGGTGCTGGTCTAATTGGATGTCTACATGG